>CM056049.1:418768647-419258647 GCA_029574335.1 Rana kukunoris
TTTCTCTAGATTATCATCTATGTAAGACTTTAGGGTGCCTAATTCCAATTTGGTCAAGGGAAATATTCTCCCGAACAGGATTTCTGCTCCAGGAAGAAGTTCAATTGGGCAGTCATAGGACCTATGTGGTGGTAAAGTCTCAGCGCCCCTTTTACTAAAAATGTCCAAAAAACTGTGATAGGCCTCCGGGACCAACTGACGATTTTCGGCTTTGGTTTCCAAACACAGCAGAGGGGACGAAGTGACTGCAGGGTCTTGGAGGCAATGTTGGCGGCAGTAAGAAGAAGAGAAATGAATTTTCCCAGACACCCAATCGATCTGTGGGTTGTGAGCCCTCAGCCAGGGCATACCCAGAATAATGGGGAACATAGGGGATTCAATAATGTCTAAGCATAGTAGCTCCCAATTAGGGATGAGCCGAACACCCCTGGGTTCGGTTCGCACCAGAACCTGCGAACAGACCAAAATTTGTAAAGAACTTTAGAACTGTTAAAGTCTATGGACTCGAACGTTGGAAATCTAAAGTACTAATTTTAAAGGATGGATTGTCCTGTTTTTTGGGGACCCGGGTCCTGCCCCAGGGGAGTGTTTGGGGGACCTGGGTCCTGCCCCAGGGGACATGTATCAATGCAAAAAAAGTTTTTAAAAAAAATGGCAGTTTTTCAGGAGCAGTGATTTTAATAATGCTTAAAGTGAAACAATGAAATTGAACTTTTTTTCCTTTAAATTTCGTACCTAGGGGGGGGGTGTATAGTATGCCTGTAAAGTAGCGGCGCGTGTTCCCTGCACAAAATGCAATTTCTGAAGGAAAAAAGTAATGTAAAATCACTCGTGGCTATAATGAATTGTCGGATACCAGCAATACAGAGAAAAATCATATATAAAAAAAGAATGTGTGGGCCCCAACCCCCCCCCCCCCCCAAATTCAATTACCAGGCCATTCAGGTCTGATATGGATTTTAAAAATTAAAAATGCCATGGACCACCCACACATTTTTTTTTTTCATGAATGACTTTTCTCTGTATTGCCGGGAGCCGACAATTCAGTATAGCCGCGAGTGATTTTAAATTACTTTTTTTCCTTCAGAAATTACACTTTGTGCAGGGACAGTTCTAAGCATGGGAAACAAGCGCTACTTTACAGGCATACTATACACCCCCCCCCCCCCGTACGAAATTTAAAGAAATATTTCACTTTTATTGTTTCACTTAAAGGAATTATTAAAATCACTGCTGCCAAAAAACTGCAGTTTTTAAAACTTTTTTTTGCATTGATACATGTCCCCTGGGGCAGGACCCGGGTCCCCAAACACTTTTTTATTACAATAACTTGCATATTAGCCTTTAAAATGAGCACTTTAGATTTCAAACGTTCGAGTCCCATAGACTTTAACAGGGTTCTAAATTTCACACGAACTTGCTGCGAACACCCCAAATAGTTCGCTGTTCGGCGAAAAGGCAATGTTCGAGTCGAACATGAGTTCTACTCGAACTCGAAGCTCATCCCTACTCCCAATGGTTGTTGAGGATGAGAGCATACATGGGGACTGTTTCCCGTGTAACAGGACCGGATCTGATGGCTGATCCATTGGCTAAATGGACGGCGAGTTCCTGGCGTCTAGGTCGGAGAGGAACTCCATGTCTAATGGCAAAAGAAGCGTCCATAAAACCACTGCAGGCACCAGAATCAATAATGGCGGGGCCTGGACGTTCCTTCCTGGGAGCTGCAGAGAGATGGATATAGCCAGATGAGTGTCATTGTTACATAAGGTGGAAGAGAGATATGATGGGAGGATTGAACACTTACGGAGCTTGGCGGGGCAAGTCCTCACGTAGTGCCCGGATTCCCCACAGTACAGGCAGAGGTTGTTGAGCCGGCGCTGTTGGCTTTCCTCCGGAGTCAGAGATGACTGAAGAAGGCCTAGTTGCATTGGTTCCGGGGTATCGGCAGAGGCTGGTACAGGATTCGGAGGAGGTAAACCAGGAGAACCTGGTACGCGTGGCATCATCCATACTGGGCGTGCAGGGCCGGACGAACGCTCAGCTCGCCGTTCCCTTAAACGTCTGTCGATCTGGACTGATAGATGATTTAGAGCTTCAAGCGTGCGGGGATGCCCACTCGGGCCAGTTCATGTTTTAAGGACTCCGAAAGGCCTATACAAAATTGGTGACGCAGGGAAGCTTCGTTCCAGTTGGTATCGGAACTCCACTGTCTAAATTCTGCCACATAGTCCTCTACTGCCCTGCGCCCCTGTTGCAGCGCACATAATGCTGCTTCCGCTGTGGCTGATAGCTGCGTGTCTTCATAGATGAGGTCCATAGCTTGGAAGAAGGTACTCAGTAGGTTAAGGCATTCTTCCTTACGTTCCAGTAGACGGTGTGCCCACGTTTGGGGTTCGCCAGATAATAATGAAATAATGAAGCCCACTTTTGTAGATTCAAGCGAAAAAGTCCTGGGTTGCAAAGTGAAGAAAAGTTTGCAGGCATTGCGGAAGGCCCTGTACTTGCTGCGGTCCCCAGAAAATCTTTCCAGAGTGGGGACCCTGGGCTCCGGTGGCAGCATCACTACTGAGGGGGCAGAGGAGGTTCCAGATGCTGCAGGGGCCGCTGCAGCCAGGGTTTGAATGCGTCCCTCCAGACGGGGGTACCCTTCTTTCAGGTTTCTTACGGCAGCGGTGAGACCATCCCGATGACGGCATACGTCCGCCATGGGAGACGCTCCCTGTGTGGTCTCGGACATGGCTGTCTAGTACTGTCACGTACCTGGTAGTGGAGCCCAACGTGCAAGGAGCGGCCTCTCGTACGCCTCTGGCTCAGGAGCCCCTGATAGAGTAGACAGAGGGTCAAGAGTTCAGAGGGGCACAAGTGCCTGATGGTTGGTTGGGTAGCGGACCAGAAGTGGCAGCAGTAGGGTGTGCAGTGGTCCTGGGAAGGATTCAAACAGCAAGCCAGGTGGCACTTGCGGAGTAGGGATCAAGCAGGTGGCACGGACCGGGTTGAGCACAGGCGTGCGGATCAGGAGCCAGAGTAAATCCCAAAGGGAGGTCAAATTCCAGGCCGGGTCGGTACACAAACAGGCAGAGATCAGAGCCAGGGATCAGGCAGAGGCGGTGGACAAACATAGCCAGGGGTCAGGGGCAGGTTGCAGACAGACGTGGTCAGAGGAAGCCGGGTCAGGTAAACAGGTAGTAAACAAGTAACAAGTGCAGATTCTCCAGGGATACGATGTAGACTGGACAGCAAGATGGTGAGGGATCAGGCTGTTTAAATAGCATGTCTTTGCGCCAAACTCTGTCACCGCGCGCGCCGCATGCGCGCACCCGCTCGGCAAAGCCTCCCTTCACGGTGGTCAGTAAAATCAGACAAGCAGTAAGTGAACAGAACAGAGAAGAAATAGAGCAACTTCTGAGCAAAAACTAACAATGAGGAAGTGAAAAGAGGAATGTCTGCAGGTAAAGGATGCTTATTATGAAAAAAAAATGTTTTCCTTTACAACCCCTTTTAAAGAAACCTATTTAGAAAATAAAAAACAAACCTTTACAACCCCTTGAACTTAGATAGACAGTACATACTGTAATATCAGAGACTACATAAACTATACACTATCATATTACAGCGCCACCTGCTGCATAGATAGGTATAATGCATACAGTATTGTCAGTTTATTATCAACCATGCCATTGTTCATTCCAACACCTGGAAGTGTGTCTGATATGAATATTCTGTCAGGAAGCTGTGGCTCTTGAACAGATCAGGGGGTGGGCAGGGGGACATATATTAGTTCTATTCTTTTGCAGTTGGCAAAATTTGTTATTTCACATGCTTCTCTAAAATGATAAGTACAAGCTTTAATTAAAGCAGTATTAAACCCAAAAGCAAACATTTATCATATTGAAGCTTAACAATTTTTAGGCCGCGTACACACGAGGAGATTTATCCAATGAATACGGTCCGACAGAACGTTTTCATCGGACATGTCTGCTGGGCTACATTGGTTATTTTGGTTTGATCAGTGTACACACGATCAAACCAAAATCCCCGCGGACAGACAGCGCGGTGACGTGGCGGTGACTTTGATGCCGCCACGTCACCGAACCAGGAAGTAAAATACTTCCACGCATGCGTCGAATCCATTCGACGCATGCAGGGGATTTTTATCCGCTGGTTAGGCGTACTAACCAGCGGACATGTCGGACAGACGGGTTTCAGCAGACAAAACTTTTGTCTGCTGGAAACCTGTCTGCTAGCCTGTACACACGATCGAATATGTTCGCTGAAACTGGTCTGCGGACCAGTTTCAGCAGATATATTCGATCGTGTGTACGCGGCCTGAGATGTGCTGGCTGAATTACCCTCACCGGCCACGTTATTAGGTACACCTGTTTAGGAGCAGTTGGGCATTTTTTTCCGTGCTCTGGTCCTCTCATGCAATTTTCTACGTCTTTAGAGCCTCAGCAACAGCAACATCAGGAGCATTTCATCACACATGCTCATGATGGGAGACATAGTGAAAACAAAGGTTTGAGGTTATGTTTAAAAACGCTTCTCAAATGCTCATAACTGCTGCTGAACTTGCATACATTTAGTATGTAAAAGCAGTAAAACTGACGTTTTTCACTGTTGGTTTCCAGCTGTCAAGTTTCCAGTGTTCAGAAAAAAAAATTCAACTGCCCTGTGTACATGAGCCCCAACACAAATTGCTAATCAGTCAATCACATGGCAGCAACTCAATGCATTTAATCATCTAGATGTGGTGAAGACAACTTGCTGAGTTCAAACCGAGCATTAGGGATGAAAGGGGATGTAAGTTACTTTGAACATGGCATGGTTGTTGGTGCCAGATGGGCTGGTCTGAGTATTTCAAAAACTGCTGTATTCTTGGATAATATCCAGTGAGTGATAGTTGCGTGGAGGAAAATGCCTTGTTGATGTCAGAGGTCAGATGTTAATGGATAGACTGATTTGATAGAAAAGCAATAGTAACTCAAATAACCACAGGATCTTGAAGCAGATGGGCTACAGCAGCAGAAGACCACACCGGGTGTCACTCCTGACAGCTAAGAACAGGAAACTGAGGCTACAATTCACACAGGCTCACCAAACTTGGACAATAGAAGGTTGGAAAAACGTTGCCTGGTCTTATGAGTCTCGATTTCAGCTGCGACATGCAGATGGTAGGGTCAGAATTTAGGGTAAACAACACAAACTTATGGATATATCCTGCCTTGTATCAATGGGTCAGGCTGGTGGTGGTGGTGTAATGGTGTGGGGGATGTTTTCTTGGCACACTTTGGGCCCCTTAGTACCAACTGAGGATTGTTTAAATGCCACGGCCTACTTGAGTATTGTTGCTGACCATGTCCATCCGTGTATGACTACAGTGTACTCATCTTCTGGCAACTTCCAGCAGGATAATGCACCATGTCACAAAGCTCATTTCATCTCACCACTGGTTTATTGAACATGACAATGAGTTCACTGTACTCCAATGCCCTCCAGTCATCTCAATCCAATAGAGTACCTTTGGGATGTTGCGGAATGGGAGATTGACATCATGGATCTGTAGCAACTGCATGATGCTATCATGTCAACATGAGATATACTGAGATATGTTTCCAACACATTATTGAATCTATGCCACAAAGAATTTCAGGCAGTTCTGAAGGCAAAAATGGGTCCAACCCGGTACGAGCAATGTGTACCTAATAAAGTGGCCAGTGAGTATAGTTTTCTTTTTTAGATTTTTTTAGACTTTTCCAGATGTATCATTTACAGTGATGAGAGGTGTGGTACTGGCTAGATCACAAGGGGATCAAAGGGGGAAAAGTCTAAGAAAGTGGTTTAATACCACTGTAACCACTTCCATACCAGCGTTATTCTGGCAACTCCTCTCCTACATGTAAAAAACATTATTTATTTTTTTGCTTGAAAACATTTTTGAGGACCCTCAAATTTAAAAAGACATTTAAAAAAAAAAAACTGTTTCATGTATTAAAAAAATAGCAAAACAGTAAAGTTAGCTCATCATGTAAATGATAATGTTACGCCGAGCACATATATACCCAACACATGTCACGCTTTAAAATTGCGCACACTCATGGAATGGCGCCAAACCTCAGTACTTTAAAACCTCCTTAGGCAATGCTTTCAATTTTTTACAGGTTAACAGTTTAGAGTTACAGAGGCGGTCTAGTGCTAGAATTGTTGCTCGCACTCTAACGCAAGCGGCGATACTTCACATACTTCACATACTTCACATGGTATGTGTGGTTTGCGCAGCGTTTACATATGTGGGTGGGACTTGCGTGTGTTTTCGCTTCTGAGCGTGAGCTACCGGGACAGGGGAGCTTTAAAAATATTATTTTATTTTAATGAAAAAAACAGGGGAAAGGTAAATGGGATTTTCTAGAAAATCCCATTTACCTTTCCCCTGTTTTTTTTCATTAAATTCTAACCTGTGATGTGGTGCCTATAATTCATAGTGTACTATCTCTGATTGGACCATCTCTACATATTATTTTATTTTGTTTACACTTTTTTATATCACTTTTATTCCTATTACAAGCAATGAAAACATCCCTTGTAATAGGAATGGTTCTTGACAGGTCCTCTTTATAGAGAGATGCGGTGTCAATAAGACCCCACATCTCTCTAGGCTGGAATGAATAAGATCACGATCCCATGCTTACCAGCTGCGATCGCTGCTTTGTTTACAATCGCGGCCCGGACATGACGTCATAACGTCGCACCCAGGCTTCCGGTGCACAGAGTCATTGGAAAATAAGGATATCTGAATGATGCCTGTAGCTGCAGGCATCATTCAGATATCCCCACTGAAAATCCAGGATGTCATATGACAGCCTTGGGCTGGAAGTGGTTAAGTAAATTTCATGTAAAGTTATTATAAAAATAAAGGCCTTAAACTTATTTCTTAATGAAAAAAATGCATACAGTAAGGATATATAGCAAAATAATATAACAGTGAAACTAGTATGCATCTCCTTTTTGTTTGTTTTTTTGTTTTTTTGTTTTTTGTTTTTTAAAGACCAAGTGAGAATTTATTTATTTGTTTATGTTGTTTAAAAAATGTATGCTCTTGGTTTTGGAACATTTACACAGATATGAAATACTTTTGTGTTTATATTCCCCACATGGCAACAGGAAAATGTTAAATGCAATAATACATAATGCATCAAATCAATAGGTATTCGTTAATAATTACTATTCATGGGGTTAGTTATTTTACTGCTCTGCCATAAAATATCAAACTGTACTAGATAGACACATACATCTTGCTTTGACCTTTGATTTTTTTTTTCTGAAACTATGTGAGTTGCAGCATGCGCCTTATCATTTTTCATACTAAAGGCATTCCGTGACCATGTAAACCATACAACACTTAATTAATATAAGAATCAGAATGACCTTACAAATGGCTCCCTAACCTTTTTTTCTTTAGGCTGGGTTCACACTGGAACACGCAGCGACTCACATTAGGGGTCCGGTGGGTCTCCATTCACCGTTTCAGGTATAATTTCAGCCCAATTCGGATCTGAAACAAACCGCTGCGGAGATGTGTGAACAGGCTCCATAGTGAGCTTGTCACAATCTCCTGCTAAGCAAATTGAATGTTGGCAAATCCGCATCTAATTTGCAATAGTGTAAACCCAGCCTGAAATGTACAGATGTACTTTGGGCTCAGTTGACAAAGTTAACACACTCAAATAAGGATTTTTTTAAATAATTGATTATTTTTAGCTGAATCCAATGTCATTTGGCTAAAAAGAAAGATCCTTGTGTTAAAGCCTTGTGAATAAAGCCTGTTGGCCAACTGTACTTGGGTTTTTTAGGGCTTGTTTACATTTGCTTCAATTGTACCATACAATAATGCGCCTGCCGATTCAACATGCTTTTTTGATGTATTTTTGATGCTTCTGTGAAGCTTCGGTGATGCTTTGATGATGCTTCAGTGATGCTTTTTTTAAGCTTTAATGGAGCTTTGCAAATGCCCTGTGTATGTTTATTTTCTATTTAGTGTAAACGAGCCCTTACTGTCTGATAGCTCCTGAATTTTGTGAGAGCTGAGATATTCAATTTTTTTGCCACTAAGCTATTTAAACAGTTAAAAACATGGGGAGGGGGGGTGTCTGCACTACCAAGACAGCTAATATCTAATACAGAATAGAAAGCAACCAGCACAATCTGTTTGATACACAAATAAAAGTATTAGAAAGGTACACATGCGGCGCTAGAAAAATATAACAGTCCTAAATAAAGAAAGGGAAAGATGAAATCCCAGTACCAGCTTCAGTGTGTAATATCAGCAATCCACACCACAGTGACAATCAAATCTCCTTACCAGAAGGTAAGTGGTAACAGGCATATACCAAGAGCTAATCAACAGCTCCCACTCCAATCACTTCATAAAAGGCTCACGCCGTAGCAGCTTGTTGGAAAGGCTTGCATCAAACACCAATAATCAACTCTCTGGATAGGAAAGTGGGCTAGGACTTCAGGTAACCTGGCTCACTCGTGTAATCGCTCTCAATCATGAAGTCGATGTCACCAATAAAAAAATAATGATGCAGCACATAGTGAAGCCTGTATGAAATTGTTAAAATGATTTATTTAGATTGTACATTAAAATAGTAAAAACATTAGCGTGTATATATTCATGAATCGTCGCTGCTCTCAGCACGATTGTGTCTCCTAGACCCAACTGATGTGTTTCGTCCAATGGGATATTGTCAGACGTGTGGCCTTCCTACACAAACATGCCTATTTATGTAAATTCCAGTTATCGGGTCTGCCTGAAATCGTCCACTGGAACTCATGACTGCGATTGCACTCCATCCGACTAGAACAGCATTCCATCCGACTCGCGTGACCGCGCTCCATCCGACTAGCGTGACCGCGATTGCACTCCATCCGACTAGAACAGGAAATAAACATACCTGGAGGTGGAAAACAAGAGACGCCTACAATCTCATATGTGCTCACACTCCCGCAGATAATTATAATGGGATACTATTTCACATTGCTGGAGGATGCCCAATATTAAATAAAAAATATATTACTTCCTCATGACTTACTATACTCCTCATTTTGATCTCGTGCCTAATCTTACAAGCTTCCTGCGCCCTCCTGTGGCCGAGCCCGAGATCTTCAGCCCACACTCCCTTACCTCACCTCTCCTCTCGTCCCTACCACACGCCTCTCTCTCCCCCTTTAAATGCTACCATCCACGGGAGAACTGCACACTCTTCACACCCTCATTATGAAGCAGACGTCTCCCGGCCCATGCTGACAATCTGTGCTCCGCTGCCTCTAGGCTAACCTTGAACTCTCCTAGACCTACTCCTATCTTTCCCCTTTCTTTTCCTCGTCACTCTTCTTTCTCCTCCCTGCTTGATTATCTCTCTTCTGTGATACATTGTTCCTTCTCCCTCTTATACACCATAAGTGCTATTACTCTGTTCCTGGGTCGCTTGTCGATTGTTTCTATTGTTGCACTCAATTTAGTTATAGTGCAACAATAGAAGTTATATTGTGTTTTAGATTTACAAAGGTTCTATTTGTTTGTATGCCTCAACAGCATTGTATCCCTTACTGTTTACATGCCCCCACTTTTGAAATCCCGCCCTGCAGATTCTGCAGGCTCTGACGACCAAGAAACCTCATCTCACACTAAGGTCTTACTTTCCGCACTAAGTCCCAAGCTCTCTATAATGTCAAAACCTTTCAGTTCACCAACACATGCTAAACCCTCTTAGTCCCACTGTTACGCCACCATTAACCCCTAAACGGCTGCTTGTCTGTCGACCCTCCTAATTCCATCCTCACAAGACAAACCTCCTCCCACACAGTGGTCCTCCGCAAATTCAATAACTGTTACCGACACTCTTCCTGTCACGCCACTGACCATCTCCGGACGTACCGCAACCGCGAGTACATATAAAATCGGATAGGTGAACAGTCTTCCACCTGTCTCCGGAACTTACCTGACACCCTACCCCCCCCCCCATACTGCCAGTTACTCACGCCCCTCTCACCCAAGGGCAACCCCCCCTACTTTGCACTAGGTGTTACATCACCCTCAGTGGGACATCTTCATACCTACCTACCACCCCAACCCCTCAGCTACCTATATACCCCTACTCCTGCCACAGCTCTCGGACCATCCCTACACTACGTTCTACTGCCCTTACTCCACCTAAAATGATGAACACCCCCACGACCACTGACAAGACTCTAGTCAAGATAACCTCGCTCAACATACGAGGTCTTAACATCCCTGAGCGCCGTTCCCAGCTCCTCCACACTATGCACCGTAACAAAGTTGATTTCGCCTTCCTTCAGGAAACACACTTTCGTACTGACACCATTCCTAAACTTCATAACTATCGTTACCCGACAGCCTTCCATGCAACTACTTCTGCGTCTAAAACTAAGGGAGTCGCGATCCTCGTAGCAAAAAAATGCCCCTTTCAACACATTGATACGCTAGCAGACACGGAAGGCAGATACCTTTTTATTAAAGGGACACTGTTTGGCCGCACAGTAACGTTGGCTAACATTTACGCCCCAATACCCGTCAGGTTGCTTTCTTTCGAAAAGTCGATGCTTCCCTAATTACCTTCAAGGAAGGTATGCTCATCTTTGGGGGAGACTTCAATGTCCCTCTTCACCCACTCCAGGACACTTCTACAGGCACGTCCTCCCTCACGTATGCAGCTCTCAGGTCTATTAAGGCCCAACTCCAAACTCTATTGCTACATGACACCTGGCATACCCTCCACCCTGACGGTAGAGACTTTACCCATTTTTCCGTGCCCCACTACAGGTACTCCAGGATTGACTACCTTTTTTTATCCCAACGAGACCTTCCCCTCCTACACTGCTCTTTCGTCGATCCCATGTATCTTTCCGACCACCACCCCGTCTCCGTCACCCTGGCCTTCTCAGATAAACGCTCTCGCTCACGATCCTGGACACTAGACCACTCGTTGCTCACGGATCCGACCGTCGCCCAAGACACCAAACTCTGTATCCAACAGTACTTCGAGGAAAATAAACCCACCGATACACCTCCCCACTTATTAACTGGGAAGCACACAAATGTGTGATTCGGGGAACCCTAATAGCTGCTGCTGCCAAGCGTTACCGGGAAAAACAAAAACATCTCCTAGACCTTACTGCCCGAATTCAACAACTAGAAAAATCACATAAACTCTCCCAAGCCCGTGTCACCCTCCAGGCCCTCTCACAATCCGGAAAGGAATTACTGGACCTTCTAGGACTAGAACTTAGAGCTAGAGCTTTACAAGCCAAAAAAGCCTCCACGACAATCCACTCCCTGACTGACTCGACGGGTCGCAAACTCAGCTCAACCCCTGACATAGCTGAACAGTTTGTTACATACTACAATCGGCTATACAACATAACTCCCAACGGATCCAATGCTGACTCTCCCTCCAGACAACAGGCAATCAGAGAGTTTCTATCCCGGTATAGCCCTGCGCCCATCCCTGCTACTAGGTTTCAGAAATTAGATACCCCATTAACTGTTGAGGAAGCAAAAATGGCACTAAAGCAAATGAAGCCCGGAAAAAAACCCTGGCCCGGACGGACTGAAGGTTGGCTACTATAGAACCTATGTGGACTGCCTGACTCCCCTTTTCGTTTCGGCCTTCAATTCATTTAGTGATCCTATCACGCCCCCTAGAGACATGCTCATGGCACATATTGCTGTCATACCTAAACCAGGGAAAGATGCATCTGAAGTCTCCAACTACAGACCTATCTCCTATCTTCTATCTCCTTACTAAATGTAGATCTCAAGTGGTACGCAAAAATACTTGCCAATAGACTTCTCCCCCTCCTGCCCCAACTTGTAAATTTAGATCAGGTTGGTTTTGTCCCTGGCAGAGAAGCAAGGGACAACACCCTCAAGGCCATCTCCATCCACCACTGGCTCACATCGCACCACAAACAAGGATTCCTCCTCTCCCTTAAAGCTGAGAAGGCGTTCGATAGAGTGGCCTGGCACTACTTGTCAGAAACCCTGCAATTCCTAGGCCTTCCCCCTCGTATGCTTCATTTCATTCTCGCACAAAAATTCCACTGCCAGGGTCCGTGTCACTGGCCACCTATCGAGCGCCTTCTCCATCTCCAATGGGACCCGACAAGGATGCCCCCTCTCCCCACTCGTCTTCATCCTCACGCTTGAGCCAATGTTGAGACGCCTCAGGGATAACCCGGACATCAAGGGAGTTGACATCAACCACCACAACTACAAGGTAGCGGCCTTCGCCGACGATGTCCTCCTCTTCTTGACAGAACCGATCACGACACTCCCAAATCTTCTCGCAGACCTCAATACATTTAACCACCTAGCTAATTTGTAAATAAATGTCTCCAAATCTAATGCCCTCAACGTCACTCTCCCCCCCGACATCTGCTCGCAATGCCAAACCAACTTTCCGTTCAAATGGAATGCTCGCTCGATCACTTACCTTGGTATTCAGTTCCCTTCCTCCCTGACGGACCTATACTGTACTAACTATCTCCCATTACTCCAACTCCTATTGAAGGACCTTAAACACTGGTCTACGAGACCCTTCTCTTGGTTCGGCAGAGCTGCCGCAATCAAGATAAATATATTACCCCGAATCCTGTATCTGCTGCAAACGGTCCCGATCTAGCTTCCTAACGCTTTCTTTTCCACACTACGTAGAGCTTGTTCTGACTTCATCTGGGGTGGACTCCGACCTAGACTTAGTCATGCCAGGCTCACTATTCCTAAACTCAAGGGCGGCATTGGCCTGCCAGACCTTCGCGAATACCACCAGGCTTGTCACCTGACTAGGATAGTGGACTGGAATGTGCACTTGGACACATAGGCGTGGGTACGCCTGGAACACTCATTCTTGCCTACCCCGCTCTCCCAAGCCCCCTGGATCAAATCGACCCAGGCTTCCCCACTCCTGTGCTAAGCATCGCATCTCATCCATCTTGGGTTCGATGACCCCACTTAGACAAAACCCCGACTTCCGCCCAGGGCTGTCCTCTTCCTTTCTACGAGATACCTGGCCCCATCGCCAAATTCGCGCTGAACACTTTTTTAACGCTGGCCAACTTATCCCCTATGAGACGCTAGCGGCAACCATGGTGAATGGTACATTTCCCTTTTGGACCTACGTCCAACTTAGAAACTTTTTCATCAAACCAGACCCGAGACCCAACTGGTCCCGTTCGCACACCCCCTTCAAGGAACTCTGTCTACGTGATCCACCTCTTACTCACTTGATCTCCTCCATATACGCAATGCTATTTATGGACCAAAACCCAAAACTTAACTGGGCCAGCCAAAAATGGGAGGCAGACCTCTCCATTGACCTCACAGACAGAGAATGGGAACTCATCTACTCATGTATACACAAGGGAACGATGAATGTCCACGTACAGGAAAATTCCTTTAAGATTTTCTCACGCTGGTATAAGACCCAACATTTTCCCCTCTGTCTCCCCGAAATGCTGGAGGTGTGAAGCTGAGAATGGCTCACTGTTGTACATCTGGTGGTCGTGCCCCAAATTGCAATCTTTTTGGACGGAGGTTCACCGCCTAATTCTCCACATCACCACTTACGACCTTGACTTTTCACCGGCACAGTTTCTACTTCACCACTCCAGCATTCCCTCGAAAACCTACAGACGATCTCTAGCTATGCACCTTGTTAATGCAGCAAAACTCTGTGTCCCAGCAAAATGGAAGTCTACAGAACCCCCCACCCTGTCCGAGTGGTTCAGACGCATACACAAGATAGCAGAAATGGAGAAGCTGATACACCAGGCCCATGACACACCACATAAATACACGGAAATCTGGTCTTGTTGGCTCCACTTTTTTACATCAGATTAATATAAAACAGTCGCTTCTTAGGCATTGTCCGAGAGCTGTGGTGAGACGCTGTCCGATCCTTACCGTTGTTCCCCCGCCCTATCCCCTATGACCATTTCTTCCTGGCCCCTTCCCAGACATGACCCCTTCCTACCGATAATCAACCCGCTGACCTTGTACTGCAACTGAGCTCAACCCCACCTTGGCTACCGAATTCTATGTACCGAGTTGTCCACTTCCAATCCCCCTCACTACCCCACACACCCATCGCCCCCCCCCCCCTATGTTTGCTCTAACCACTTATAACGCAGGAGAAATTTCCTTGTTCCTCGATTCTACCCTCGACGCTAAATTGACAAACCTTTTCGACACGTATGTTGTTTTCCTTCTCCGGCCCCGATTGCTTCTACCTTCATCATACCCTAAAGGGTTCTGTTGCAACGTGTTAATGCCTGTTGATGCTGGATTTTGTTACACTGTGCCCTCTTGGAGGCTTAAATTGTCATGCCCGATTATCTACCTTGTACTGTTGTTTTAGTTAACTGTCATTACTATACTGCGGCTGCGCCCGCATTTATGCACCTAGGCACCCGTGTGCTTACTGTTACTGCATTGTATTTCATGTATATTAACGACCCCTTCAATAAAAACTTTTGAAACAAAAAAATATATTACTGAAAAAGATAATACATTACTATATATATATATATATATATATATATATATATATATATATATATATATATATATATATATATATATATATATATATAATGTACATTCCTAAAAATACTCAATATGAACCATAAAGAGAGCATCCAGCAGGTGAAAAAAAACCACCTAAAGGACATAAATAGAACTACAGCCCACTCTATATGGAAAAAAGGCATATTAAACATACTCATTAACAGTGAGAAACAAACTTAAACATCTACTAAACCGTTATTAATAAAACAATTTATGTCCCAGTTCACAATTATTTCGATGGGAATGTAACATTTTAAATCATAAATCCAGTGGGTCTCCATACATGAAATCTCCTTTCTAACAAAACTTCCCCTCCAATGGGGGGTGAATCTATCAATAGCAATAAAGGTAGTACCCACTGGATTTTTATTGTGGTATTCCAGATAGTGTTTTAAAAAACTATGTTTGGGAAATCCTTTTTTTTGTTGGTTATGTTAGCTACTTATTCATTGATCCTGACATTTATCCTGATAATGCAGCCAAAATATTGTAGGCCACAACAGGACAGATCAACTTGTAGACAACATTCTGAGACGTACAGGTAATAAAAGTTTTAATGTCATACAGCCTAGAGGTTACATGGGATCTAAATTGGCAAATTTTCCCTGGGATAGAGTGGAAGGAGAGCTACATTATATCTACTGCCAATGTTGCTTCTATTTATACCATTATATATCATCATAATGGATTTTAAGCGGTAGAATTATTTCTGAAAAAAGATACCAACCTATTGTACACTCAGAGAGATCTTGTACTCAGTTTTGCCATATCTCACAATTACTTTTGGTTTGGTGGCACCTTCTATCTCTAAAATAGAGGAGTCGCCATGGGTGCTAAATTTGCCCCAAGCATGGCAAACCTGTTTATGGCTAAGTAGGAGGAGGTCGTCGTCTTTACGAACAGGAGACCTGAGCTATTCTTCTAGGGGAGATATATAGACGATGTCCTCTGCCTGTGAGATAGCGGCTTGGCATTGCTTGAGACGTTCATGGTGCCGCTCAATGACAACCTTTTGGGCATTTCTTTGCAACTTGAGACCAGTCAAACCAAAATTCTTTTTTTAGACCTTAATATCAAGGTTAGGGGAGGTTCTCCAATTACCTCAACCTACTTTAAAAGTACTGACGGGAATGGCTATATTGGGCAGGGGAGTTGCTGTCATCATACGTGGCTAAAGTCAGTGCCCAAGAGCCAATTTATCCATCTTAGGCAGAACTGTACTATTAAGGATACATTTTTTGAACAGGCCTTCCTTCTACAGACAAGGTTTAAGGGATATAGATCTGAGGAACTAGATAAGGTTATTGTATAAGTGGGAAATATGGACAGAAATGTCATGCTGGGTGGCACTTTAAAACCTAAGGCAAATCAGAATGATCATATTTTTTCATTTGTAACCACATACTCCCACCTATATTACGATATTAAAAAAATGATGTCTAAACTGTGTGGGGGGTATTGAAAAATTACAGGTTGCTAGGTCTGGTTCTTCCAGACCTCCCTCAAGTTATTTTAAGAGGTGTTCCACCTTTGAGGATTTCCTTTTTTTTTTTTTATTAAAAGTTTTTTTTTTTTTTCATTACAGAAATGTGCCATATGTCACCTGAATAAAGTCCAGGAAAGAAACATTTGCCAATTTAGATCCCATGTAACCTCTAGGGCAGGGATCTGTAATTAGCGGACCTCCAGCTGTTCCAAAACTACAAATCACACCATGCCTTTGCCTTTGGGTGTCATGCTTGTGGCTGTCAGAGACTTGCTATGCCTCGTGGGACTTGTAGTTCTGCAACAGCTGGAGGTCCGCTAATTGCTTATCCCTGCTCTAGGGTGTATGACATTAAAACTTGTAAGTACCAGAATGTTGTCTACATGTTTATCTGTCCTTGTGGCCTACAATATGTTGGCCGCATTATCAGGGCCATGAATGTCAGGATCAAGGAACATGTAGCCAACATAAAAAAGGGATTTTCCAAACATAGTGTTTCAAAACACTATCTGGAATGCCACAATTAAAATCCAGTGGGTGCTACCTTTATTGCTATTGATAGATTCACCTCCCCATTGTAGAGGAGTTTTGTTGTAAGGGAGATTTCACGTATGAGACCCACTGGATTTATGATTTAAAATGTTACATTCCCTTTGGATTTAATGTAGACTGGGATGTAAATTGTTTTATTAACAATGGTTTAGTAAATGTTTAATTAAATTTTTCACTTTTAAAGTGGTTGTAAACCCTCCCTCCTGACTTTTACCTATAGGTAAGCCTAGAATAAGGCTTACCTATAGATAGTGGAAATATCTCCGAAAACGTGTGCCGTTTAGGAGATATTTTACTTGTAGTGCACCGATGATGTAATCGGTGCTTGCGCTGTGAAGAAATGGACCTCCGTGCCGTTTCTTCCCTAGTGTGTGCTGTTACTATCGGCTCCCGCATGCACAGGTGTGGTGTCACGCGGCTCCAGCCAATCACAGAGCCAGAGTCCACGGCTCCCGGAGGAGGGGCAAGAAGATGGATGCAGCCTGCACAGGGGACAGCGCTGGATTCACTTGCAGGTAAGTGTCACATAATGGGCTAGTATGCAATGCATACTAGCCCATTATGTTTTTTATTTGCAGGGTTTACTTCCTCTTTAATAAGTATGTTTTGATATGCCTTTTTTTCATATAGAGTGGGTTGCAGTTCTATTGATGTCCATTAGGTTGGGTATTTTCACCTGCTAAATGCTCTCTTTATGGTTCATATTGAAGATGTTTATAGGAATGTATTATAGGAATGTAATATATATATATATAGCAATTCAGCAATGTGAAATAGTATCCCTTTATAATTATCTTCGGGAGTGTGAGCACATATGAGATTGTGGGCGTCTCTTGCTATCCACCTCTGGGTGGGTGGAGCACGATAGTGGTCACATGATGCGTTTTAGCCGACGATGCCCGTAAGTTACATAAATGGGCATGCTTGTATAGGAAGGCCATGCCTCTGACGATGTCCCATTGGATGAAACGCGTCAGCTGGGTCTAGGAGACACAATCACTATGAGAGCCATGGCGGTTTATGAATACATACATGCTAATGCTTTTTCTTCTTTGATGTAAGTACAATCTAAATACATTTTTTAACAATTTCATACAGGCTTCACTATGTGCTGCATCATTATTTTTTTATTGGTGACATCATCCTCGTGATTGAGACCGATTACATGAGCCAGGTTACTTGAAGTCCTAGCCGACTTTCCCATCTAGAGAGGTGATTATTGGTGTTTGATGCAAGCCTTTCCAACAAGCTGCTACAGCGTGAGCCTTTCAGTGATTGGAGTGGGATCTGTTGATTAGCTCTTGATATATGCCTGTTACCACTTACCTTCTGGTAAGAAGATTTGATTGTCACTGTGGTGTGGATTGCTGATATTACACACTGAAGCTGGTACTGGGATTTCATCTTTCCCTTTCTTTATTAAAGGGGTAGTTCCCCCAAAAACCTTTTTTTTAGCATTTATTCAGGCTCGTTATGTCAAGGGGAATCATTTTTTTTTTTTTTAGAAATGAAGCAGTACTTACCGTTTTACAGATGCATCGTCTCCGACGCTTCCGGGTATGGGCTCCGACTATAGGCGTGCCTATTTGATTGACAGGCTTCCGAGGTCGCATACATCGCGTCACGATTTTCCGAAAGTAGCCGAACGACGGTGCGCAGGCGCAGTATAGAGCCGCACCGTCGCTCGGCTTCTTTCGGCTACTCGTGACGCGATGTATGCGACCGTCGGAAGCCTGTCAATCAAATAGGCACGCCCAGACCAGACGATCATACCCGGAAGCGACGGAGACGATGCATCTGTAAAACGGTAAGTATTGCTTCGTTTCTAATAAAAAACTACCCGATTCCCCTTGACATAACGAGCCTCATGCAATGTTAAAAAAAAGGTTTTTGGGGGAATTACCCCTTTAAGGACTATTTTATTATAGTCCACATGTGAACTTTTTTTTTACTAAGCTATTTAACGTTTTACTGGCAATCACCTTGTTTATAATACATCAATATCTCTCAGTCCAATGAGAATAAAAGCACGCAAATGTAGTTTGGTCTTTAAAATCCAACACCAGTCATAAAATATAATATTCTTGATTTTTTTTGGCCCTGCAAATCATTGGTACATGCAAAGACTAAAAGCAAACACCTTTTTTGAGCCCTACAGTTTTTCCTTTTTCAGAATTCCATTACCTGAAGCCTACCTAGACATTCTGGGGGATTTACTAAAACTGGTGTCCACAGAGTGTGGTGCAGCAGTGCATAGTAACCATAATCAGCTTCTAGGTTTTATTTTCAAAGCTTAAAGTGATTGTAAAGTCTTGTTTTTTTGTTGTTTTTTTATCAAAATAACAAACTTGTTACACTTGCCTGCTCTGTGCAGGAGTTTTGCACACAGTAACCCCTCTCCTCCTTTTCTCAGGTCTCTGGCTGGAGCTCCTGGCCCCTCCCTCCTGTCAAGTGCCCCCAAAGCAAGCAGCTTGCTATGGGGGCACCCAAGCCAGGTTGCAGCTCCGTCTATTCATTAAGACATGGAGCTGCAGTTTGGCCCTGCCCCCTCTCGCTCCTGAATGATTAACTGAGTTTGACAGCAGTGGAAGCCAATGGCGCTGTTGTGTCTCAGCCAATCATGAGGGAGAGCCCTGGGTGGCCGATTCACTTGTGGACATCGCTGGATAGAGATGGGGCTCAGGTAAGTATTGGGGGGTCAAGGGGGAGGGGGGCTACTGCACATAGAAGTGCAGCAGCTGAAAGCTGAGAATTGGTCTGGGCAGGAGGGGGGTTTAAGTGCCCAGTAAGCAAGTGGTTAAAATGACCCTGCAGCTGGCCTACCCCGCTGTGTTATCTGTAGTATTTTTAATCTTGTAGCAAAACACCTGCTGGAGTCTCCAGTACATTTTAGCTATATCTCCCTTAATAAAAAAAATTGTGCTGCTGACCAATTTTACACTGCAGTATCATCAGGGGCGCTTAATTTCTATATGAGAGCTTGGTAGAATTTGGAAATGGCAGTACAGTTTTGCAGCGAGAATAGGGATGGCCACAGTGAACTACTGAACATTTTCTATTTGTCAGTCATAACAAGCCTATGCTAGGCTTGATGACAAAGTATGGGGTCTATTTATAAGACATTTGCTTTGTGATTTTCTTAAAAATTGTGCAAGTTTAATGAATATTGCTAGTAATGATTGTAATCTGTGTGTTTATTACTTTTCTTGCTGCCTTTCACCGCCTAAATGTAAAATTCCCGTAAAATTTGGACCTAAGAGAAAAATATCTAAAATAACATTTGACCGTGAGAGTTAACATTTATCATTTTAACTAGCCGAACACTATAGGCGAAGAACGTTCAACCAGCAAGAGAAATAATATGAGGGAGACTCCTGCACTGTGTACAGTCTATGGAGAATAGTGTGTGAACAGCTGACCAAATGGGTGTTAGGCCGAATTAACCTCTCCAGCGGCAGTGTGAAGTGAAACATTTAGCAATGGTGTTATTACTACTGCTAAATGTGACAGCTTTCTCCTGTTTGCTTATCAAGAGCATTTGGGCCAGCATCAGAGCAACATCTTACTGCATGTGGCTACAGGGGGAGCGACTCCATAGGAACACACAGGCATCCGTTTTAACCTCCCTGGTGGTATGATTATGTCTGGAAATTTGGCGTTTTATACTGTAGGCCTGCAATTCTTAAGAATAACTCACTTAAAGGAGTTGTAAAGGAAAAACATTTTTTGCCTAAAATTAATGTCTGCAAGGTAGACAGACAGAATAGTGTAATGATTCTGTTTTGAAAAATGAGTAAATACCTATTAAATTCCTTCATCTATATCACCTCCGGCGTTCTAGTTTCTGTTTTCTCATTCACTTCCTGGTTTGCGGTGCTCGTTCATGTAAGAACAACATTTCCCAGTATGAATTGCGGCACGCCCAGTAATTCACACCTCCTTGAAGTCTCTAATGCCACGTACACACGGTCGTTTTTTGTGATGAAATAAAACAACGTTTTAAAAAAAACGTCATTTAAAATGATAGTGTGTGGGCAAAACTTTGTTTTATGTCTTCTGAAAAACAGCAAAAAAAAATTCGAACATGCTTCAATTTTTTATGTCGTTTTTCAGAATGTAATTTTTTGTGTCATAAAAAATGATCGTGTGTACGCTAAAAGGACGTTTAAAACGACGTTTTTAAACCCGCGCATGCTCAGAAGCAAGTTATGACGCAAGCTTGAATGGAACAGAGTGCCGTCGTACGTAACCGCGCTTTGCAAGAGCATTTTCAGAAAACGATGGTGTGTAGGCAACGTCGTTTTTTAAAATGAAGTTTGCAAAACGTTGTTTTTTTTCATAAAAAGAAACAACGTTTTTTTACAAGACATAAAACGACCGTGTGTACGCGGCATAACATGTAGAGAGCGTCCTGCCACACAGATGTAGTTCCCAGGAGGGGGCGAGCACGTTACTGACCACCGCAGTAAAGCCTCCCTTCACGGTGGTGAGTTACAATCAGACAAGCAGGAAGTGAACGGAACAGAGAAGAAATAGAGCAACTTCTGAGCAAAAACGAACAATGAGGAAGTGAAAAGAGGAATGTCTGCGGGTAAATGATGCTTATTATGAAAACAAAAATTCCTTTACAACCCCTTTAAATATGTCCGAACAAGAGTCTAATAGACATCTCGGGTATGATAAAGTTTGAAAAACAAAATCATAAATTATAATATAATAAATAACTATAAATAATTATAACAAATAATAATGTAATTATAATAAAAATTATTCAATAATGTAATCAAATCAAAAACACTGAAATTTGCTCAGTTGCAGGATTGTCGCTGTCATTACTTTTATTTTCTGATGATGAATTTCCCCACAAAAAAAAAGTGATTATAATTTATTATCGCTGTTTTCTAGCTGCTCTAAAACCACTTTTAAACATAAAGAGACACTTTTGGTTGCTATGGACAATCTACAGTTTCCAGGCAGAAAGAACAGTTTTTAATATATAAAAGTACATGTAGGGCACTGGGCAGACCACTAGGGACATAGGGGGTGTGTATTTTTTACATACAGTACTGTAATCTATAAGATTACAGTATACTGTATGTAATGTGTTTGTTTGCTTTTTTGAATTTGGTGCCGTTCTCCGCCCCCGCGCGTCGTAACGTCGCAGGGAACAGAGATCGGCGGGCACACAGGGACACTGTGTGAATCGAGCGAGGACACCGCTCGCTCACACAGTGGGGATGCAATGCAGGATCCAGGAACAAGGTAAGTAACTTGTGCCTGTGGATTCTGCGAGGCGGCCCCGAGTCAGACTCAGGGATACCACTTTTGGTATTGAAATCTTCCCCCGAGCCAGACTCGGGAATACTGCCAAGGAGGTTAAAGATCCTGTCACTGACAATAAATGGCTCATTTACTAAAGGCAAATAGACTGTGCACTCTGCAAAAGCAGTTGCTCCAGAGCTTATAAATGTGAAAAAAACTCTGCTGACTTTTATCATCCAATTGTGTGCAAACCAAAAATGCTTTTGGATTATTATTTTTTGGTATATTTTTAAATAGTTTTTGTTATTTTCCTTGCATGTGATTGGGTATTCTTTGCAAAATGAAGCTTTACCTCATTTACTAAGCTCTGGAGCAACTGCACTTTGCAAAGTCTATTTGCCTTTAGTAAATCAACCCCTATTATCAACAAGCCTTAAAAAGTCCCACAATCAGTGAAAAAGGGACCATTATACAAATTATATTTTAATAAAATTCATCCTAATCACACCTCAATATTAATTTAGTTGAGTTCAGAGGTATCTTGATATAGTGCTGTCATTACCCCGAAGGGTCCCAACGTGCTTGACTAGGGCCAATTTAGAGGGGAGACTTATGCCGCGTACACACGATCGGTCAAACCAATAAGAACGGTCTGATGGATCGTTTTCATCGGACCAAACCGATCGTGTGTGGGCACCATCGGTTATTTATCCATCGGTTAAAAAAGGGAACTTGTTTTAAATTTAACCGATGGATTAGAAATCCATGCATGTTCAGAATCAAGTCGACACATGCTTGGAAGCATTGAACTTAATTTTTTTTAGCACGTTGTTGTGTTTTACGTCATTGCGTTCTGACACGATCAGGTTTTTAACCGATGGTGTGTAGGCACATCAGACCATCAGTCAGCTTCATTGGTTAACCGATAAAAACGGTCCATCAGACCGTTCTCATCGGTTTGACCAATCGTGTGTATGCGGCATTAGCTTACCAGCAAGTCTTTGGAGTGTGGGGGGGGAACCAGAGTACAAACTCCAGGCAGATGGTGTCGTGGCTGGGATTTAAACCAGCGACCGTTGTTTGCTTCTTGGTGAATGTGCTAACCACTACACCACTTTGCTGGCTCAGTAATACCTCAACAATAGATGAAGGTTTTAGGCGGCGTACACACGACCGAGGTTCTCGCTGGAAACCAGCGAGAACCTCGCTGGAAGCTGCATTCCAGCGAGGACCTCGGCCGTGTGTACGCTTTTGGCTCGCCCCGCCTGTCGGGAATCCCGTCGAGCGAAAAGAGAGCACGCTCTCTTTTTGCTCGACGGCCCGTCTGGATGAATGGCTGGTTGCCATTCACGACAGGCGGGTCGCCGATTTCGACGGCCGGCAGAGAACCTCGACGGGCGGAACGATGTGTTCTGCCCGTCGAGGTTCTCTGCCGTGTGTACACGGCCTTAGACTGAATATCAGAGTCTTTAGACAGAGTAGGTGCAGCTCAAATAAATTGTGTTCTAAAATTGGCATAATGATGTTTGTGACTTACAGAAGTTATGTTTACTTTCCACCAAGAAAGTCAGCAAAATACACTATATTACCAAAAGTATTGGGGCGCCTGCCTTATCACGTACATGAACTTTAATGGCATCCCTGTCTTAGTCCATAGGGTTCAATATTGAGTTGACCCACCCTGTTCAGCTATTACAGCTTCAACTCTTTGGGAAAGGTTGTCCACAAGGTTAACCGCTTGCCGACCAGCCGCCGCAGGTATACGGCGGCAGGTCGGCACTCCTGCGCGAGAGCCCGTAGCTCTACGTCGCCACATTCGACGGCCACTAGGGGGCGCGTGCGCGCCGCCGGCGGCCCGCGCGCATGCCCCCCGCTCGCCCCCGAGTCCCGTGCGTGTGCCCGGCGGGCACAATCGCCGCCGGGCACACACGATCGCTCGTTACAGAGCGGGGAACGGGAGCTGTGTGTGTAAACACACAGCTTTCGTTCCTGTCAGCCGGGGAAACGCTGATTTTCTGTTCATACAATGTATGAACAGAAGATCAGTGATTCCCCCTAGTGAGTCCCCCCCCCATACAGTTAGAACACAAATAGGAACACACTTAACCCCTTCCCCGCCCCCTAGTGTTAACCCCTTCACTGGCAATGGCATTTTTATAGTGATCCAATGCATTTTTATAGCATTGATCGCTAAAAAAATGCCAATGGTCCCAAAAATGTGTCTAAAGTGTCCGAAGTGTTCACCATAATATCGCAGTACTGAAAAAAAACTCTGATCGCCGCCATTACTAGTAAAAAAATAAATAATAATAAAAATGCCATAAAACTACCCCCTATTTTGTAAACGCTATAACTTTTGCGCAAACCAATCAATAAACGCTAATTGCGATTTTTTTTAACAAAAAATATGTAGAAGAATACGTATCGGCCTAAACTGAGGAAAAAATATTTTTTTTTATATATTTTTGGGGGATATTTATTACAGAAAAAAGTAAAAAATATTGCATTTTTTTCAAAATAGTCGCTCTATTTTTGTTTATAGCGCAAAAAATAAAAACCGCAGAGATGATCAAATACCACCAAAAGAAAGCTCTATTTGTGGGAAAAAAAAGGACGCCAATTTTGTTTGAGAGCCACGTCGCACGACCGCGCAATTGTCAGTTAAAGCGACATAGTGCCGGATCGCAAAAAGTGCTCTGGTCGTTGGGCAGCAACATGGTCCGGGGCTAAAGTGGTTAAGGAGTGTGTCTATGGGAATATTGTGACCATTCTTCCAGAAACGCATTTGTGAAGTCAGGCACTGATGTGGATTAGAAGGCCTGGCTCGCAGTCTCCGCTCTAATTCATCCCAAAGGTGTTCTATCGGGTTGAAGTAAGGACTCTGTGCAGGCCAGTCAAGTTCCTCCACGCCAAACTCGCTCATCCATGTCTTTATGAAAAATGGGGGAACTAATGAGCAGTACCAATCAACTAAGAATAATACATTTAAATGAAGCAGCAGCCACCAGATATAGTGCTCACACACAAATAATAAGTGAAAGATGGGGGGTGTGGAGGCGCTTGCTAATGAATAAATAAATGTCTCACTCCTGATAGGTGCAAAAAAAAAACTCCCCTAGCATCAACAATCATGGGGGGTAGGCGTGGAGTCATAATAATATGGTAAATAACCAAACTAATAAATAGAATGTGCAAAACCGCATATAATGCGATGTGCTAAATATTAGAACAATTTAAAAAACATTCAATGTAGTGCCAAAAATGAACCAATAAATAGTAGATTGCTTAACCACTTGCATACTGGGCACTTACACCCCCCTCCTGCCCAGGTAAAATTTCAGCTTGCGGCACTGCGTCGCTTTAACTGACAATTGCGCGGTCGTGCGACGTGGCTCCCAAACAAAATTTACGTCCTTTTTTCCCCCACAAGTAGAGCTTTCTTTTGGTGGTATTTGATCGCCTGTGCGATTTTTATTTTTTGCGCTATAAACAAAAAAGTGCGTCAATTTTGAAGAAAAATACAATATTTTTTACTTGTTGCTATAATAAATATCCCAATTAAAAAAAAAAAAACATTTTTTTTTCTCAGTTTAGGGCGATATGTATTCTTCTACATATTTTTGTTAAAAAAAAAAAAAAAAAATCGCAATAAGCGACTGGTTTGCGCAAAAGTTATAGCGCTTACAAAATAGGGGAGAGAATTATTATTTTTTATTATTTTTTTTTTACTAGAAATGGCGGGGATCTGCGATTTTTATTGGTACTGTGACGTTATGGCGGACACGTCGGACACTTTTGACACATTTTTGGCGCCATTCACATTTATACTGCGATCAGTGCTATAAATATGCACTAATTACAGTATAAATGTGACTGGCATTGAAGGGGTTAACACTAGGGGGTGAGGAAGGGGTTAAATGTGTATGCTAGGTGTGTTCTAACTGTGGGGGGAGGGGGGGGTGACTGGGGGGGGTGACCGATCTGTGTCCCTATGTAAGAAGGAACACAGATCGGGCTCCTCCTCTCCAGAGACAGGACGCTGTCTCTGTGTAACACGGCAATGAGAGATGATCTATGAGAGATCATCTCTCATTGGCCCACAGATCGCATCGCAAACGGCCACTCTGATTGGCCGTTCGCCGCGATCTGTGATTG
Organism: Rana kukunoris; assembly: GCA_029574335.1. Taxonomy (NCBI): domain Eukaryota; kingdom Metazoa; phylum Chordata; class Amphibia; order Anura; family Ranidae; genus Rana; species Rana kukunoris. The sequence continues at coordinate 418,794,750 of CM056049.1, forward strand.
GCCGTGTCCAAGGGACACGGACAACACAGGGCTTCCCCGCAGCGCGCTCTACAGCGCGCGCTGGGAACGCCAGAATGACATGCCGTCAAATGACGGCATGTTGGATATTCAGGCCAGCGCTGTTGCCGTCATCCGACGGTAGCGCGGGCCTGAAGTGGTTAAAGTAGTCCAGTGATAAACAAAGGTATATCTAAAAAAAGTGTGTTAGTGCTAAACAGCCACCCAGTTGAGTTGCTGAGCAAAAAGCAACCCAATATAATTACAATATAGGGCCAGATTCAGAGCCATTACGCCGGCGTTACAGAAGATGCGCGGTGTAAGTCTAAATCTGCGCATGCGTATCAATGCGCCGCATCCCCAAAACAATATACGCATGAAATCTAAAAAAAATTCGACCGGCGTAATTTCGATAGACCGGCGCATCCGTGCACGCAAAACTGCGCTAGACACACCATTGATTTGCTATTCAAATATGCAAATGAGGGAGTTACGGGGATCCGCAAAAGTAAGTTGATACAGCGCAGGCTACGCGCTGTGCGCAACAGCTGCACGTCCTGTCTAAAATTAGTCCATATAAAAGGTGGTATAAAATTAGACAATCCATCTACATGTCAGCTAAAGCAACACTGTTAGTGAGGAGCTGAGCAGTCACACTTGCAGGACAACAATCTGTATGCCAACATGCCAGGGGCATCCTTGCTCATAGCTATACTACTGACTTTAGAGGAGCAAAGAAGGAGGAGGGCACGGAGGAGGGCACGGGAGAGGATATACCGCACACGCATTGACCTCTTTGGCATGAGTGATTCTGAGGTGTATTGCATCTTCAGATTCACCCCTGCTGCCATCATGGAATTAACCACAACCCTGCAGGAGGACATCACCAGCCCAACACACCGCTCACATGCAGTGCACCCACTAGTCAAGGTCCTGGCAACACTCCATTTCCTTGCCAGTGGCTCTTTTCAAAGAACTAGTGGAATGGTGGCTGGAATGTCACAATCCTCCATGAGCAGCTTTGTGTGCACCAGGTTATCCCAGCAATTCTCAGACGCATGGCCAACCAAATCATCAAACCCACCCAGGAGGACCTGCGGCTGAAGGCAATGACAGATTTCTACAGAATTGCCAGATTCCCACGCATCGTGGGGGCCATTGATTGCACACATGTGGCACTCCAGCCCCCCCGTGAGACAGAGCACATATACCGCAATCGGAAGCATTGGCATTCCATCAACGTACAGGTGATAGTCGATGCCCAAGGCCTCATATGGCACGTCCGTGCCAAACACCCCGGTTCCAGCCATGACAGCTACATATACAATCAGAGCCCCATCCCAATGGAATTCAAACAGAACGTGTATGGGGACACCTAACCGAGGCTACCCCGTCTTCTGAGGGAAGAGCAGCCAGGAGACAGCTCACATTAGGCATCTTTGCACGTTAAACACACACATTAATCATGGCACAATGAGAATGCATGCATGCAAAAAACAAAAAATTACCAGCAAAAAAAAATAAAGTCCAGCAAAAAAAAAGGGGGGAAACAAAATTAATGCCGCTGGCGTGACCCACACCTGGCACGCCCACGGCCACGGCCCCGGCTCCTCAGGGGAGACTCATGGGGGGGGTAATCCGGGGAAGGAGGAGCAGCCCCTGGTCTCTGCCCACCTGGCGGCCTGCCCTCCAAGGCCACGGCTATTCTGTTCAGGCCAGCATTTAGTGTTGCCGTATTGGCTTGGATAGCCTGGATGAGGGCCCTCACATCCTGCCCAAAGCCTGCTGTAGTAGTCTGCAGTTCGTTTAGGCAGTTTGTAAGAGCCCGGGAGTGGCAGTCCAGGTCCCCAAGCGTATCCTTTATGGAGGACAGGCTCTCCTCCATCCGCCCCAAAGTCTGGCTGACCTGTCCCAGATGGTGGGTCTGAAGGGCCTGGCCCCTTCTCAGATTGGCGGGCAGAACCTCGGCCACCCCCCTGGTCTTCTGGGATGACTTCTTGCCTCCAAATGATGCTTGTGGCCGGGGAGAAGGGGAGCCCCTTGGGAAGGGAGCCCTGTTGGGGGAGGAGTGGGAGGGGTTACCCCTTATGGAGGGCTGGCTGGGTGAGGGGATTGACTGCTCATGAGGTGCTGCTGCTGATCTCTGGTGGATACCGGGTTATTGTCAGGCTGAATCACAGCCTCTAGAAGGTGAGAGGCTTGTACTTGCGGTTTCAATGGGTGTCTGTATCCTGGATTCCTTGGACACAGTGTGCGGTTGAATATATTTTAAGCATAAACACCTGTCTATCTAGCACCTTAATATTGGATGAACATTGAGGCACATAACACTATTTGGAAAGCACTTTATTTATTTGGACTGCACGTTTTAACACTATATTGTTAATTATATTGGGTTGCTTTTTGCTCAGCAACTCAACTGGATAGCTGTTTAGCACTAACGTACTTTTTTGGATATGCCTTTGTTTATCACTGGACTACTTTAAGCAATCGACTATTTATTGGTTCATTTTTGGCACTACATTGAATGTTTTTTTAAATTGTTCTAATATTCAGCACATCGCATTATATGCGGTTTTGCACATTCTACTATTTATTAGTTTGGTTATTTACCATATTATTATGACTCCACGCCTACCCCCCATCATTGTTGATGCTAGGGGAGGTTTTTTTTTTGCACCTATCAGGAGTGAGACATTTATTTATTCATGTCTTTATGCACCTGGCTTTGTGCACTGGTCCAAATCATTTCTTGAAGGGGAGGTTATGGTGTAGGGTTTTTTCTCATGGCTTGGCCCCTTAGTTTCAGTAAGGAAAACTTTTAAGACATCAGCATACCAAGACATTTTGAACAATTTCATGCTCCCAACTTTGTGGGAACAGTTTGGGGACGGCCCCTTAATGTTCGAACATGACTGCGCACCAGTGCACAAAGCAAGGTCCATAAAGACATGGATGGGGGAGTTTGGGATTGAGGAACTCGACTGGCCTTCACAGAGTCCTGACCTCAACCCAATAGAACACCTTTGGGATGAAGTAGAGCAAAGACTGCGAGCCAGGCATTCTCGACCAACATCAGTGCCTGACCTCACAAATATGCTTCTGGAAGAATGGTCAAACATTCCCATAGACACACTCCTAAACCTTGTAGACAGCCTTCCCAGCAGAGTTGAGCTATTATAGCTGCAAAGGGTGGGCCAATTCAATATTGAACCCTAGGGGCTAAGACTTGGATGCCATTAAAGTTCATTTGCATGTAAAGGCAGGAGTCCCGATATTTTTGGTAATATAGTATATGCATTTCAGTCAGGAATATACAGACTTTTACATGTCATTATATATTTGACTGTTTCAAATACACAGAAGAATATTTGTTTCTTTTTGCTTCCAGGCCATCTGTTTACTGGCAAGACAAGCCAAAAATGTCTTCTACTTGTGGTAAGTCAAGTGTTTGTTATCCTCTCCATTATCCATCTCTAGCTCCATGTTATCCACTTGCATCCCTCTAGGAAGTGCATCCTTCTGCACATGCACAAAAAAGGAATATAAAAGGGTTTTATAGCTTTGATACATATCCTAAGCACATTGAGGCTGACTTGCTAAGGAAATAGAGGCCATTTGCTTAACAAAGTACGTGTCCACTGAGATTAGCTTGGGCATCCTCCAAAATCATGTCTAGCCAACTCACACACGTTCTTTTTTACTCCAGTGAGCTGCAGGATGTGTCATTGCCACTTCACAGTTGACGTAATCAAAGAGGTAGGGTGCTGGCTGAGAATGACCACAGCTCATTGGAGTATTGACGTAACCCTGGCTACCAATGAAGATGGCCAAAGACCAGCATGCTGGCCTCAGAGAGGGATAGGGAGAATTCAAGGAGAGGAAAGTTTACCTCAGATTTAAGTGTTATGTCTGTGTTATAGTGTGGCCCTAGCAGGGCTTTAGTTACACATTATCCTGATGTAGCGCTCGGGGGTTTAGTCAGGGATGCTCCTGACACATTTACTTGCCAGGAGTAGTTAACCCTGGCCAGTTGCTAGAGATCCATTGATTTTGGCCTTGATGAACTTTTCTCTTCTACCACTAGTTGGCTGGGCACTTGGTAGTACTAGATATGAGAAGGGCAACCCAAGGTCAAGTTATGAGTATATGGGATATCTCAGCCAATGAGCAGGGGTTTTCTTTAATCCCTTGACCTGTTGGGAGAACCTATATATTCGGGTGAGCTCAGGTGATCTGTGTTCTGTACCACCTGGATGGCTGTCTGGGTGGACGTGGGTCCTATGCCTCCGGCTGCTAGGTCTGAGATTGGGCCTGTCCCGCGGTATCCAGCTGCTAGGCTGTGTGAGGGCCAATCCAGAAGTAAGAGGGCAGCGCAGGGTTGGGGATGTGGCTTGCAGTCAACCAAAAGTGATGGTTCTGCCGGCCAGAGAACCTGTCAGTGGTCGGAGGTTGAAGGGAAGCTGTCATCACAAACACCTTTACCAGTGACAACAGTGGTAACTGAAGCAAGTACTGGAGCAGCATTCTCCCCGAATGGTGACTAAATGGGAAACTTCAGGCAGTGATCAATTCAGGGACCCAACCAGCGGCTCAAGCCAGGGACCAAGCTGCTTAGCAGGGGTGAAGCTTAAGAAGTATCTGGGTTGCCAAGCTAGGGACCCAGCAGGGAAGAATGGGTGACGCTTGAGGGAGATACCACCGCAAAGCTTTGAGGAGCTCCAGGCATTCAGTCAGTGAATCAGAGGGTCCAGTGAGAGACCGGGAGCTCAAGGGGCTGATGAACTACATGTGGAATATGTAGTGGAGAAAGGAGGACTATAACAATTTATGTTAGGAACTGTTAAAAACTGTTGCCAAAAGAGACAGCATTACCGCACGTGCAGATGTGGTGCCTTACTGGGGGAGTTTTCCTGTACGGCTGTCCTCCTATTGAAGTCTCGGAGTCTGCCAATTGAAATTGCAACTGCTTAAGGGTGTCCTGGCCTTAACCCCCCCCCCCCCCAAATACAAAAAGGATTGTTAAAAGAAATAAAACATTTTTTACATCAAAGAAGTGTCTGCCGCCCAATGACTTTCACCATCTTTGCACCCACTATCCCTCACAACCCACTACATATTGAAGGATGTCAGCAATCTATGGTCTTGGAGGTCCTCATTAGATTTGAAAAGGCTAAAGACCCTGCTACACTAACCTAGACACACCAGCATAATGGCCTTTTTTTTTGCAAGCTTTCATCATCACTTTTTGTAATGCTAGTTGCAGTTATTATAGCTATTAGAGGGAGAGCATGTTTGATTTATACTCACTATGTTGTGCAACTGTACAGACCAATAAACAAGAAGGAGAAGAGTTGCTATCGTATGACTAAACTACAGTGAGTAGTTTGACTCTTCTAAATATCCCCTGCACCCCCTTCCCCTTTTCCTGAATTTAGCCACAAATGGCCAGAAAGGCTAAGATGGTTGAATACCAGTTTGCCTTTTCTAGCCTTGCTGACCTAGGCACTGGCCCACAAGTGCCATTATAGTAGATACAGCCCAAATGTATACATGCACTATGCACACACTGAAGTTTTTCTGCTATTACCTACATTTTTGTGTCTAAATTAAAATACATTTAAAGATTTGGGCAGCAGCCTGTACATAGCAGATGTGTTGACAGAAGTGATGACTAGCAACGCTGTAAATATGTATTTCCACTAAAAGACAACATGCCAATCTCCTTTTATTATTTGTTTTCAACAGGTCTGACGGCAAGACAGGAGGAGCTGGCAAAGCACAGAACAGTGAGCAATATGTATATAGAAGACAGGTAATATGAACAGCTGTGGGAGCTGGATAATATATTTAGGACAGTGTGGCTAATATACTTAGGCTGGATTCACACCTATGCAGTTTAGTGCTTTTTGCATTTTGCAGATTTGCACTACAGTCCATTTAACATGGTTTCCTATAAAACATGTTCTGTAGTGCAAATCTGCAAAAAGCACAAACAATGCATAGGTGTGAATCCAGCCTAAAGGAGTTGGGAATCTTCACTCAATAAGTTGTAAAAGATTGACTTTAATTATTCAATTGTGTGAAAAGCAAAATCCTGTGTTTTTTATTTTTTTATTTTGGCTGAACATGATTGGGTATTCAGAATGTGCAAAGCTAAAATGTATTGAGTAAAAATTCCAAACTATTTTGGTAAATTTTTGTCAATGTGTAAAATAGCTATAGCTGCGTTACAAAGGAGAGATTGTAGTACTTTATGACTGAGAGACTGGGTGATTGTTAGAAAATGTGTGTATTGAATATTCCTTGGATCAAAAGAGATAAGTATGCATCATCTTTTACTGCATTTGTGAAGCTTACTTGACATGCATAGAATGGTGGGTGAGCATGTTGCTAGGAAAGGAGATCTCTGGAAACAAATTAATATTCTTATTGTAATTTTTTTTTTTTTACAGACCATCTCCTATTTGGCCTGTTACCCCAAAAGCACTGCAAGCTGTCCCTTCTCCACGAGTGGAGAGACTTGCAGAGCCAAAGAGTGTTAGTCAGTACTGGATGGAAGACCGATCTGTATATAGTATTGTAAGTGCATCATGGTCTACTAGCATTTTAAGAAATATAGGCTCAATTCTCAAAACTTTATCACCAGGATAAGGATCTTTATTTTGAGTTTTGACTGTACATTAGGAATCTGTCAGCTGTAACATGAACCTTATCCTAGTATTTTTAGCTTTGCGACCCCTATATGCAGGGCTGAATTTCTAACACCAGACACTGCAGGCCCACAAACTTTGGTTCCAGAAGAAATACCCCTCTGCCAGGATCACATCTTTTATTCAGGACATTCCCTGTTTTTTCAGGGTCAAAACAAATCTTAATGGCCAAACACAATTTTTCTTTTTTTGACACGTGTTAGTATCACTGTACATATCTCCAAAAATGAGGAGATCACCAGGATAACTACCCCGGGACCCTGCAATGATGGACAATAATGGCCACAGAACGGAGACATCATAGATAAAAAAAGTATTTTATTATCACATTTTTTTAACGTCGCCTATCGAGATTTTTAAGGGTAAAAGTTTAACACCGTGCCACGAGCGGGCGCAATTTTGGGTCATGTTGGGTATCATTTTACTCGGCGTAACATTATCTTTCACAATATGTAAAAAAAGTGGGCCAAATTTATTGTTGTTTTATTTTTTAATTTAAAAAAGTGATTTTTTTCCAAAAAAAAGTGCGCTTGTAAGACCGCTGCGCAAATACGGTGTGACAAAAAGTATTGCAATGACTGCCATTTTATTCTCTAGGGTGTTAGAAAAAAAATATATAATGTTTGTGGGTTTTAAGTAATTTTATAGCAAGAATTTTTTTTTAGTCTCGTAAACACCGAATCTGAAAAACAGGCTCGGGGCTTAAGTGGTTAATGTACTGTATTTATTTTTTAAGGCAAAGAAAAGTATCCCACTAGGGGAAAAGCATTCACATACAAAATTTATATTATTCCATACAATAGTATAGATTGATGCAGTCCATCTGATCAGTCATCGTTTTGCCACAAACTTGGCTTCTTCAGGACCCAGACAATGACAGATTTAAGGGTTACCTTGAAAAATGCATTGTTAATAGCATGCTTGCATGATTACATGATTACATGATTTGAATATATACACTGTAATGCATCATGTGCTCCTACCGATGTGACCCAGGAAAGGACAATCCATCCAACACCTGGGGCAGGCATAGAAGTACTTGACAATCAAAATAGCACTGAAGATGTAAAAGGACAGCCGTCCTGAGTAAAGAAATGTATCATATAAATAAAGATCTAAATTGCAAAATATATGTATACACATGGTGAGCAGGAGAGTGAGCAATCGACTTAGGGCCCTTTCACACGGTGTGGACCGTTTTTCGGTCCACTCCGTGTGTGTCCGTCGGCTCAGCGGGGGGTCCCGCTGAGCTGTCGGTGGACAGGGCGGTCCCCGCACACTGTGCAGGGACCACCCTGTCTCTCCTTTGCTATCCCCTATGGGTAATCGGATGGAAACGGACCGTCTGTCCGTTTGCATCCGACCCGATCCACCGGACAGATGAAAAATAGGGTTTTCTTCCGTCCGCAAAACAGATCCAGACGGACGCGAATCGTAGGCGGACGTTAGCTAACGGATCCGCTCCCACAGGGCCCCATTCTAAGTCCGTTTACGGACTTACAAAAAGTGGACCGTTCGTCCGCACGTGTGAAAGGGCCCTTACTGCATTATGCTTAAGGGTGACTTTGATGCAAGTTCATATACACATGGTGAACAGGAGAGTGAGCAAGCATGCTCACTCTCCTGCTCACCATGTGTATATAAACTTGCATCGAAGTTGCACCTAAGTCATGCCAAGTCACCTGGAAAAGTCGCACTGTAAGTTGCGTGACTTTCAGGTTGCAGCTGTGTGAACTGGGCCTAAGGGGTTGGTTTACTAAAACTGCAGCATTCAGAATCTGGTGCAGCTGTGCCTTGTAACCAATCGGTTTCTAACTTCAGCTTGTTTAATCAATCTTTGGCAATAAAACCTAAAGGTGATTGGTTTCTATGTACAACTGCACCAGATTCTGAGTGCATCAGTTTTAGTAAATGTCCCCCTTACTGAAACTAACTCTAACTGGCACACTGTGGTTGATTTATTAAACCTGGAGAGTGCAAAATCTGGTGCAGTTCTGCATAAAAACCGCTTTCTTTTTTTTAAACAAGATAAAAAAGATAAAAGATAATTGGCTACCATGCACAGCTGCACCAGATTTTGGACTCTCCAGTTTTAATTGTAGCAAGGTCTTTTACATCTTTTGGTCTAATGAGAACCTCTAAGGTCAAAGATAGCCAACATCCTTCAATATGTAGTGGGTGGTGAGGCATAGTAGATGCAACGATGGTGAAAGTCTTTGGGCGGCAGACACTTCTTGAATGTAAAAGAGGTTTCACTTCTTTTAACCGTCCTTTTTATATATTTTGGGGGAAAGAGGGTTAGGGGCAGGACAACCTTAGATAGTTGCAAACTCAATTGACAGACTCGGAGACTTCAATAGGAGAACAGCCGTGCAGGTAAAAGCCCCAGTAAGGCGCCACTTCTGCACGTGCAGGGTTGCTGTCTCCTATGGTAACAGTTCTTTAACAGTTTCTAACTCAAACATATCAGATCTTTCAGCTCCACTACAACTGCTCCTTGTAGTTCTTCAATACCGAGCTCCTGGTCTCTCACTAGTCTCTCTGATTCACTGCCTATGAGACCCTTGAGCTCCTCCAAGGTTGAAGGTAGTATCTCCCTCAGGCGTCACCAACGTTTTTCTGCTGGGTCCCTAGCTTGGCACTTCAGATACTCCTCAAGCTTCACCCCTGCTAACCGGCTTGGTCCCTGACTTGCCACATAAGGCTGCTCTGCAAGCGTCTCCTCCGCTGGTTGGGTCCCTGATTGATCATTACCTGAAGTTTCTCGAATTCTCCACTGTGCCCTTCAGGGAGAATATGGTTCAGGCAGTTGCTTCAGTTACTTACTTTGGTCCCTGGTAAAGGCGATTGGTCCGTTAGTGGTGACCGCTTTTCTTCTACCTCCGACCACTAACAGGTTCTCCGGCCAGCAGAACCATCACTTTTGGTTGGACTGCAAGTCGCAGTCCCAACCCTGCGCTTCCCTCTTACTTCTGGATAGGCCCTCACACAGCCTGGCAGCCAGATGCCCGGGGGTAGGCCCAGTATCCGGCCCAGAAGCCTGGGGCAGACAACTCAAGTCCACCCAGACAGCAGTCTGAGTGGCACAGAACATAGATCACCTGACCTCACCCAAATATATAGGCTCTCCCAGCAGGCCAAGGGATTAAAAAAAAAATCGGACCATTAGCTGGGACACCCACATACTCTTAACCTGACCTTGGGTTGCCCTTCTCGTAACTAATACCACCAAGTACCCGGCCACCTAGTGGTAGAAGAGAAAAGTGCAACAAGGCCAAGCTTAGGGGGAAATCAATAGATTCCTATCAATTGACCAAGATAACTACTTCTGGCAAATACATTTGTGAGAAGCTCCATGACTAAACTCCAGGGTGCCACATAGTAATTCAACCCCACTGCCACTAACACTCACTGTAATGTTTTAACACCAAGTATAGGCAGACATCAAGGAGCTTAAACATGAGCCTGGTGTTTATGCAGCAGCATTCATATTACCCATTTCACAGCTCCCCACCCCCATATGACATGACTAAAACTGTTAACTGTTTCCTAACATGCATATGGAACTAGGCATAACAATTGAACTTGAAGTATAACATAAAGCATACACATCATTACATCTTCCCTCTCAAGTATTAAACAATTAATATAAGACAATGTCCCTTCATATTTTTGGTTTAATAGCTTGACCATAGCGAGAGAAAGTAACCGCTGGCTCATCATCCATAGGATTGGTGTCCAGTTGAGAGTCACTCCCAGCATGATCATATGCTGATATGTTTATGCTGTCATTGGTGTCCTCATTAGACTCAATATCCATATTTAGAACTTCTGTGCCATCATGGGCTTGTTCTTTATCTTCATTGTCATCCGGTTTCTCTAATGATGTATCCGCAGCAGTGTCTGGATGAAGATGATGCCTGTTTCGTCTCAGTTTCTGTCTACACTTGGTATCAATTATATATGATTTTGGTGAATTGGCTTCTTTGATAATTCAAGCAGGTTCCCATGTATTCCCAGTGACTCTGTGTCGCACAGCTTGCCCAGCAGAGAGTGGACAAGGGGATTTAGTAGATTTATCAAAATACAGTTTTTGCCTTTTCATATTTATGATCCTCTGAGCTGTAACTCGCTCCTGTGGAATAGACTGAGGCCGCAATTTCTGTGGTGCAATAGGCACTGTGGTCTTCCTTGTTCTACTCATTAGCAGCTGTGCAGGTGAGCATAAACCTTCGATAGGTGTTGCACAATAGTTTAACAGTCCTAGCTACACATCCTGCCCTGATGATTGCGCTTTCAGTAATATGGATTTGGCTATGCCAACATACTTCTCTGCTAGACCTTTGGCCGGTGGGTGATAGGGACTTGTGGGTTTGTGCCTGATTCCCCATTCACACAGGAAATACTGGAACTCAGAACATGAGAATTGTGGCCCATTATCAGACACAAGTTCTTCACACACTCCATATAACTGTTGATGCTTTTAAATTTCTCAGCTGCACTAGCTCAAAGTATTTGCTGTAGTAATATATTACTATCAGGTAATGGTTGTCCTCAAAATGAAAAATATCTGTAGCCAGTCTCTGCCAAGCCTGTGAAGGAGCATTCCACAGTGTAAGAGGTTCTATTGCATTGTGTTTTCGAAATGTCTGTCAGGTTTCACAATTCTTCACAAGTGTCTCAATATCAAAGTCCAAATTAGGCCAGTAGACCAACTCCCGTGCTCTGCGCTTACACAGAGTGATGCCCAAATGTCCCTGGTGGATTTGTTCCAGTACTTCTGCCTGCTGTGTCTTAGGAATGAGAATACGGTCACCCATAAATATGATATCTGAATGAATGTATAGCTCATCTTTCATAGGCCAGAATGCCTGTAGTTCAGGACACAACGTCTTTCGTTTTTCTGGCCAGCCATTGCACATGACATGAGTTAGTTTTTCTAGAACTTTTTCCTGTTTGGTGTCTTGTCTTATATTCTCCAGTCGTACATCAGATATTGGAATGTTCACTATTACTGTATGTACCTGTTCTTCCAACTCAGGTTCATCCCGTGCTTCATGTCCTTTTAGAAACACCCTAGACAGGGTATCTGCCATGGGAAATTTCCTTTCCAGGCTTGTACTTTACTGTGAGATCATACTGTTGTAACTTCATAACCATCCGCTGCATACGTGGAGGTGTAGAAGCTAGCGGTTTCTGTAAGATGTACTGCAATGGCTTGTGGTTACGTTTCCACAACTACCAGGCGACCATATATGTACTGGTGAAATTTCTCACATCCATTCACAATAGCCAGCATGTCTTTCTCAATTTGGGCATAATTGGCTTGCGTTGTGGTCAGTGCTCGTGAGGCATATGCCACAGGATGTCCTTGTTGAGTCAGTACAGCACCTAACCCAAGCTGGGATGCATCCACTTGAAATACAGTGTCACAGTTTTTAGTCAAAATATTATTTTCCATGTTTACATCCCAACACCAAGCAGCATCCTTCTGTAGCAGTGTACGTAGCAGTGTTATCTGTTGAGCAAGGCTCTGAGAGAATTTGGATAGATAGTTGAAAATGCCTAGTGATTAGTGTTGCTCACGAATATTCGCATTGCGAATATTCGCTACGAATATTGCATATTCGAGTATTCGCGAATAACTCGAATATCGCGGCGAATATTCGCTATTTCGAATATTATTATTTTTCAAATTTCGCAATAAATTTCGCAATCAATTTCGCAATCAATTTCGCACTAGCGAAATTTCGCATTTTTTTTTTTTTTTTTTATAAAATATAGCGAATATTCGTAAATATCGAATATTCGTGATATTTTTATTTTTTATTTTATTTTTATAGCACAGTTATTTATTATTTTCAAGCTTCAAAAGCATTTACAGTCTTTTCTTAATAATACAAGGGAAAGATATTAACTTAAATGTAAATAATCTCATCAATGTTTGTTAATGCATTAAAAATCTTGTTGCAATGTATAAAAGATACACTTTAATTTTCATGAGATGCAACCGGGTTAGCCCTCAGATATCCATTTTAAGCACCAAATGCCAAGCTGTATATCTGCTTCAGTGCCCTGTACCGTATTTAGGAGGCATCATGCCTAGTTAGCATTATGTATAGGTGCAGGAACTGCTTCACAAACAGTCTTGCATTAAATACCTGCATTACATACGTGCAGATTTTTACAAAGCTGTCACTTGTAAACACAGAAACCATACAAGTGATGAAAACCTGAGTTAGTAAATAAAGCCCTGATTATAAGTAATAACTGCAGGCTGCCAAAATAATGATTTTTCTGTACACTGCACAGTGTTAGTCTATAATCCTCACTTTCACCAAGGAACAGCCAATACTTCACGGCTTTATCGCATTCAAGAAACACTTGAGGTTAAAGTCTCAGATCAGGATTCTCAGAATTTACTGCGGAAGCTCAGGAGGCAGAGGGTTGCAGCTGGCCTTTATATACATACTCCAAAGCAGTAGCAATTATCCTCATGTCCTTTTCAATGCTTCGAGCCCAGTTCTCCACATCACCAATCTCCTTCAGAGCCTGATTGAAGTTTTCCACCAGACCGATCCACTGTGTTGTCTGCTTTGAAAACTGTGCAGCCTGTATCTGCAGGGTCTTCACTTCATGGTCAAGCTTTCTTTGATTGACATATGCCTGTGCCACCCCTAAATTTAGATGGTCTACCAAGGCTTTGGTCAGAGTTGTAGCTGCTGCAATGGCTTCCCTTCTTTTTTTTTCCTGCAGCTCCTTCCGCTCATTCTGTTTAGCCTGATGTTCCTTCAGTAGCCGGGAGAGCATGATAGAACCTGACCGAGGAGGGGAGGACTTCCTCTAAACTCTGTGCCCAATGGAGTGTACGCCCCCTCCTAGACAGACATCGCTTCCCTGTACTGAGCATGCGTGATATTTTATCCAAAAAAAAAAATAGCGAAATTTCGCATTAGCGAAATTTCGCAATTTTTTTATTTTTTTTATAAAATATAGCGAATATTCGTAAATATCGAATATTCGTGATATTTTATCCAAAAAAAAATAGCGAAATTTCGCAATTTCGCATTTTTAAATATTACGAATATTCGATATTAAAGAATATTCGCAAATATTGTTCGAAATATTCGCGAAATATCACGAAATCGAATATGGCGTAATCCGCTCATCACTACTAGTGATGTCTCCCGCTCCTTTCTGGAGGTTGGGGCCGTCATGTTAGTACGTGTCCAAAATATGTAACCTCTTCTACCCCAATTTTCATTTTGTTTGGATTGAGTGTAAGATTCTTCTCACAACACCGATTAGGCAAATCAGTAAGGTTTTTGTCATGTTCCATTTGATCCTCTCCATATACCAGAAAATCATCAACTATTACTTCAGCACCCTGTAGACCAGCGATCAATTTGTGTTATTTCTTTTGAAATATTTCCTGGGCAGATGATATACCTAAAGGTACCCTTGTGAAGCATCATTGACCCAAAGGGGAGTTGAAAGTGGTCAAGTAACTGCTGGCTTCATCAAGATGCAATTGCCAGTAACCAGAATGGGCGTCTAGTACACTAAATACTGTTGCTCCTACTAGCTTGTGCGCTATATCCTCTATGGTGGGGAGTTTGTAGTGTTCTCTCATTATGACTTTGTTCAAATCACGTGGGTCAATGCATGTAAGAATTGCACCTGTGTTCTTCTCCACCACAACCATAGAACTGACCCATTCTGATGGTTCTTTGACCTTTTTTACTACTCCCAGCTTCTCCATCCTAGTAAGTACTTGTCTGACTTTATCCACAAGAGTTAAAGGTATTCTCCTTGGGGCATGAATAAAAGGCAGTCCCTTCTCTTTTATACATATGCGACTTACACCTGGGAGGCACCCCAGGCCCTTGAATAGATCACAGTACTCACGTTTAACGTCAGCCTCTGTCAGACCTCTGTGCCCACCATCCACAGTTATTATGATCTTCACAAGTCCAATCGCTTTACCTGTTCTTAGACCTAGCAAGGCTGGGGCTTGTGTTTCTGTGTTTCTATCACAAACAATTGTAAAACCCTTTCAGATCCCTTGTAAGAACATTTTGTATGACAGTGACCCATTATGTTCAGCTTTTCACCCGCATATCCCATTAGTTTTGGTAGGTCCTGAGTCTCTAACGGGGATTCATTACTAAGGTGTTCCAGGTATATGTGGCTTGTCACACAATTTACTTGTGCTCCTGTATCTGTTTTGAATTTGATTGAAGTTTTGTTAGCCTCTATCTGTAATGTTACAGTTGCTTTATCTGCAGACTAATATGTTTTTTGTACTGCTGCCAGATATATTGGGGTGCAGTTTGAGTCTGACCCTGCATTGTCATCATTTACCTCTATGGCGTGTACAGAATGTGTTTTTGACCTTCCAGTTTGTGAAGACAGTTTACACACCCTAGCAAAATGTCCTCTTTTCTTGCATTTATTGCATATCTGTCCCCTTCCCATACAGACACTATTTTTATGGTGCATGATTCCACAATATCCACACGCTGCTTGTGTGTTACTTGTCCCAGTGCCATAGGTGCCCTTTATTCCTTTGTGTGTTTTTTCTTGCCCATATCTGCTGCTGTGATTTGCTATAGCATTAATCTGGGGCTGTGTTCCTTCCAGTACTTGCATGTCCTTTGACATTTCATATGCTCTGGCAATCCTTATGGCTTTCTGAAGATTTAAGTCTTCTTCCTGCAGCAGCTTTTCCTGAACTTCCTTAAACTTACTGCCCATCAGAATGCAGTTTTTTTTTTATCATATCTTCAGCATCATAGAAAGCACAGTCTTTGGCAAGTATGCACTGTATCAGGTAGGTAGGTCAGTGTATGTTTTAGGTAGGTAGGTCAGTGTATGTGTCAGGCAGGTGGGTCAGTTTATGTGTCGGGTAGGTGGGTCGGTGTATGGGTCAGGTAGGTAGGTCAGTGTATGTGTCAGGTAGGTACAAGGGCATGGCAAAAGGGGGGAGTTTGGGCGGAGCTGAGGGGTGGAGTTGGGGTGGAGCCAATGGGGTGGCAAAATTAGGTTTCACCTAGGCTGTCAAAAATCCTTGCACCAGCCCTGCCCCCAGATCACATGACTAAAACAATTAACTGTTTCCTAACATGCATAAGGAGCTAGGTATAACAATTGAACCTCAAGTATAACATAAAGCATACACGTTATTACACCCACTAAACTAGATCAAGCCCCCTCACTAAAGTTATAGAAGGAAAAAAACACAGGAAAGGGCTATAGAATGAATGAACACTATGATAGACAATCACAGAGATCATTGCATATGTGTGCGCAGTCTATTGCATTAGGGTGTGCACCCCAAAAGTCAAACACACATGGCTTTCTCTGCAACCTCAGCTGCACGGGCAGTGAATAAATGAGAAGTGTTCTGTGCTGAGTGGCTTCCTGTTCATTCACAAACGGAAGCATAGTAAACACAGTTTACTATGCTTCGGGTATGAATGGCCACAGTGAGCAAGTGTGTTCATTTAAAAAAGGAAAGGGCTGGTAAATTGCATTTTTTTTTCTAACCCGTTCCCATGCCCTTCATCCTCAAACATTCCCCACAGAATCTGGGGGGAGAGGAGGGAAGCCAGCAGGACAGCAGGGCCAACAAGAGGGGAGGGCAAGCCTGGGCAATAGGGGAAAATCGCCACATAGTGATTAGGGTGTGCCCAGGAACACCTGGCATAACCCCTGCGCACGCCTATGATTGAGAGCCTGTTCTTCTGGTTTATTAGTATGAGACCCGAAGCTGTCTCCAACAGCTTGGTCTCAGTGCTGGGAGTTTGTAATTGAGCACAAGCAGAGGGACACATACTGCATATCTGGTGCCCAGGAATAAAGCTCACTAGATGTCGCATTTACATTATGCGGTCACAAAGGCTTAACATAGTGTGATAATGTGTAAATAGCCTTACATAAAATGACTATTCCAACTAATGGTGAAAACTAATATGTGATCAATACAGGGGAAATCTGCCTTTTTGCCTCTGCTGGTCTAATAGTAAATCCAACCCTGATTACAAGTTATATTGTAAATTTAGAATAATCACTTGCAGCCATTGGTGATTCCATATTTGTTACAGGTAACTGAAGAAGCTAAGAGAGCATCTGCTAGTGCACGCATTGTTCAGCTAGCCAAGCCAAAGAACCATACAGGCAATGGGATGCCCATCAGACCAGCGAGTAATCAAGATGAAGAAGAAGAAGAAAAAGAAAGCCCCAGATCTAATAAAACAGTGACTGCTTCAGCTAGAACAGAAGAGTTAGCAGGTAATATATGTATCAATACTATATCTATATAAATATCAATAAATTCATTGACAGCAATAACTGGGCCACGGAATGAATGTTCCTTTTTCTTAAACACATATTTGTTACATGCATTTTTCATTTAATAGGAAATATTTCAGTTAAACCCCATCTCCAAGGAAAGGAAAAATGCTCCCCCATACCGCAAGGGTTAAATCCTTGGAGGGCTGCAGAAAGCTGTTTTACTTACCCAATCCTTTGCTTCTTCAGCAGATTGCACTCTCCTCCCCTACGCTCTAGCAGTGGGCTGTCCCTCAGTGTCCTCACAATCGATGCAGGGTTATAGGCCATGCATTGGACAGTTGACCTAAAGGTGAAGTACAGCCAAAGCTCATTTGGCTGTACTTCTCTTGTGGATCACAGGAGTACAGTTTGTTGTAAAAAAATTTTTTTTTTTTTAATGTCATTAAAAACGATCGTGTGTGGGCTCCAGAGCATTTTTCACAATGTAAAAAATGGGCATTAAAAATTTCGAACATGCTCTAATTTTTCAGAGCTTGAAAAAGCATGAAAAAAACGTGCATGCTCAGAAGCAAATTATGAAACGGGAGCGCTCGTTCTGGTAAAACTAGCGTTCGTAATGGAGTAAGCTAGAGCATTTTTTTTCACGATCATGTGTAGGCAAGGCCGTTTTAACGATCGGGTTGAAAAAAAACGTTTTTTCTAGACCATTAAAAATGAAATTTTTTTTACAACCCGAAAAACGTTTGTGTGTATGCGGCATTAGTCTTTAAGTGAAGCCAAACTAAAGGGAGGATACTTACCTTCCCAATGCTAGTGCCAGCATCTTCTTCTGTGTGCCGAGTTTCGGCCATCTTCTTTGATCACCGCAAGATAAGCTCACTTCTGCGCATGCACAGTATCTAGTCATCCAGGAACACAGCATAGGCCTGGCTAATGTAGGATAAGCTGTGCATGCGCAAGCTCAGTTTGCAGTCCAGGGATTACTGTGAGGAGGGAGGAACATATGTTTTATTGCAGATAGACATAGCATGTCTCTTCTGCAGTAAAATTCCTTCCTGCTCACAGTATATTATAGCTAAACTTTAGTTCTGCTTTAAGTCTTGACCATGGGTTAGATGCTGCTACCTTTAGGTGAGGACACTGGCAAACAAAGTTGTTAGGACAGTACATGTAATCCCTCCCACCCCCAGCAACCCTCAGTTTTTTTGCTAGTGTCCTTAGGTGAAAGATAACCTATATTGGCCTATATTTTCATAATTACTGGAAGACACACTTTAGAGGTATATGCTTTGTTCATATTTCATGTCTGAGGTTTACATCCACTCTATAAGAACCTGTGTTCTGTACTGTTTTACTGTTTACTGTTTTATTTACCTGTAAAATGCTTTTCTTGGAGTAGAGTACAGAACATAGGCCACCCTCACTATTGCCATTGTGTTTTTCTCTGCTTGCTGGCAAAAATTAACATTGCTGGGACTGGAAGGGATTATTTGGGCTGTCTTTTGTTTGAGTCATCATCTGAAGGTGGCAGCACAGGGCCGATCCAAGACTAGGTGCACAGGGTGCACTGCACCCAGGCGCCAGAGGGGAGGGGGCACCAAAGTGTCAGGAGCACCGTGTGTGTTGCCAACGAATCATCATTGCTGCTTTCCCGCAGCAGCTGCCCCTGGTGGTGAGCACCGATGTTTTGTCCTAGACGAGTCACGAGTGCATGTCAGAGAGGGCGTTGTGACCACGTTCAGTTCCCCCTACATCCGCAGCCCAATGACACGTCCGCCAGCACGCCCGCAGCAGTGTCTGCATCTCCCGCCCGGCGCCCGCTGTATACATACAAGGAGGGAAGAGGAGGTAAGTTAGGTCTGCCCCACCTCCTCCCCATGTCCCGCCCACAACCCCTTGTGCAGCCAATCTGTGCCTGGAAAGGGGTGTGGGCAGGAGATTTCAAAGCCAGTGACACTGATGTGATGTCGCTGGACAACGTCTCCTCCAGCCTCCTTTCTGCTCCAGCATCAGCAGTCAGTGAGGCATGGAGGACAAGGATGAGTGGGAGGCACAAGCTCTCTCTCAACCCCCTCTCTGTCCATTGCCCTCTCTCTCAGTCCCACCTCTCTCTCTCAGCCCCCTCTCTGTCCACCACCCTCTCTCTCAGCCCCACATGTCTCTCAGCCCCCCTCTCTCAGATCCATCTTCTGACCACTACCCTTTCAGCCCCACATCTATCTTAGCCCCCCTCTCTCTCAGCCCAACCTCTCTCACTCAGCCCCCCTCTCTGTCCACTACCTTCTCTCTCAGCCCCACATCTCTCTCAGCCCCCTCTCTGAGCCCATCTCTCTCTCAGCCCCTCTCTCTGTCCACTACCCTCTCTCTGAGCCCCTCTCTCTTATCCACACCTCTCTCAGCCGTCTCTATGAGCCCCTCTCTCTCAGGCTCCGTACACACGTCCGAGAACCTCGTCGGGCTAAACCCATCGTTCCGCCCGACGAGGTTCCCGATGAGTGGTCGGAAAAGCTTGTCGAGCCAAAGTCCTCATTGAACAACGAGGAAAAAGAGAGCGTGCTCTCTTTTTTCGCTCAACGAGCTTCCCGACGCGACGCTCGTCGGAAGTGTACACACGATCGAGCTTCCCGCCAGAATATGTCTCCCAGCGAGCTTCTCGCTGGATTCTGCCGAGAAGCTCGGTCATGTGTACGCCGCCTCAGCCCCCCTCTCTGTCCACTACCCTCTCTCTAAGCCCCACCTCTCTCAGCCCCCCTCTGTCTCATTTCTCTCTCAGCCTCATCTCTCTCTCTCTCCCAGCCTCATCTCTCTCTCAGCCGCACCTCTCTCTCTCAACCCGACCTCTCTCAGCCCCCACCTCGCTCTTTCTCTCTCTAAGTCCCCACCTCGCTTTCTCTCTCAGCCCCCACCTCGCTTTCTCTCTCTCAGACCCACCTCTCTCTCTCAGCCCCCTCTCTTTCCACTACCCTCTCTCCCAGACCCACCTCTCTCATTAACGGCTCTCTCTCTCTCTGCGTCCCTTTCTCTCTCAGCCCCTCTCTCTGTCCACTACCCTCTCTCTGAGCCCCTCTCTCTCAGCCACATCTCTCTCTGAGCCTTTCTCTCTCTCAGCCGTCTCTCTGTCCACTACCCTCTCTCTCAGCACCACCTCTCTCAGCCCCTCTCTGTCTCAGCCACATTTCTCTCTCAGGCTCATCTTTCTCTTTCTTTCTCTCTCTCTCTCTCTCTCTCTCTCAGCCTCATCTCTCTCTCAGCCTCACCTCTCTCTCTCAGCCTCACCTCTCTCTCTCAGCCCCACCTCTCTCTCTCTCTCTTTCAGTCCCATCTCTCTCTCTCTTTCTCTCTCTCAGCCCCCCACCTCTCTTTCTCTCAGCCCCCACTCTCTCAGCCCCCACCTCTCTCTCAGCCCCCACCTCTCTCTCTCTCTGAGCCCCCACCTCTCTCTCTCAGCCCCCACCTCTCTATCTCTCTTAGCCCCCACCTCTCTATCTCTCTTAGCCCCCACTTCTCTATCTCTCTCAGCCCCCACCCCTCTCTCTCAGCCCCCACCTCTCTCAGCCCCCACCTCTCTCTCTCAGCCCCCACCTCTCTATCTCTCTTAGCCCCCACCTCTCTATCTCTTAGCCCCCACCTCTCTATCTCTCTCAGCCCCCACCTCTCTCTCTCTCTCAGCCCCCACCTCTCTCTCTCTCTCTCAGCCCCCACCTCTCTCTCTGTCAGCCCCCACTTCTCTCTCTCTCAGCCCCCATGTCTCTCTCTCTCTCAGCCCCCAAGTCTCTCTCTCAGCCCCCACCTCTCTCTCAGCTCCCACCTCTCTCTCTCAGCCCCCACCTCTCTCTCTCTCAACCCCCACCTCTCTCTCTCAACCCCCAACTCTCTCTCTCTCTCAGCCCCCACCTCTCTCTCTCAGCCCCACCTCTCTCTCTCAGCCCCCACCCCTCTCTCTCAGGCCCCACCTCTCTCTCTCTCTCAGGCCCCACCTCTCTCTCTCTCTCAGGCCCCACCTCTATCTCTCAGCCCCTACCTCTCTCTCTCTCTCTCTCTCTCAGCCTGACCTCTCTCATTCAACCCCCTTCTCTGTCCACCTCCATCTCTTTCAGCCCCACCTCTCTCTCTCTCTGAGCCTAATCTCTCTTTCAGCCCCCTATCTCTCTCTCTAGTAGAGATGGAGTACTCTGCAGTGTGTAGAGGGGTATCCAGGGGTGTAATCAGGGTAGTGGTATCTGGGGGTGTGTGTGATCAGAGTGGGGGGTATCTTGGTTTGTAATCGGGGTAGGGGTATCTGCGGAGGTGTGATCAGTGTAGGGGTATCTGGGGAGGTGTGATCTGGGGAGGTGTGATCAGGGTAGGGGTATCTGGGGAGGTGTGACCTGGGAGTTGCTTATGGATTTTAGTTGGCCTCAGCTGCCTGTGGCCAGTGAGGGGAAGCAAGAAATGCATGACCCCCCCCCCCCCCCATTACACACTGCTGTTTAGTGGAAGTTTTATATTCAGTGGTATGTGACGTCTTTCACATTACGCCCCATCACATTACAGGCGCACTGTGGAGGAGGTACCAGCTCGATTTTAGACAGGGAGTAGCAAGAGGACGGTGCGTATGGGTTGGGGGGGCATCAAAATGGATCTTTGCCTATGTAGTCAAAAATACTTATCACCTTACTTATTCTCTCCATGTGGTGGGCACTGGTAGGCTGCATTTGATGGGCACTGGTAGGCTGCATTTGGTGAGCAATGGTAGGCTGCATTTGGTGGACACTAATGAGGATGCATTTGGTGGGCACTGATGAGGCTGCATTTGGTGGCCACTGATGAGGCTGTATTTGATGGGCACTGATGAGGCTGAATTCGATGGGCACTGGTGAGGCTGCATTGATCTCTTGTACCATGTCTGCAGTCTCTGACCATCTCCTGTATCATGTTGGAAGTCTCTGACCATCTCCTGTAGTATGTCTGGGGCTCTTTTCAAACAGACTCTCTAACAGAGGCCCTCTCTGTGTCCATTAGAGAGACCTCCCTCTAGGTCCAAGAGTACTCTGCTTCTCTTCCTGTATTTTGTTTATTGTTAAAAGATCGTGGGAGGATCCCAGGGCAACAATTCAAACATCTCTATGTTTGAATCGTTGCCATAGAAACATTTGTAAAGGGATAGGAGTTAGAAATATTTCTGCACCTAGGCGCATGTGACCCTAGAATCGGCCCTGTGGCAGCATATAAGCCAGGACAAAGCTTAAAGGAGCATGTGTCCTCTACTGTGCTCCAAAAAAAAATATATTTTACAAGTACCTAAAAAATCTTTATTTTTAATAGTGCTTTCACATTTTACATGCTGCCTCTAACATATATGTTTTTGTAGAAAATATAGACATGTATAGATTAGTCTCTAGATGGAGATTACATAACATGCTACAATTATGCTGTCTTGCTGCTTCAAGAATACCTATAGTTTAAAAAAAAAAAACAGCTCTTTATATCTATCAAGGGAAACCAAGCATCTTTACAAAATGTATAATATTATCTTTGCATTTTCTTTCCCTGGTATTTTTAGAGCTGCCCCGACCATTGAAAATATTGCCTTGCACCAGGGGCATAGATAAGGGGAGGGGGGGGTCAGGTGGGTTCAAACCCTCCCAGGGCCAAAATGAAATGCATGGTGTCCCTGCTCGGCAGCCACACATAGCACCAGCGACAGGCAGCACTGCAGTCAGTGGCACACAGAGTATAATAATGCAGCTGCAGCCAGTGTAATGGATTATTAGGCATACAGGTAGGGTGACCACATTTCCAAACTACCATTCAGGGACACCCCCCTTCCCAAAAATCAGCTTGTGCTGTAACGAATCACAACACAGTGATTGGACACAAGAGGCGGGATTTATGATTTCTCCAATCATAAGCAGAGGGCCGGGACTGTGCTCCTTTAGGCATTCCCATCCAGGACAAGTACTGTCAGTGAGTAAAGTGGTGATGTGGCGGCCTTTTTTTGGGGGCATTAGTTTGGCTTGGGGGTGGGTGTATCGGTTTCATTCACACTGTATTGTCCTGGAATGAAGGTGCCCGGGACAGACCTGCAAAATGCGGGACTGTCCCGGGCAATCCAGGACACATGGTCACCCTACATACAGGGCTCTGGCTGAAGGCTGGCAGATTTATCACCAGGCAGCACACAACGACTACAGTTGGAGCCAACAGTACGTGTTGTTGTCCTGCCCACTGCACACCATGTATTCCCATTGGATTAGGGTGACCAGATCCCCCCCCCCCCCCCCGGTGCTCCTACTAGCTTGAGGGTGTATTTTTTCCATTTTCCATTCCAAGTCCCGGCCAGCCGCCTGCCTGCTTATCTCCTTGCCTTCCGTGGCGGAGTGATCTTCCTCCACTCCCTACCCAGTAGTAGCCGGGGCCCGGAGAGTAAGACTTGACAGGCTGTGAGGTGGGCCGAGAGTGTCTTATTGCCACCATTACTAGTAAGAAAAAAAAAATTTCCCCGGATTTCATTTAAAAAATCTGGTCACCTTACGTTGGATTGCAGTGCTACTCCCACCTAGGGCTTGGGAGAGGAGATTTGCCTGGGCCCTTGAGCGCAGAATTTACAGTGCTGTGTAGCCACCGCCCCCCACATAGATGAACTGCTTCTGTCCTGTCAAGGTATGTCCCTCTTTCTCTTCTGGCCTAGTCTCAGAAAGTGTCCTCAGACTTACCACTGCTCAGACTGCTGTGCTGCTGCTGGCATTCTGCTGTTTATACTAGGTAATCAAAATCAATCCGTGAAAATAAGACAATAGTCCATAAAAAGTGATCCAAAAATCTTCAGAGGTCTTCCACCACACCAAAAAGTGAACAGTGCTTCCACCACCCATCAGAATGGTCACTCACCAGAACTAATTGCCTCAGCACTTGCGTACCTAGGCAGATAAGCTTGTAATCACCATAAGGGATCTTCCAAAGATCATGTGGGATCCTATGTTGTGCTCCAAATAATTTCAACGTGTAGGGAAAAGAAAAATTGTACAATAGTGTGATATCGTCAAGCAGTTTTAATAGCACACCAAAAAACAAATCCAAAGGTTAAACTCACAGACAAACTCAAAATATGAGCAATGTATCACAGCAGTCACCGTCATCCTACAGATATTTTTGTCCTACAGATATTTTTGCAAGGTATAGCACTTGGCCACGGCGGACCCACGATCAGACAAAACGATCTCACCACTTGGCAGCTTGATTTTGCTGAAGACTGGTTCTCCTAGTTGGTAAATGGCTCCAAAAAATGTTTTTGGAGCCATTTACCAACTAGGAGAACCAGTCTTCAGCAAAATCAAGCTGCCAAGTGGTGAGATCGTTTTGTCTGATCGTGGGTCCGCCGTGGCCAAGTGCTATACCTTGCAAAAATATCTGTAGGACAAAAATATCTGTAGGATGACGGTGACTGCTGTGATACATTGCTCATATTTTGAGTTTGTCTGTGAGTTTAACCTTTGGATTTGTTTTTTGGTGTGCTATTAAAACTGCTTGACGATATCACACTATTGTACAATTTTTCTTTTCCCTACACGTTGAAATTATTTGGAGCACAACATAGGATCCCACATGATCTTTGGAAGATCCCTTATGGTGATTACAAGCTTATCTGCCTAGGTACGCAAGTGCTGAGGCAATTAGTTCTGGTGAGTGACCATTCTGATGGGTGGTGGAAGCACTGTTCACTTTTTGGTGTGGTGGAAGACCTCTGAAGATTTTTGGATCACTTTTTATGGACTATTGTCTTATTTTCACGGATTGATTTTTATTTACACTCACATTTATATCATCAGTTTTATTCACTGTGAGCTGTTTTAAAACACCTTAGGAGAATTTCACTATTTTTCACAGCGCTGTTTAATGGATAAACACATTATATGCTTATAGTGTTTGCTTTTTCTGTTTATTTTTTTTTCACATTTATGCAATTTTGAAACAGCAGCTAGGCTCCATACTTATTCATCTCCTTGTGCGCAGCGGTGGGTGATTAGATAGGGAGCGCATTGTTTAGATCACTCATTTTCCTATACTAGGTAATCGTTAGTCAGTGAGAGACTGTGATTCTGTGTGGCAACTGGATTGAGGCTGGCTGGGCTAAATTTTGCATTGCGTTACTGAGGCTAATCTGAGTTTTCTATTGCTTGTGTTACTGACAGTCCAGCCTGGCAAGCTTGTTGTGGTGCTCACCAGCTTACTGATTCAGCAGTTGGCACCACAACATGCCTGCCAATGCCAGATCCCTGTGCATTTCCCACACCGCATTGCAATAACACTGTGTTTTTGATCTGCTGCAGTTAACAACTCACCAAAAGAAGGCCGCAAATGCAGTGTTTGTCTGAACCGAATCGCATGGTTGGTTATAAAAAAAAAGGTGCCTGCACTTATTTGGTGCGATGTGGTGAGATTTAGCCCATTCAAAGTGAATGGGCTCAAATCAAACCACACAGAATCGCATGTGAATTGCACAGGAATGTGGTTCAGTTCCTGTGCGATTCACATGCAAACTATATTGTGAAACCAGGCTTACTGTGTTGATCGCGGTGTAATCAAGGCCTATTAATTTTTAATGGGCTCAAATCGCACCAAAGTCACACATGCACTAATTTTGGAACCGCACTACAACCGGTTTGCATGCCACAGTGTTTTGCAACCTTTGTTTGGGGTGTCATTAAAATAGCACTGACACCTATTGTAGGTTGCAAGGGGGTGGGATTTAAATGAGGTGCATGAAAGGTGCGTGGATTGAGAGTTTCCCACATTCTAGTGTACCTCTGCGTATCTCCTAAACAGCAATGTGGAAGGTGTGCAATTACACTCCTTCCCGCACCCGCTCAGATGTGAACCTAGCCTAAAGAAAAGTCAGTGTATTCTGGCACTGGTCATTTTTCATTTTTTATTTTTTATTTTTTTTCATTCTGTGATCAATTGAAAATTAAGCACATGTGAACACAGTGGGCCAGATTCAGGTAGAATTACATTGGCGCAGAGTATCAGAGATACACTACGCCGCCGTATTTTACCAGGCTCTACGCCGAATTCTGGTAGATTTTGTCCCTTACGGTACGGCGGCGTAGTGTATTTCTCGCCGCGTAATCGAAATACACGATTAGGGGGCGTGAAGCATTTAAATTAGGCGCGTCCCCGCAGCGATCGAACTGCGCATGCTCCGTTCAGAAATTTCCCGCCGTGCATTGCGCGAAATAACGTTGTTACGTCATTTTCTGTTTGAGTAGCGTCGTTTACGGACATTCCTATTCCCGGACGACTTGCGTAAAAAATAAAAAAAGACGTCAGAAAACGTTGAAATTCGACGCGGGAACGGCGGCCATACTTAACATGGGCTGTCTAATATTAGACCAGCAAAAAGCTGGTATAACTTTACGCAGCAAAAAGATGACTAAAGATGCCGTAAGAGATTGCGATTGACGTTCGTAACTTCGTGGATCGTCGGCAAAAGCTCATTTGCATACTCCGACGCGGAAAACGACGGGAACTCCACCCAGCGGCCGCAAATTTATTGCAGCGTAGATCCAAAGGCGTACGAACACGTAAGCCAGTCGGATTGAAGCCCGCAGCCGTATTTTCATGGTTTGAGGTTTCAGAGTAGTGAAAAAATGTGCGTAATTTGAAAGTAGTCCAGTCTAATGCGAGTTAGACAGGAGTAAGGGCTCTGTGAATCTGGCCCAGTGAGTGTGCTGCCTTCCAAAAGATGGTGCCCTTTGTACCTGGCCAGAAAGATTGGCTATTACAGTGCAGGCAGTCAGTGCAAAACTGTAAAAGTTGAAAAAGTCAGTAAGTGCTCTGTCTGACACAACATGGTACACTTTGCACCATAATAGCCAACCCTACTGAGGAGGTATGGGTTGGCTATTCAGTTTTGACACTAAAGACTGGACAATAGCCAACCTTACTGGGCAGCCTTCATAAAAACTGGAAGAAGGAAAAAAATTCAATCAGGTTACTTTTTCTAGGTCACCTGAGAAAATAGAATTAAGGATGTAATTGCATACTAGAGGCAACATATATAGTTTTTGCTCTTTCCAGTCTTTTTAATCTTGGCGCAAATTATTCTATTTAAAAAGACTTAGTACCTGCTGCTGAAACCGCCCCCAGAACAAAAAATATCTATGGCCCTGCCTTGCACCTAGGGCTCTTTCACATGGGTGGCTGAGCCCATTCAATGTTATTCCCAGTGTATTTCATCTGGTCAGGCAGCCTAGGTGCAATATACAACCTATCAATGACATAAATGGCTATATGCTGCTGTACACGTGTAAACAAATCTGCTATTGTAAGCAGTACGTGCTTTCTAATTTTTGTACATGCTCGCATGCTGTACTCGTGTTTACGATAGTACCGCTGTATACATGAGTACTCTATTCCAGAGTTTTGAGAGACCATTTATGGATGCCTATTCAGCGTCACTGTGATTTATTTGCAGCCATCATTTGAAGATCATCCACCTGTTACCAGCTGGTTTTAGGAAATGTTTTCTCTTCCTTAGGATATTGCTTTCTTTCATATATCTTTGACCCATTTGTGATTTCACAGTCACATTGTGACATATGGTTTTATTACCTATTCATTCATTTTTTGCTCACTGGCATTGTGTTACATTTTTATCACTAGCCACCTTATGTATATTAGTTATTGGAGCTATATACTGTATTCACATGTATACAATCACAATATATGGCAGGAAGATGTGAGGGTGCTGGGGAGGAGCAGCATGTAGGGCCGTGTCCTGTTTAAGGATGCCTTTCTCATACAGTATCTCACAAAAGCGAGTACATCCCTCACATTTTTGTAAATATTTTATCATATCTTTTCATGTGACAACACAGAAGAAATTACACTTTGCCACAATGTAAAGTAGTGAGTGTACAGCTTGTATAACAGTGTAAATTGTCTGTCCCCTCAAAATAACTCAACACACAGCCATTGATATCTAAACCCCTAAGTGAAAATGTCCAAATTGGGCCCAATTAGCCATTTTTCCTCCCTAGTGACATGACTCGTTAGTGTTACAAGGTGTTAATGGGGAGCAGGTGTGTTAAATTTGGTGTTATAGCTCACACTCTCTCATACTGGTCACTGGAAGTTCAACATGGCACCTCATGGCAAAGAACTCTCTATGGATCTGAAAAAATGAATTGTTGCTCTACATAAACATGGCCTAGGCTATAAGAAGATTGCCAAGACCCTGAAACTGAGCTGCAGCATGGTGGTCAAGACCATACAGTGGTTTAACAGGACAGGTTCCATTCAGAACAGGCCTCGCCATGGAAGTTGAGTGTATGTGCTTAGCATCAAATCCAGAGGTTGTCTTTGGGAAATAGATGTATGAGTGCTGCCAGCATTGTTTTAGAGATTGAAGGGCTGGGGGTTAGCCTATCAGTACTAAGACCATACGCTGCACACTGCATTAAATTGGTCTGCATGGCTGTTGTCCAAGAAAGAAGCCTCTTCTAAAGATGATGCACAAGAAGAACATGGTACATCATGTGGTCTGATGAGACCAAGATAAACTTATTTGGTTCAGATGGTGTCGAGCATGTGTGGTGGAAACCAGGTGAGGAACACAAAGACAAGTGTCTCTTGCTTACAGTCAACCATGGTGGTGGGAGGGCCATGGTCTGGGGCTGCATGAGTGTTGCCGGAACTGGGGAGCTACAGTTCATTTAGGGAAACATGAATGCCAACATACTGTGACATACTGAAGCAGAGCATGATCCCCCCCCTTCAGGGACTGGGCCACAGGGCAGTATTTCAACATGTTAACGACCCCAAACACACCTCCAAGACAACCACTGCCTTGCTAAAGAAGCCGAGGGTAGAGGTAATGTACTGGCGAAGCATGTCTCGGGACCTAAACCCTATTGAGCACTTGTGGGGCATACTCAAACGGAAGGTGGAGGAGCACAAGGTCTCTAACATCCACCACCTCCGTGATGTCATCATGGCAGCCTGTGAAGCTTTGGTGAACTCCATGCCCAAGAAGGTTAAGGCAGGGCTGGAAAATAATGGTGTCTGTCACATGTTGAAAAAGAGAGGATCTTCAAACCTGTGTAAGCTCCAAGTACGTGAATAGAGCAGCGTGAGAGCAGAAGTAAAGTAAGTATAAGCAAATTCTTGGGCTGCTGAAACCTGCTGGGGCAAAGCACAGTTTCATTTAGGGATCATCTTCTTTATATTTACTGAAACATTTCTCAGGGTAAGGATGTTATGGAAAAATAAAAGCAAGTTGGCAGAATACAATTCTTTGAGAGTCAGTTCACACTGGGGCGACACGACTTCCAGCACGACTTTCAGAAGCAACTTCAACACGACTTGAGCATGAACCACAGGGCGATCTGGGGCAATTTATAACACGACTTGAAGTCCTTTTCAGGTCAGGAGACATTCCAGTGGCCAATAAAACAACAATCAGCTCTTGGAAAGGGAAGGGGAGGGAGGGGTTTGCCTGAGAAATGTATGTTATCTTGCTGGAAAGTAGCTTCTGAAGTCAGAGCGACATGAGTAGTGTGTATTAACACCGCTCCCATTCACTTACATTGCTTTTCTGGACAGCACGACTTGGGACGACTTGATACGACTTCAAGTCGGATCCCAAGTCGCCCCAGTGTGAACCGACTCTGATAAAATATATTTAAAAACAAACAAACACTGTAAACATTTGTTGAAATAGCTTCTTTTTTTTCCAGTGCCCAAAGGAGAACACTCCCAGTACCAACATGATCTCTCAGTCATACGTCATGTTTCTGCATCTGCCCTCCAAGCTCAAGCCTCAGACAGAGTCTGCCAGCTTTCAAAACCAAAAACTCGAAAGTCTCTCTTTGAGGGATATGATCCCTACCGAATTTCACCTGCAGCTAAGCATGCTGAGGCCTCTTCACGTATTGTTGAGCTCTGCACCCCCCCAGCTCGCAGGCAACGTCAAAAGAAAATATAAAACATTTACTCCGTTGTCTCAAAAGCAGTTCAAAGTTCTTGTTTGCTGGTTGAACACATGAAAGTTGCATGTAAAATATTGTGAACTGAAATCTGGCAAATTATCAAAATTAAATATCCACCTAAAAGTCTGGAAATAAATTAGTAATACAGCGCTTAAAGTTTAAGTAAACCCCTCTATTGTTTTCAGCCATGGAAGCTGCCATCTTTGCCTTGGTTTAATCTATAACTGCCATGATGCTGCACATGTTGTTATGACACCAGGCATTGGATGGTTTGACAGTTTGGTTGAGAGCACAACCAATGGAAGTGTTACATTTCCGCCACGTGCTGGAAATGAAACTGTTTTTTGAAACTGGTAAATGGATGGGTTTACTTCCGCTTTAAGCAATTTGGAAGTACCATAGATTTCTGACATGGGAATGAAAATTTACTACTGGAAAAAACACAATCGAGCAATGTACGTGATGCTTTTTAGTAAATTATACTAAGGCGTCATTTACACTTGAAGATGGAGGGGGGGGGACTAAAAATGGGTTTATTGCTCTCTTTAAGTTTCAAAGGCAGTCGGTCGGGGGTGTGCACATGCCACATAAAAAATTATCACTGCTGTGTTCAGTGGGTAGTACTGCCGCTGAATGTAACCCATTCAAGTAAATGAGGCACACCACACCACGATTGCAGCCTGTTGCTGTGGCATTTATAGGGTTAAGACAGGTGGTGAAGAGGCGACATATCACCTCCTCATCATCTGACACCCCTGAAATGCAATCCACAACAGATGGCTGGGGGGGCAAGTATTGCCACATATGTAACCCTATCATTACAGTTAATTTTTCAAATAAATGCATATATTCGCCAGCACACCAAGGACCCTTAAATGTCATCCAAAGGTTTGTATTGCAGAAAGATCACACCACAAGAGCAATAGCAATGTTTCGAAGCCTCACAGGACCCCTGCAAGGCTCCAAAACAGTGTACTTGCACTTGTGATGGGGATCCTTGGTGTGCTGTCTAATATGCGCATTTATCTGTGATGTTTCCACGAACCAGCTGGTAGTCACTAAAGCACCCACTATCAATATCTTGTTTCCAGGAACATGTGTGAGGGGGATATAGACAAGAAGTTCATTTTTCAGGACAAGCTTTTAGACATCTACCCAATTCTCTTGGGTTTATGTGAACTAATACTTTAGCTACAAGGATTCATATTCGTTTGGATTTAAAAAGGAATTTTCACTTTACAAATAGAATTTTCACTTATCTTAGTGAATGAGTTAAAACAAAGTGCAAAAATAGACATGTGCAGACCAGAAAAATTGGTTTAATTTCATATATTAGTTACGTTACTAATTTTGTTTAGTTGGTTCCTTTTAGAATTTCTTTAGTTTTCTTTCATTTAATTTTATTTCATTTGGTTGATACATTTTCTAGCGAATTCCAAATTTTCGGAACGATTCGAATTTGGATCGGTCGAAAAATGATGAACCAAGTGGAATTCTGTGTGAAGAAAAGATGTTTGTTAAGGAGCGGGCCAGGAAGCCGACTGTCATGCCCTTAGCAACCAAAGGCTCATCAGCTATCAGTGGGCTTCCTAGCTGACAGACGAATGTAAACAAAAAAAAATTGGCAATAGAAAATTCAGAAAAATGGACAGGGGGCTTATCGGAAAATATAGAAGCCCCCTTTAACAAAAAAAAAAAAAACCCGGCCCTCCCCAATGTGAATGAGCATGGGGTACATAGTCATTAAGTAATTACACCCAAAAAGTATAAAAAGTGAACAAAGACAGTACACAGGTTTTTGACAGTTCCTTTATTAAAAAATTCAAAAGCATTGTCCCCCAATGTAGATCCATTGGCAATCACACCACTCACCGCACTGTCGAACCCGAAACAGAGAAAAAAAACCTCCAGCCTTGTGGAAGGCTCCCTACCGACAGCCTACTCCTCTGTCTGACTTTTCTCAAATACCTAAGGGGCGGAGTCACCCTTGTGACATCACCAACCGAGGCATGTTGAGTCAATGACATCACAAGGGGCAGAGTGTCACCCGCTGACTTCATCTGGTGAATCAGCCCCTTAGCTATTGAAGAAATGTCAGACGGAGGAGCAGGCAGTCTGTGGGTACAGCAGTGCGGTGGTGGCAGGTGGTGTGATTGATGCTGAATCTGCATTGGGGGACATTATTTATTAATTTTTAATAAAGGAATTGTCAAAAACTTGTGTACTGTCTTTATACTACTGTATGTACCCCATACTTATTCATATGGGGAGCAGGATCTGGGGGCCCCCAGACTCTGATAAGCCCTCCACCAGCAGACCCCACAACTACAACCCAGGGTTGTGGGGATGAGGCCCTTGTCCCCATCGTTAGTAATTCATTCAGAGATTTGGATACATCTGAATCTCCAAATAATCAAAAATTCTGCCGAATTTACATTTAGACTGAAACGAATTACACATATTTGCAAAAAAACAAATGAAAAAACATTGGTTAGGTCAGGAACACTTTACCTCATTCAATAAGCTAAGTGCATTTTCACATATCTTATGAAGCTGTGCTGACTCCAATCATCAAATCATATGCAAGCAAAAGTCTTGTGCAGCACTAGAGGCTAGTAGTTTGTAGGAACTAGTAGGAACTGATGGTTTGTGATGGGTTTTCCTACACATATTGGCAGTACCGCTGAAAAAAAACTGCATAAACAAATGCTTCCTTGTACATCTCCAGAAGTAAATTGAATGTGATACATTAATGACTCTTCAGTTTGTGGGTGGGGCCACATTCACTTATCTAAGACCCACACAGCCTTATCTATCCAGGTCTTAAAGCCCTTTTTCCCAAATGGAAATGTTATCTTCCCTGAATGAAACAGCTTTTTGTACCCATGATTGACAAGTGGAGAGAAATTCTTCAAAATGTTTTTCACCAGACCTCCCACTTTGGTAAAAAAAAAAGGAGTCTGGAAGATATTCTAAGGACATCAGTGCAAAAACACTAGAGAAGGGTGGAGACTACAGTTGGGGGTTGGTGCAACCTGGCTGCAACCCCCAGAGTTTAGTTGCTGATGGACTCTATAGGACTTCGGTATTAGCTGTAACTTCACACCCCAGCAGCAAGCTAGGAAGTCTTCCATTCAAGTAGTGCATAGATATTGGAGGTATCAGAGTCTGGCCACATGTCTAAGACCTAACACTTTTAGAACACTTACCCTTTTCTGACCAAGTTTCTCCTATCCCACAACTTCAGCATGTATTATAGTGGAGCCTTCTTAAAACAGAAGATCCAAAAAAAGAGTGGGTTTAATGTACACGGATATCAAATCCAATTTTGCTTTATATCTTATAACTGTGGAACCATTTTAAGCAAAGGGCCCACCTACTCCCCCAGCACTATTAGTTGCTATCCTTCCTTTGCCACATCCCCCCACACTCCTTTATGACCTGGTCGAAATTGAACCTTACTCGTTTGTACCACCTAGCAGGCCTTACTGGGCTTCGGGTCTTTTCCATAATACATGAACAATTCAAGCTTCTGAGATTGGATGTCTTCTACTACTTAAGCCCTGTACACACGATCGGTTTGTCTGATGAAAACGTTGTTTTCCATCAGTGAAAAAAAATAGAACATGTTTTAAAATTTTCCTATGAATAAAAAAACGATCAAAAAAAATGATCGTCTGTGTGGAAGTCCATCGGTTAAAAATTCAGGCATGCTCAGAATCAAGTCGTCGCATGCTCGGAAGCATTGAACTTCATTTTTTTCAGCACGTCCTACTGTTTTATGTCACCGCGTTTGGACAAGGTCGGATTTTTGACCGATGGTGTGTAGGCAAGACTGATGAAAGTCAGCTCATCGGATATGCGACGAAAAAATCCTTCAGATTAGATTCCATCAGATATCCGATCGTGTGAATTTTTTTTATGATTCTATTATACACCCGTTCCTCTTGTTACCAGCTCTTGTTGTGCATCAATGACTTTCACTCTAGAGGCCTTTTTTCTTAACTATATATACAGAATACTTAAACTCATCCCCATTTTATGTAAATAAGTGGACAACAGACCTCTATCTTACAATGACCTAGAACAGTGATGGTGAACCTTGGCACCCCAGATATTTTGGAACTACATTTTCCATGATGCTGAACTACACTGCAGAGTGCATGAGCATCATGGGAAGTGTATTTCCAAAACATCTGGGGTGCCAAGGTTCTTCATCACTGACCTAGAAGATTGGTCCAACAGCCTTCAAGGCTGTTGGACCAACAACAGGAGTTGTACCTACTTACTGTACTCACCATCCTGCTGTGGGGGCTACAAAGACACAGGAATTTACTGTTGTGAATTCATGAAGAAATATTACATTTGATATTTACTGGCAGAAATATGAGATTCACTTAGGCCTCAAAAGAAAAAAAAAACTGATGAACCATGATTTTGCAATGATTGATGATCTCATGTTTGTCCGAGTTGTTACTACATCGACTATTGAAGACTTTTTACAAGCAGGTATTGAAAGAAGAACAATGGTAACCCTCATCACAAAACAAAAAGATGTGTACCTGGCTTTAGTGAATAAAGAACAGCCACCAATATAGCCATGAAGACAATAGGTTGTTGGACTGTTATCACATAAACCATTGTGCTCAAGTAAGGAACTGTTTGGATAAACTAATTTATCTCTAAACACCCCTTGAGGCTGCTCAAAGTCCATCACATGTGAATTTTGTGCTGTCAGGAATATTGTAAAATTATATGTGCTTGTAAGGTATTGTGATATTTTAAGTCACAGAGATGATTATAATTTTAGTATCTGCGGACCTAACAACTGTGATACAAGGAGAAATATAAAAGTAGTGATTATAAGTAGAAATGTTTTACAAAGCTAATTAGCATTATGAAAGACACCTAATCGTGATTATAATCATATAAGAATTTAACCTATGTTTAGATTAACACATACTCATCAGATATATCAGAATGATCAATTTATCCATATAGATAATCATTCGGTGTGATATTGATTGATATATATAACCTGTGTCCCGCTATATAGACCAATTTTTCTATTTTTTTTTTAAATCTTTTTATTGAGCATAAAACAGACAACATACAAACAAACCACAACAGTAAGCCCGCCACAGCATTGGCACTAGACCCATGCAGGAGTTAGTACCCGCTGGCCCTAGGCTGCTTCCAACATGAGTAAAAAACAGCTGTAGCACCTTTACAAGAGAAAAATAAAAAAATAACCAACGAACAAACAACCAAGTGCAGAAGTGGCTCCAGCTCAATTGAAATGTTCAAGTAACAAATTCTTCAGTCGAATCCCAAGGGACAGTAAACTACCTCCAGTATACTCACGGCAGAGATCAAGATACAGAGAGGAGAATAATAAATAAACAATACTAATAAAAAAATATTAAAAAAATACAAAGAAACACCCAGTGCAGCATAATCGTATCCACCCGTGGAGTGGTATATAGACCAATTTTAAAAGATATGCTTTTATATATAAATATAGAACCAGTTTATGTGATGTCAATGAATCGAAATTATACTAAGCGCATTTTTTATATTATGCCGGTTACCAGCATACCCGAATCTTAGATTTATATTCCTCATAACAAATATAAAAAATGATACACATATGAATAATAAGACATATTATTTAACCACTTAAGGACCCCCGCACGCACATATACGGCCACAGAATGGCTCGTACAGGCACAAGGGCGTAAATTTACGTCCCCGCCTTCGTGCGGTTCGGGGGTCCCATCGGGACCCCCTCCGCGGTGTGCGGGGGTCCCCCTGGCTCCGGGAGCGATCCGGGACGAGCGGGCGGATGTCGGCGTTTACCCGCCCCCCCGCGATCGCTCCCAGCCAATGCGCACGCTCCCCCTTTGTGTCACTTCCTCCTCCTGTGTAAACACAGGAAGGGGGAAGTGATGTAATCTCCCATCGCAGCGGTATTTCCAACCGCTGCGATGGGAGAAACACCTCACAGTAAGTGTGCACCAACATTACACTGACACACACTCACATAGGCATACTTAACCCCTTGCGATCTGCCCCCCCCACCCCCCCTGTTACAGTGTCACTGAATGCAGTGATCTAATCACTGCATTTAGTGTCAGTGTGACAGGCAGTGTAAAATCAGTTAGTGTTAGGTTCAGGATAGCCCCCCCACCCCCCCTAATAAAGTTTTAACCCCCTGATCACTGCCCTAGTTAACCCTTTCACTCCCTATTGCCAGCGTCACTAAGCGATCATTTTTCTGATCGCTGTATTAGTGTCGCTGTTCCCGCTAGGTAGCTATTTTTTTTTATCGCGATTTTTTTTTTTACTAAAGACATGTGGCTAAATAAATTTTGGCCTAAATGTTTGACTAAAATTTAGTTTATTTGATTTTTTTTTAACAAAAAGTAAAAAATAGTGTTTTTTTTTCAAAAATGTCGCTCTATTTTTGTATATAGCGCAAAAAATAAAAATCGCAGAGGTGATCAAATACCACCAAAAGAAAGCTCTATTTGTGGGAAGAAAAGAACGGAAATTTTGTTTGGGAGCCACGTCGCACGACCGCGCAATTGTCTGTTAAAGCGACGCAGTGCCGAATCGCAAAAACACCTTGGGTCATTTACCAGCGTATTGGTCCGGGTCTTAAGTGGTTAAAAGACAATTTAGAACACACGTTTCTGCCCTTAGACACAACCTAGTGGTTGAAGGTGATATTACTTGAAAATCACTGAGCTCCCTGAAAAAGTAAATGATAAGGTTTTTCTTACCAATGAAAGAAGAAGCCATACCTTTTGAGTAGAGCTTACTATAATATTTCATGATCTCATCAGTGGCGCTTGGTCCATAGAGGGCGCTGGAGCGCCGCCCCCTCTGGCTCTCACCGCCACTGAGTCAAATAACATAGATTCATGCATTGCACAAATCTATGGTATTATCGCCGCTGCCGCTGTTATTCAGATGGTCGGCGCTCATGTCCGGCCATCTGAATAACGCCAGCTGGTTGGCTGTACGGAAATGTCTATCAGAGCCAACAGCTCTGATAGGCTTTCCCAGTACAGCCCTCGGGTCCCGGAAGCTTATTCTCGGAGCGCACAGACTGTACGCCCCTTGAATAAGATGACAGGCGTCTCAGCCAATCAGGTTGGCCGGTTCTGGCTACCGATAACCTGATTGGCTGGGACGCCTGTCAGTCATCGAGGGCGAGAGAAGACATCGTGGGACGTGGATGCCTGACTACAGTAAAGCTAAGTGCTGGGCGGGGGGAAGAGAGCAATTTACAGGGCACAGTGGGGACAATTGGCACAGCGGCGACCATTGGCACAGCGGCGACCATTAAAGGGCACAGTGGTGACAATTGATGGCACAGTGGCTGTGTTTAATGGCATGGAACAGTGGTGACAATTGATGGCACAGTGGCTGGTTTAATGGCATGGAACAGTGGTGACAATTGATGGCACAGTGGCTGGCTTAATGGCATGGAACAGTGGTGACAATTGATGGCACAGTGGCTGGTTTAATGGCATGGAACAGTGGTGACAATTGATGGCACAGTGGCTGGTTTAATGGCATGGAACCGTGGTGACAATTGATGGCACAGTGGCTGGTTTAATGGCATGTGAAAGATGGTGGGGGTGGTGGCGCTGTCGCCAATAGGTTGTGCTGCTGAGCCAGTTGCTCACCCTAATCGATGTGTGAGTGGGCTCTACTAGGGCAACCTTCCCTGTACTTAATTCCACTTATAAAGTGGATATTTCAAGACAAAGGGTATGTGACCCACTTCCCACTATTAACAGGGGTGTCCCATATTCAAGTGATCTTATTCCAAAAAACACAGATAATAAAAGTATATACCTCTGTAAATGGATAATGATTAACCAAACAAAAAAGTGAACATATATGTGTATATATTCAATGTGATTCAGGGTTGCAAGCTTAATAGAACTTGGACCAATATATAAATGACGAATCTGTATTCACAGTGCTAGCATTTAAAATTATATATAATATAAACCACAGTGTATACGGTTGCGAGTGGTAATTAGTCCTTTGAATAGACAGCGCCTAAGATAGTCCAAAAGACCACAGAGGTTGAATTGGGGTCAGCTGATGACAATTACAGGACGATTGCAGGGAAAGAGTGTGAGTCCTCCCAGCATGTGGATCACAATGATACCAGTCCCTTTTCTCAGTAGACACAATTGGAATTAGGTATCTCAGAGATTACAATCCAACATCTCGATAGTATGAAAATGGTGAAATACTCTTACCAGATTCTGTGGACCCGTAACTCACCATACGGTGGAGGGTCTCCAAGGCATGGACAGATTGGGCTGTCTTCCCTTTATCCTCTGTGTGGTGTCATCAAAGAATTGCTTCAAGGATCAGCAAGGCTCTTCAAAGGTTTCAACTGATGCTCGCAATCCAGGGGTGCAAAGATATAACTCCGTGAACACAAAATTGGTGTAACCCATCAATAGGTTAACATACCCAAAGAAAGGAGAGAAAAAAGGCTCTCATAGTGTAAAAAAATCTTTTATAGAAATTATAAAAACAAACAAACAATCTCACAGCAATATGTCTCACTTCAATCCAAAAATAGAAAAAACTGGTCACAATAGAAAATTCACAACTCAGAATAGTAAATGCACAGTAGTTTCACTAGCCCAATGAAGTGGGTAGGAATGTGTAAAAAATGTGCAAGATATTGGGAATGAACCCAGCGTACCCGACCGGTTTCGTCTCCTTATAGACTTCTACTGGGGTGTTAGCCTGGTCCATAACATCTCCTGCACATATATATAGTAAAGAGAGATGAAACCCACCTGTTTAGAATGATCGCTCCCCCCTCTGAGAGGCGGCAGCATGCATTCCAATTAAGTGTATCTAACCACATTCTATGCTCCATATCCCTGGAGGGAGGGGCGAGGCATTTACAGCCTATAATGTGGCTTGTGTGATCCATGATCACTAGTCCCTGTGTTGGAAAGTCTCCTCCCGTTGGTCCGTTGTCACTCCAATAGGAGG
The DNA here is from genome assembly GCA_029574335.1 of Rana kukunoris. Taxonomy (NCBI): domain Eukaryota; kingdom Metazoa; phylum Chordata; class Amphibia; order Anura; family Ranidae; genus Rana; species Rana kukunoris. The sequence continues at coordinate 418,833,769 of CM056049.1, forward strand.
ATAGTGCGCGAATCCATCAAGACTTCCGGGTGTGATGACGTCAGTCGCGCACATGTGATATTCACATTGTGCATCGTATGCGCCTCACGATGCGCTCCACGCCTCACACTGGCGCACGTTTGATGGTGAATCGGAACGGCGTCCCGTTAACCATTGACGTCATACGCGCACATGTGATATTCACGTAGTGCGTCGTATGCGCTTCACGATGCGTTCCACGCCTCGCAGTAGCGCACGTTTTGATGGTAAATCGGAACCTCAGTTCCGTTAGCCAATGACGCCATCCCCCTCAGTGAAGTCAGGGCGCGCTGGCCGGGATTCATAGAACCACTTCAACCACCTGGGGCCTATGATTACAGCACAAGTCTGTATATATATCAGTGCCCCCTCTTGTGGACATTTAAGGGAAAAACACCTTAAATATGTCTCTAAATCATTGGGGAATGAAGAAGTTATATTTGGTCTAAACAGATGGGTGTTACACCTGAAAAATCTATTGGTCAAAACTAGCATGCACAATGCTCCTCTAACCACCCTTCGGGGTCTTATACCCCTCTCATAATGCCAATGAATCACCATGTCTCGCAGGCTCGCTGCCAGAGTGATGGATGGACTGTCCGCCAGAATGTCTTCGCAAGGTACCGTTATCTTTCTCACCCTCTGAATGTACTATGGCTCTGAAAATAGTGTCTTTCAATGTTAATGGTTTAAACCACCCTGCTAAACGGGCCTCGGTCTGGAGGGAGGCTAAGACCCTTCAGGCGGACATCCTCTGTATCCAGGAGACACATTTCTTAGTAGATGACCCGCCTAGCTTCCAGAACAAATCCTTCCCCCACATCTTCGCGGCCTCTGCCCCAATTAAACGTAAGGGGGTATTAATTGCAGTAAGAGACTCGGTTGCATTTAAACTAACGCAGGTCCATGCAGACCCAGGAGGGAGGTATGTCATTCTGGTGGGAGAATTTAACAATAAACCCTTCACCATTGCTAACTTATATGCACCAAACTCCCACCAACTTCGCTTTTTGAAGAAACTGTACTGTAAAATTGCCTCCCTTAGGCATGGGTCCTTAGTGATATGCGGGGACCATAACCTAACTGTAGATCATTCTTTGGACTCCTCATCTGTGGTGAAGCGTCCTGTTCCTCAACTTCAACACTTGCTTCACTCCGAAGATGTCTATGATGTATGGAGGTGCCAACATGCCGTGGAAAGGGACTATACGTTTCATTCTGCCAGACACAATTCCTACTCCAGAATTGATTTCATTTTTGTTGACAAAAGTTTGCTTCAGGCGGTGTCATCCTCCACCATCCATAATATATCTTGGTCTGACCATGCTCCTGTATCAATTGTGGTGGTGGAGGGTCACACCCCCGGTCCCGCCTATATATGGAGGGCAAATTCTCGTGTGTTCAATATGCCTAAACATGCTGCCACTATCAATGATTCCCTATCGAACTTCTTTGCTCAAAATGTGGGCTCGGTCTCGGACCCTGCCATGTTATGGTGCGCCCATAAGGCGTTTATTAGAGGTATTATCCTACAAATATGTGCGAGGGAGAAGAAGCGAAGGACACTAAAAATTGATCGGCTACTTGACGACATTAAAGTTTTAGAAACTCAAAATAAAACTAACCCTATGACGCTCCTAGCACAGAAACTTTCTAAATGTCGATTTGATCTCAGGCTCCTGTTGATTGAGCAACATGATAAGTATATCCAAACTCTGAAACTCTCCCATTATTCGGCAGGGAACAGGGCAGGTAAATTTTTGGCCCAAAGACTCAAATCGGCCAGGATTAAATCTAAAATCCCCTATCTCCTTCATCCCATAGATAAGCACAAAATTATAAATCCTAAAGAAATTGCAGACTCCTTTGCCCAGTATTACTCTGACCTGTACAACCTGAACACAGATGCCAATACGCCTCAGCCCTCTGAAGAAAACATTCAGGCTTTTCTATCCCAAATTAAACTCCCAACTCTATCCAAACCCCAATTAGACCTGCTAAACGCCCCCATATCGGAGTCAGAAATCAGGAAAACAATTAAACTACTTCCCTTGGGTAAGTCTCCTGGACCTGACGGTCTACCTAATGACTACTACAAGTCTTTTCAAGACAAATTAATACCAGCTCTAGAAGATGTGTTCAAAGCCGCAGTGTCCTCCGCTTCGTTTCCCTCCAGCGAATTTCTGGCCAATATCGTTGTTAAACTCTGATGTTAAGTTGTACGCAAAAATATTGGCCCATAGGCTTCTACCTATTCTGCCCGATCTTGTGGGTGTTGATCAGTCTGGCTTTACCCCGGGGAGACAGGCCTCAGATGCTACGAGACGGGTAATTGGGGTGATACAGCGGGCTAAGGCCTCTCGGACGCCTTCTCTGCTCATTTCCTTGCATGCGGAGAAGGCGTTCGACAGGGTACATTGGGGATACATGAAGAACACTCTTCAAAAATTTGGGTTTACCGGACCTATCCTCTCGGCTGTGCTGGCTCTCTACTCCTCCCCTTGTGCCCAAGTCTTTACTTCTAATTTGTTGTCTAGCACCTTCACAATTTCAAACGGCACCAGACAGGGCTGTCCCCTGTCCCCCTCTATTTTCAACCTATTAATAGAGCCTCTGGCGGAGAGGATCAGATCCCATCCGGATATCCAGGGATTTAACATTCATGGTAAGGCCCACTCTGTCAATCTGTTTGAAGACATAATTCTTTTTTTGACGTCTCCAGCAACCTCCTTAGGTTTTGCCCATCTCACCCTGACGGAGTTTAGCCAGGTGTCCTACTATAAGGCCAATTTTTCAAAATCCGTTATCCTAGACCTGGGGATCCCACCCTCATTGAAATCCCAGCTGCAGGCGACCTTTCCATACTCGTGGAGTAATTCCACGATCACATATCTGGGACTGAAACTCACGACTGACCCTAATCACTTAGCTGACGTTAACTACCCCCCACTGATTGACAGACTTCACAAGGATGTTGCTAAGTACTCTATAGGAGAGCTCTCATGGTCCGGCAGCCTGGCTACCTTCAAAATGTTACTTCTCCCACAGATCCTTTATATCTTTAGAACCCTTCCAGTCCCCGTCCCTCCTGTTCACATTAAAACCCTGAAGTCGCTACTTACCAAATTTATTTGGAAAACTGGTAGGCCTAGGTGTTCTCGAAAATTTCTACTTAAACACAGAAAGGCGGGAGGTATGGGCTTAGTGGACATTCAGGACTACCTGCGTGCCTCTATTCTGACACAACTGAAGTGCTGGCTTGACCCAGGGACCAATCCTATATGGAAGGGAATCGAGCAAGACTTGTGTCCTGTACATAACCTTCGGGACTTTCTCCTTCTAGACGTCTGGAGGCCCTTACCTGTTCGGGGCCTCCCTCCTACTCTCCGGGCCTCTGTCCTTGCATGGAGAGATTTGCGCGGGACAATGTCCCCCTGCCCCGATCTCGTGGAGGTACCAGTCCCTTTTAACATCCTATCCCAGGCCATCCCCGACCTCTCCACTTCTAGTTGGCAAGGTAAAGGAATACGCCTGGTTAATGATATCTTTCAAGACGGTGCAATCTATCCCTTCAAATCCCTACAGGAAAAATTTGCAATACCTTCGTCCGAACACTTTAACTACCTGAGGATCTCTCATTTCCTCAGCTCCCTCACCACACATCACATTTTTCTACCGAAAAGAATTTGGCGCTTCTACTCTATCTCTCCCTCTCCCCAAAAGGGCATCGCCCTTTTCTATAATTTTTTTCAAGATAAGCTGACATTCGTGAAATCGTCACCCTTTGTCAAATGGGAAAGAGACTTGGAGACAACTTACGATGAGGAACAATGGGTGCGGGCGTTTCGGGTGATATATGGGGCCTCTAGATGTGTCAACCACTGGGAGCTGTCTCAGAAGATAGCTCTCAGGTGGTATCTGGAATCTCAAAGTTTGGGTCCGACAGCTCCCCTCTATGCTGGAGACAATTTGGGGCAGTGGGGAATCTACTGCATATGTTCTGGTCGTGCCAAAATTTGACCAGTTTTTGGAACTCAGTGTTCTCTTACATATCAGGGATGACTGGTATTCTGACAAGACCTAACCCTGGACTAGCAGTCCTACATATTGTCATTGACTTGTTCCCCTCTGACTTCAGGGTAGTTGTCACACATATCCTATTGGCAGCCAGAACACTCATTGCACAACACTGGAAAGCGGATAGGGCTCCTAACGTTTCTGAGGTTCTAAGGTTGACTCAGGTGAATTATGTTCATGAATCTTTACTGGCCTACCGCCGTGGTGACAGAGACAGGTTCGACTCGGCTTGGAAAATTTGGACCGATTGGTATAAAGCGTAAAATAAATTAACTTAATTTACTGATGATTGATTTGTTGAAATGGTTACTTGGCATGCACACTTTCCCCTTTCCTCTTTCCTTCTTTTCCCTCTTTTTTTTTTTTTTTTCCCCTCTTCCCCCCCCCCCCCCACCGCATTCTCTTTCCAAACTCCCTGCTTCTCCCCTCTACAAGTTTCCTATGAGCAAACGGTGCGGAAATACCTGTTATCTGATTGTTAATGATGTTCCATGGATTAATTTCCTGTTGTGGTATTGTAACTTTCTTTGGTTATATGTAAGTTCTAGTGTTTATACGCCCAATGTATCTCATGGTAACGCCTGTTTCCTCATGTTTTGTTTTTCTTTTATATACCTCTGTATACAAAAGTTTCTAATAAAAACGAATTGAAAAAAAAAAAAAAAACTAGCATGCACAGCAAATACTAGTAATAAATCTGAACCGTGTGGAAAATTAGACATGGAAATCGTAATTACATCTATAAAAGTGGGAAGTGGGTCACATACCCTTTGTCTTGAAATATCCACTTCATAAGTGGAATCACTTCACTTTTGGCGCTACACTTATATCTTTTACACATTTTTTACAACTTTCTTTGTTGTGTTGGCTGCCTGATTTTCTTTATAGGGTCTGCGCAACATTTATACACACACACTTTTTGAAAACTTTGAAACTTTGGTGTTGCAGCATTCCCAAACCATACTTATGGATATCTTCGATTATAGAAGTAGCCGGTCATTTAATACCGATGGAGTCTTTTCAGTGTTGAATACAGACTCTGAACTGGGAGGTCTATTCATTAGATTGAAAAATATAATGACTACAGAGTTACACCTCCAATGGGACATAGCGTTCCTTGAACAATACACAAAGGAACGCATGGTCCCAAAGGGGACTCAGATGGGAGGTACACCCTCAACAGGGTGACCCCGATCTGGGATCTTGGTATACCTTTTTTAATGAACAAGGCATTTGCCTTTTAGATTTTCTTATTGGTAGAAAGAAATCTAGGATGTCCTTGCTAGACAAAGAAATCAAGGACATCAAAGAGAAACTCACTGCATCCAAAACCACACCAGAATATAGCACATTATCTAATAACCTGAAAAACCACTTAGAAAAAGAGGAACGAGAACAAAAAGTGAAGAAACAGAAAAAATACAGCAGAGACATTGCAGATTATAAAGCAGGGTCAGTTTTTAGTTGGCAAAATAGTGATAGTGTGAAGACACTTACAGTTCAACAAAATAATGATATGGAAATCTCTCAACCCTCAACTAGCGACGCTAAAACTTTCTCCCAAACTGTACCTCCAGTTTTACCCTTGGGGAGACAACAAGAACCTAATTATAGGGTGACGGCACCCCGCACTCCCAATGCCCCACATGGAGGTCATCCATCCAACTATAGGGGCAAAGGAAAAGGTTTTCGGGGTAAACCCAACAGACACAGAGATCGTTCGTATGATGGCAGGTCATATGAACATTCTCCTTATAATAATGGGAATTCTAATCATCGCTCAAGAAACTCCCACACCACTCCTAGACGTGGAGGTGGCGGTCCCCCCACCACCAGGGATCACCCACAAAGACCACAAGACCATCAGTATGGCTATATGGATAGAGACGATGACTATTTTCATAGATCCCCATATTATTACAACCAGGACCAACCAAGTTCGAATTATGCTGGGGATTTTCACAGGGACCAAAGCAACCACCCCAGGGGCGACGAACAAAACATGGTACGAGAGGGGGGCGGCGCGCCCGGTCGGAAAAGGCAAAGAGTGTAGTAGGAGCTGGCATTTTTAACTTAAGTAGTTCAGTCCTCACAGCTGCGGAGAAGGTGGTTCTAGATAAAGGTCTTAAATTTGTCCCCCCTAAAACTCTACACAAATTCAATACATTCATAGATGTCCAGAAATACGTCCGCAAACTTAACATCCAAAGATATTTTTTGAACCAACCGGGAAGGTCAAATCTCCCGGAGGTTTCATCTGAAATTGTCCATACAGGGCTATCAAATCCGTCCCTATTTAACCCTCTGTGCCCTATGGCACCGAGTGTTAAAATATTTAGAGATTTAGTCCTAAAGGATTTGGAGGATCTCCCCATCAAGAGGACATACACTGACCCCAACATCAAGAAAGGGTTAAAAAGTCTTTGTGAACGCAAAGATCTCATTGTCCGTCCCGCGGATAAAGGGGGAGGGATTGTAATTCTGGATAAATCTTTCTACCATGATGAAATGTCTAGAATTTTGGGGGACAGTGAAACATATACCAAATTACCATCAAATCCCACTCACGCTTACAAAACCTCTCTAATTACACTTATTGAGGCCGGAGCAAAAAGGGGAATTCTTGATAAAAAGGAGAAGGCATACCTGGTTCCCAAAGTTCCTCGTATTCCAGTAATGTATTTTTTACCTAAGATACATAAAGACAGTGTAAATCCCCCAGGACGACCCATTATAAGTGGGATCAACTCGATTTTCACTTACAGCCTGTAGTTAGAACTATTCCCTCCTATCTCAAAGATACGAGACATACCATTGAACGCCTTCAAAACGTACCATATACAGACAAAATCCTCCTAGTGACAGCGGATGTCGCCTCATTGTACACGAGTATTTCTCATAATTTGGGCCATCAGGCAGTAGAATGCTTCCTCAATAGGGTTGGTCATCTCCCTACGATACAGAGAAAATTTATTTTGGATCTTTTGCATTTTGCTACCGCCCATAATTATTTTTGGTACAATGGAGAGTTCTATATCCAACGTAAGGGAGTGGCGATGGGGGCCAAGTTTGCTTCTAGTCTGGCAAACATTTTTATGGCCCAGTGGGAGGAGGATGTCGTCTATGCGTTTAATCGACCAAAGATAGTTCTCTGGGTTCGATACATAGACGACATCCTCCTCTCCTTTGGAGAGGTGACCGTATATCTCTGGACGAATTTATGTCCACTTTAAATCAGAATGAAGTGGGCATTAGTCTTAGCTATGAAGCTAGCTTCTCCAACATCCATTTTTTGTATTTGGAGATTTCCATCCAGGACAACAAAATAGTCACCAACACCTTTTTCAAGAGCACCGACCGGAATGGATACATTCCGGTCGACAGTTGCCACCATCCGGCCTGGCTCACGTCAGTACCCAAAAGTCAACTCCTTCGGATTAGGCGCAACTGCTCGAACAATGAGGACTTCCAATTACAGGCACAAATTTTAAAACAAAGGTTTCTTGACAAGGGGTATTCAAGTTGTGTGGTGGACAAAGAGATCAGTAGAATCTCACAAATTGATCGAACCACCTTGACTAAGGAAAAACCTAAGATCACACAGAATGCCAAATTCAAGAGTTCCTTTTTCACCACCTTCTCCACACAATATAAACAAATCAAGGCTATTATTGGAAGACATTGGAGGATACTAAAAGGGGATAATATTCTTGGTCCCTCACTTCCAGATCGGGCCGGAATCACTTTTAGGGGTGCCACTTCCCTTAAGAACCAAGTGGCTCCCAACATTCTAGATCCCCCTACCCAGCCATCTTTCTTTCCCCTCTCCAAGGGCTACCATCCCTGCAGAAAATGTTCTGTTTGTATTAACAACATACATGGGAGAAAGAAAACCATCTGTTTCAGGTCCACCCAAACGGGAATCGAGTACCCCATGAAACACTTTTTCACGTGTGCCACAACACACATTGTGTACTTGATCACCTGCCCTTGTGGGAAACAATACGTGGGGCGTACCATACGCAGTTTTTCCACAAGGGTAGGTGAACACGTGACTAAGATCACCAAGGGTCACGATAACCACACGGTACCCAGACATTTTTTGGAACAACATAATAAAAACCTATCAGGCACGAGTTTTCAAATCATTGATAAAATTGTGCCTCACTGGAGAGGAGACCCCAAACAAAGAGGAGTATCCAAACTAGAAGTCTATTGGATTTACCAATTAAAGAGTTATTTTCCATATGGTTTGAATGTGGAATGGGATATAAATGCCTTTATCAATCAGGCATAGGCATCCCATCCATTTATTTCCAAGGACTTCTTCTTCCCTTTTTTTGGCGTTATTATTACTACTTTTTTGGTTAATTTTAAATTTGTTTTTAGGGTGCTGTGCCATGATCATATCATGGGTACATGGGCCCCTTATTTTAGCCCTCTAATCTTATAGATACAGGCATCAGTTTCAGAGTTTTTTTAGTTGTCTAGAGGTATGCTATGCTTTATGCCTAATCCACATGCCAGTGGGATCCATCCATTGCGATTTTATTATATGTATTTCTGTTCATCACTTTTATAGATGTAGGGCCAGATTCAGCAAGACTTGCGCTGGAGTAATTCGATATGCGCCGCGTAACTGTGAAGATGCGCCGTTGTTTCTATGTGGCCGTACCCACCAAACTAGATGCGACAGAAAATGGGCAATTTCCGATCGGCTTAACTTTCCGACGCCTGAGTCTCGTCAGCGCATAATTTCGCTTGGCGCATCAGTCGCGCCTATTGATTTCCCCTGCAAATATGCAAATGAGGGGGATTTCCCGATTCGCAAACGGATTAGCACCATACGCTGGCTACATGCGCCGCGCGTATCTTGTCCGTCCGGCGCAAAGTTATTTCTACAAATAGCTGCTTTATCTTTACTCCAGACGGCCTCAGGTCAGCAGGAGAGCAGCTACAGCAGCAGCGTTACCGACGAAACTAGCAAGCTGAACAACCACACTTGCAAGGACAACACCTCTGTGTGCCAACATGCCAGGGGCAGTCGCGGTCCTAGCACTAGTACTGGGTCCCCCGGTACGGAGGAGGCGGGCACGTGAGAGTATATACCGCACGCGCATGAGCCTCTTTGGCATGGGGGATGAGGAGGTGTATCGCCTTTTCAGATTCAGCCCAGATGCAATACTTGAACTAACCACAACCCTGCAGGATGACATCACCAGCCCAACACACCGCTCACAAGCAGTGCAGCCACTGGTGAAGGTACTGGCAACACTTCATTTCCTTGCAAGTGGATCATTCCAGCGTACAAGTGGAGTGGTGGCTGGGATGTCACAGTCCTCCATGAGCAGATGTGTGCACCAGGTTGTCCCCGCAATCCTCAGACGCATGTCCAACCAGTTCATCAGACCCACCACTGAGGAGCTGCGGCTGAAGGCAATGACAGATTTCTACAGCATTGCCAGATTCCCACGCACTGTGGGGGCCATTGATTGCACACATGTGGCCCTACAGCCCCCCAGTGCCACAGAGCACATATACCGCAATCGGAAGCATTGGCATTCCATCAACGTACAGGTGATAGCCGATGCCCAAGCCCTCATATGGCACGTCCGTGCCAAACACCCCGGGTCCAGCCATGACAGCTTCGTATACCGTCAGAGTCCCATCCCAGCAGAATTCGAGCAGAACATGTATGGGGACAGCTGGCTGGTTGGTGAGTGACATGGGAGTCAGGCATGACTATCCCTTCCCATGATGCACATCACAAGTGCAACATGCATGACTAACATCCTCCTGTCTTTTTCCTTCCAGCTGACTCTGCATATGCACTGGGACCCCATCTCATGACTCCTTTCCGGGAAACCCCCAAACCAGAGGAGAGAGAAAATACAATGAAGCACACATCAAAACTCGTGCAGTGGTGGAGCAAACATTTGGGCTCCTGAAGTCCCGTTTCCGCTGCCTGGATAAGTCTGGGGGGACCCTATTGTATTCCCCTACCTTCGTGTGTCAGATCATCGGTGCATGTTGCATTCTGCACAACTTTGCCATGAGAAAAGGCCTGCAGATTGACATGCGTGATGACCTGACCCCCCAACCAGACAGCCCACCCTGCCAGAGGAGACCCATTCAGCTGATGGAAGAGCAGTCAGGAGGGTCCTCGCCGTAGGCATCTTTGGACAATAAACCAAAACATTGATCACACAGACAATGCATGCATGCACACCACTGATGTCCCTAGATCACACACACCACATCCACATCACATTGGATTAGCCCAAGTCCAGCATGTAGGACTTGGGAGCAGCAACGCCAGCGTCAAGGCCCCAATGATGTCGCTGTCCATTCATACACCTTTCACACGTCATTCATACAGCCGTGGGGTTAACTTCACCACCACGGCCGAGGGTGACACCCCTTACTGGCAGGAGTGCCACCCCCTCACATTCACACACCATTCACACTGCAACGTGTGCAGTATCAAAAAAAAAAAAATCTCATATCCAGAGAATAATCACAAATAAAATAACTCATAATCTGAGCATTAATAATAAAATAAAAATCTCATAACCTGATCATTCAGAAAAAAAAAATTACAAAACTCATGTCCTGAGCATCAATCAAAAAAACAAAAAATACATCATCTGGGATGCCGGGGGCTTCTTCTGGCGGCCCCTCTCTGGTTTCTCAGCTGCCTGGATGGAGTGGGTGGGGGGGCATTTGGAGGTGGCTGATCCCCGGGTGGGCCACTCCTGGCAGGTGTGGCCTGCCTGCCCTCCAACGCTACGGCAATCCGGCCAAGATACGAACTGGTCTGGGCCTGCACCCTGAGCTGCTGGGCCTGCATCCTGAGTTGCCGGGTGACCAGATAATGCTGGGCCCGCTGACTTAGCCTCCCCTGGTCCCGGATGGCAGCACTGTTTGCCTGGATGGCAGCAGTGTTTGCCTGGACGGCTGCAGTGAGGTCCCTTATGTCACCTTGCACCTCCCCCAGACTGGTCACCACCATTTACGCTCAAAAAATATGTTAATGAGCGGAAATCGGCAATTCACGATCGAATTCCGGCGCGACGCAATGACGATACGACGTTTCCGGACGGGATACGCAGCGCATAGATATACCTACATGGGGTTGGAGTATCCTATGTTAGGTATAGGCGTCGTCATCGCGTCGGGAAAAAAAAAAAAACGTCGCTTGCGTAAAACGGTCATGAATGGGAATGTGACGTCATTGACGTTCATTCACAGATTTTGGAGCATGCGCACGGGGATGTTTTGACACTCGACGCATGCGCAGTACGTTGGCGACGGAATCGCGCTTAGTTAGCATACTACACGCCCCGTACCCGCCAAATTTGAATTCCGCCGGCTCATTTGCGATGCGCTGCCGCAACTTTAGGAGCAAGTGCTTCGTGAATGACAGCACTTGCTCCTAAAATTTCTGCAGCGCAACGCAAATGAGAAGCGTTACTCCAGAGCAAAGATGCTCTGGACTACCTGAATCTGGCCCAGTAAGTCCGATGGCTGGTCGCATCAGCGTGGGAACGCCATGCGTTCCACAGCCACTCAGCTGGTCAACCCGGAAGTGCGTGTAGGTGTGCGGGTGTCCGCTTTACGCACGTTTCGTATTGTTTACGTCTTCTGAAGCGGGTGAAGATGTAAACAATACGAAACGTGCGTAAAGCGATCCTATCCAAAATGGCCCTGGCGCCGGAGACACTTCACCATCCTCCTCCTGCAGCTCACGATCCGCAGCATCCATCCCAGTATTACAAGCAGGTCCTGCGCAGCAGTTTTAGGATATATCAACCCCTCTCTCCCGCAGCCCTGCAAAGTCAAAGCCTCATCTGGAAAAAGACATCCAACAGGTGAGCACAGGCCATGATTCTGGATCCCTTTACTGCATTCCCCGCCTCTGGCAAGCCTGTATCTGACATCACCCTCAAGGACAAGCTTGTCTCCCTCCGCAGCTCAATGCTCAATGCTGCACTGTATGCACAATTTTAAAGCTGAAATAGGAGAACTGGGGGGAAGGGTGGACCACATAGAGGAGAAAATGGTGGACTTTGCAGCATCCCACAACACTCTAATTGATGCCCATACCGACCACTCAGAGGAACTTTCATGGCTCAGGGCCAAGGTCGCTGACCTCGAGGATAGGTCAAGGAGATATAATGTAAAGATTTGTGGGGTTCCTGAGACCATTCTCCCTACACAACTACAAAAATACGCCCATGACCTTATTTAAACAGTTTTTGCCATCTATACCTGATTCTGAGATGCATGTTGACCGCATCCATAGGTTACCAAGACCGTCATATCTCCCTGACAACATACCTGTTGGACCAGGTAATCTCAAACCGTGCAGAGCGTATTACTAATGTTCAGATAAAAGAACACCTGGGTAGCAGTGATCATAACATGATTTGATTTGATGTTAGCTGTAAGCAAAAACCACATACGGTAAAGATAAAAACACGTAATTTCAAGAGAGCAAATTTTCCAAGGATGAGGGCTGCTCTCCAGGACTTAGACTGGGAGAGAATATTGGCATCAATGGGCACAGAACAGAAATGTGAATTCCTCAAAAAGACTGTTTGTGAACTCACTGCAAAGTATATTCCCATGGGCAATACGTTTAAAAGGCTAAAAATTGTTTAAAAAGCTATAAACTATAAGAAAAGAGCTTTAAAAAAAATATAAAAATGAAGGAACACTAGTGTCGTTTAAATGTTACAAAGAATATAACAGGATATGTAAAAAGGAAATCAAGGATGCAAAAACGCAAAATGAACGACAGATTGCAAAACATAGTAGGACAATCCCCAAGAAATTCTTCAAATATATTAATAGTAAAAAGGTCAAGTCTGAGCATGTAGGCCCTTTACAAAATAATCTAGAGTGGGTGACTGGGGACAAAGAGACGGCTAATTTGTTAAAGAGTTTCTTCAGCTCTGTGTATACAGAGGAGCATGGGGGAGTTCATGTCCATAATGGGGGTGGTAGTGACAAAGCCCCAAATGATAAACAATGGCTCAAAAGTGATATGGTCCAGAAATATTTAGACAGAATAAAAGTGGACAAAGCACCTGGGCCTGATGGCATCAACCCAGGGATCCTAAAATAATTGAGCTCTGTCATTACAAAGCCATTGGGCCAGATTCAGGTAGGGCAGCGTATCGTTAGGCGGGTGTAGCGTATCAAATATACGCTACGCCACCGCAACTTAGAGAGGCAAGTGCTGTATTCACAAAGCACTAGCTCCCTAAGTTACGGCGGCGTAACGTAAATGGGCCGGTGTAAGCCCTCCTAAGTCAAAGTAGGTGGAAGGTGGGCGTGATAAATGTTACTGAACCGTGACCTAATGCAAATGATGGGCCGAACGAACGGCGCATGTGCCATGCGTGTACGTATCCCAGTGCGCATGCTCAGAATCACGTTGGATAGAACACTGCCTATGACGTGAACGTAACTTACGCCCAGCCCCATTCACGTACGACTTATGTAAACGACGTAAAAACAGCGGCTGTTCTGACGTCCATACCTTTGCATGGGATGCGCCACCTTTTTGGTGGTTTATCTTTATGCCGGAAAAACGCCTTACGTAAACGGCGTAGATTACTGTGTCGGGCGTACGCACGTTCGTGAATCGGCGTATCTTGCTCATTTGCATATTTAACATGGGAGCGTCAAATGCGTCCAGCGTAACTATACGCCCAAGATACGCCGGCATAGGCAAGTTACGTCGGGCAGCTGAAGACTTGTTATACGGCGTATCTAGCTTTGTGAATCGGCGTAAAAGTACGACGGCGCAAATTTGTACTTACAACTGCGTATCTGGAGATACGCCGGGGTAAAGGTACCTGAATCTGGCTAAATGTATCACATTTTTAGGGATTTTTTTGAACATTTGTGTCTCCACAAAACTGTAACCATGTGCAAAAACAAATAATATACAAATATTGGGCCAGATTCAGAGAGCCGTAACTCCCGTCTAACTGGTGTTAGACTGGAGTAATTTCAAATTACGCACGTTTTTTAGCTAGTCGGAAACCTCAAACCATGAATAGACGGCTGCGGGCTTCAATTCGACTGGATTACGTGTTCGTACGCCTTCGGATCCACGCTGCAATAAAATTGCGGCCACTGGGTGGACTTCCCGTCGTTTTTCGCGTCGGGGTATGCTAATGAGCTTTTGCCGGCAATCCCCGAAATTACGATCTTCAATCGCAATCTCTTACGGCATCTTTAGTCATCTTTTTTTTGCATAACACTATACCAGCTTTTTGCTGCTCTAATATTAGACAGCCCATGTTAAGTATGGCCGTCGTTCCCGCGTCGAATTTCTACGTTTTCCGACGTCTTTTATTATTTTTGACGTAAAATGTCCAGGAATAGGAATGTCCGTAAACGACGCTACTCAAACAACGAATGACGTAACGACGTGATTTCGCGCAATGCACGGCGGGAAATTTCTGAACGGAGCATGCGCAGTTCGATCGCCGCGGGGACACGCCTAATTTAAATGCTTCACGCCCCCTAATCGCGTATTTCGATTACGTGGCGAGAAATAGACTACAACGCCGTAGCGTACGGGTAAAAATCTACCAGAATTCGATGTAGAGCCTGGTAAAATACGGCAGCGTAGAGTATTTTGATTACGCAGCGCAAAATTAAGTGTATCTGAATCTGGCCCATTGTGTCAAAAAGTCTAGCAAGTTTTTCCCTTATCTTTGGTTATGCTATAAAATGTAGTTCATTTTTCTTTTCATGCTTTTAAATGTTTCTTAACCACTTAAGCCCCGGACCAATATGCTGCTAAATGCCCAAAGGCGTTTTTACAATTCGGCACTGCGTCGCTTTAACAGACAATTGCGCGGTCGTGTGACGTGGCTCCCAAACAAAATTGGCGTCCTTTTTTCCCCACAAATAGAGCTTTCTTTTGGTGGTATTTGATTACCTCTGCGGTTTTTATTTGTCGCGCTATAAACAAAAATAGAGCGACAATTTTGAAAAAAAAATGCAATATTTTTTACTTTTTTCTATGATAAATATCCCCCAAAAACATATATAAAATATTTATTTTCCTCAGTTTAGGCCGATACGTATTCTTCTACCTATTTGTGGTAAAAAATAAGCGTTTATCGATTGGTTTGCGCAAAATTTATAACGTTTACAAAATAGGGGATAGTTTTATTGCATTTTTTTTATTATTATTTTTTTTACTACTAATGGCGCCGATTTTTTTTCGTGACTGCGCTATTATGGCGGACACTTCGGACAATTTTGACACATTTTTTGGGACCATTGTCATTTTCACAGCAAAAAATGCA
This sequence comes from Rana kukunoris, assembly GCA_029574335.1. Classification (NCBI taxonomy): domain Eukaryota; kingdom Metazoa; phylum Chordata; class Amphibia; order Anura; family Ranidae; genus Rana; species Rana kukunoris. The sequence goes on from CM056049.1 coordinate 418,849,200, forward strand.
TTTAAATTGCATTGTTTATTGTGAAAATGACAGTTGCAGTTTGGGAGTTAACCACAGGGGGCGCTGTAGGATTTGTATGTTCCCTGTGTGTGTTTACAACTGTAGGGGGGTGTGGCTGTAGGTCTGACGTAATCGATCGAGTCTCCCTATAAAAGGGATCACTCGATCGATGCAGCTGCCACAGTGAAGCACAGGGAAGCCGTGTTTACATACGGCTCTCCCCGTTCTTCAGCTCTGGGGAGCGATCGCGAGCGGGCGGCTAGAAACGAATAGCCACGCCCTCGTCCCGGATCGCTTCCCGCGGGTTTCCGACCGCCGCATGTAGCGGGGGGTCCCGATCGGACCCCCGACCCGCGCAAAGGCAGGGACGTATATATACGCCCATCTGCCTTAACGTTCCCTTCTGTGGACGTAAATGTACATGCGGCGGGCGTTAAGGGGTTAAAACAAATACATTTCTTTGCAACACTCAATCAAAATTCTTCCATTCCTGTTCAGATTGTCGTTTCAGTAGAGTCCACATATACTGCACACTTTATCAGTGCCAATCCGAGTGCTGAAATCATCTATTATAATTACAACTCTGTTCTTTCCATGATTAACGTCTTTCAGGGCTTCTCATATAAATACAGTATGTTGCTAGAATCTTTTTTTTTTTTTTTATGATATTTAGGGTATATACACCTGCATCATGACAAATGTGTTCTTCTCAAGTTGAATTATCATTCCAATTGCAGAGCTACTTTTTATTACCACTTTTTACACATGGGGTTCTATTTTCACATATATCAGGAAACCAATTTTCATATACTTATTTTAGTTGGGAATAGCATATATTTGCTTTTTTCTTCAGCATACCTTTCTGAAAGTCCAATTATATCAAAAGTCTATCCATCTCTTCACAAAACAGCTGCTATTTGCCCACCTCTGTGATTCTGATTCCTCTGATATACCAAGTTGTTATTTTTAGTCCTCTTTTTAATTTTCCTTGAGGATTTCACTTCATGAATAACTGGGGAGTCTCAAGTTTAAGGCCGCACACCCGCCCCTACATGCCTGTTAAACTCAGCTGTGCAGTTGACTCTATACACTCAGTATTCACTTACATAGGTTGCCTGAATGCAGCTCTGGCAGGCATCGGGGGGGTACAAACAAATGTCTCATTCATGCTATAGGGGTCTCTGCTTTCGTGTGAACAAAGCCTTAGCAACTCAACAAAGTTTTACCAGGGTCTGCCAGTAGAAGGCAGCAGTTGGAATTGTAGACCCCCAGGACTAAACACTATGAACAGTGTATTATTTTAACCAAAAAATCTGTGGTCGACAACTCCTGGCACATGTGCCAGGGGTGGCATTCAAAATCTTTTCTGCTGTCACAAGCTGGTTTGACCTTTCTGTCAGATCTAGAGATATGGCCGCAGATAGAGGTGTATAGCCAACTATGTAAAAAAAAAAAGTCACATGCATGACCTCTACTTCTCTCTCCTTTAGTGCTGTTTACACTTTATATTAGAATAAACATAATTGAAAGCCATATACTTTACCAGTGGTATTGAATTAAAGTTCAAGGTGGTCCAGTCTGGTTGCTAAAATTGTATTTCAGCTGAGATATGAATCTCAGAAAATGCTTGTGCTATATGACTCATGATGTAGTCATTGTATGTCTGTCAAAGAAAAAAATAAATGTTCCATTTCCATACATTTCAAAAATATTTATTGTCCAATTGCAGGTACAACTTTAAACATGTGGACAGTTTGAACTTAGATGGCTTTACATTTGTTCTGGTATTTGTATCAGAGCACCTTTATATAACAGTTGCCTCATCAGCAATGCTCCATATCTCAGTTGCCCTCATCAGAGTATGCATGGTGTTCCCCCCCTACATCAGTTGTCCCCATCAGAGTTCCAAACAACAGACTTGGGGGGCACATCCTAAAAATGCATTTACATTCAAGATGGTGCTGCTATAAAACTGCAAAAAGAACAAGAAATATTACTCACATACAAAAATGACATTTAAATCATGCAAGGCTATTTAAAACACCTGATCATATTTAAAAATATGGGGATTTGGTTACACCATATGGCCATATAGTGCTAAGCCCCCCACTGCGTCAAAGTACCCCATTTTCAGTGGGTCCTACACTATTCATAGAATGAAAGGTCCTGCATCTTGACCATGGGAGACAAATGCCTCTTTATGGGAGATTTTAAGGACTCCTTCTATAACACAGGTGGACACTAATATGAGGTAATGAAGGGGATATGGGGTGGTCCAGCCCAAGGAATCTGGTCAGGACTCTTACAATATACAAACAAAATACTAGGGGGCACACCCTAAAAATGCATTTACATTCAAGATGGTGCTGCTATAAGACTGCAAGCAGAACACCTGTGTTATAGGAGTCCTTATAGATCTCCCATAAAGAGGAGTTTGTCTCCCATTGTTGAGACACAGGATCTTTCATTCTGTGAATAGTGTAGGACCCATGTGTAACGGAATGCACCATGACAGACTGAGATATTCCTATGTCTAGGGTCACCTTATGTCCACTGGGGCATAGGGTGACAAAGAATCATAATTCATATATTACAGATGGGACATTATTAATACTTCATTTTAGGACTGAGATATCACAAGGAGTTCATGATGACATGACCAGGTCAACCAGACAGTGAGTCATACCTTTGTATAATAGGATATTGAAATATCTTAAGGTGTTGGCTATTCACTGTAAAGACATTCCGTTGAAGGTGTTGATTGCACCCACTCTCACAAGACTCTGCCATTGTGTGATAAAGCTGTCTAGATAACTTATTCAATTAGATGTCTGTGTATTATTCAAGATTAATTGAACACTATTGATGATGCGGTGCCGTCATGTCTAGCTACCAATTAAACAATTATCCTCAGTGAGTGAATAGGGGGGTGGGGACTACATTGTCCTGTGATGAACTGTATTATGCTTTAAACTGTATAAGAAGCTGAGAAAATATCAATAAATGGGTGATATTTTGGAAGCAAGTACGGAGCTCTGTCTCGTCTTATTCTGGGAATTGATATGGATCGTGTATGCAGTATTGTCGGAGTGTGTCAGATAAGCTTGTCGTGGTTGGATGGAAGGTTGTAAGCGGTGGTGACCGTTACACCATGATAATGGGGTACTTAGACGCAGTAGGGGGCTTAGCACTATATGGCCATATGGTGTAATCGAATCCCCATATTTTATAATATATTCAGGTGTTTTAAATAGCCTTGCAGGATTTAAATGTCATTTTTGTATGTGTGCATTGTAATCTATTTTGTCCCATCAGAGTTCCCACTTGCAGTATATCAGATTTCTGCATCGGAAGGCTCCCTTACATCATGTTTCTCGAATCAGTGCGGTCCCAATGACTGCTGCACAGTGGGGATCCAGAAGTGTAGACTGATGGGCTCACAGTCTGGACAGGGTCCAGGCCATGGTCTGCCCCTTAGTGAAGGCAGTACTATTCAATCAAAGAGTACAACATATATATTTCCTGATTAAAAGAGCGCTTACTTACATGTGACATGCTCTGTTCTCATGGCTTCAAAGGACTTGGGCTATAAACAATAAACATTGAATATATTTTTTGACACATGGTAACATGGTAATCCAAAATCTGATATACATTTGCATATTAAATACAAAAAATAAATAGAGATAATAGATGAAAAAAAGGGGGCAAGCGTAACATGGTTAAGCTGATAAAGAGTTAAAAACTTAAATTCAATCATATGAAGTAAAATGGGTGGGTCCATGGTAAAAGAATGACGGTGATAGCACAAGGCTTGACGAAACCATGGAATCTTAATCTAGAATAAGAAAGTATGCGTTTTAAATAATTTGGGTTAATTTGAATTGGGAATTGTAAACAAAAAGAAAAAAATGGGGAATAATTAAATACAAACAAAATTTGGGGGAGAAAAAAACTTACGTCTGCAAAGTGAATATCAGAGCCCCATCTCCGGGCGTTGTGGATGTCTCAAAGGGTAGCAGCAACCAACATAGACAGATGCCAGACGAAGTGTTGATGGATACCATGATCAAAGGTGAAAAAGATAACCCCAATAGGGGACCTACAGTGGGGATCGAAAGTTTGGGCACCCCAGGTAAAAATTTGTATTAATGTGCATAACGAAGCCAAGGAAAGATGAAAAAATCTCCAAAAGGCATCAAATTACAGTTTAGACATTCTTATTATATGTCAAATAAAGTTATATTTTATTTCCATCATTTACACTTTCAAAATGACAGAAAACAAAAAAATGGCGTCTGCAAAAGTTTGGGCACCCTGCAAAATGTATAGCATGCACTGCCCGCTTTGCAAAGCTGAGACCTGCCAGTGTCATGGATTGTTCTCAATCATTATCTGGAAGGACCAGGTGATGTCAATCTTAAAGGTTTTAAATGCCCAGACTCATCTGACCTTGCCCCAACAATCAGCACCATGGGTTCTTCTAAGCAGTTGTCTAGAAAACTGAAACTGAAAATAGTTGACGCTCACAAAGCTGGAGAAGGCTATAAGAAGATAACAAAGCGTTTTCAGATGTCAATATCCTCTGTTCGGAATGTAATTAAGAAAAGGCAGTCATCAGGAACAGTGGAAGTTAAAGCAAGATCTGGAAGACCAAGAAAAATATCAGACAGAACAGCTTGCAGGATTGTGAGAAAAGCAATTCAAAACCACGTTTGACTGCACGATCCCTCCAGAAAGATCTGGCAAACACTGTAATGGGATACACTATTCCACTATGAAGAGATACTTGTACCAATATGGTCTTCATGGAAGAGTCATCAGAAGAAAACCTCTTCTACGTCCTCACCACAAAAATCAGTGTTTGAACTTTGCAAATGAACATATAGACAAGCCTGATGCATTTTGGAAACAAGTTCTGTGGACCGATGAGGTTAAAATATAACTTTTTGGCCGGAATGAGCAAAGGTACATTTGGAGAAGGAAGGGCACAGAATTTAATGAAAAGAACCTCTGTCCAACTGTTAAGCATGTGGGTGGATCAATCATGCTTTGGGGTTGTATTGCAGCCAGTGGCACAGGGAACATTTCACGAGGAGAAGGAAAAATGGATTCAAAATTTCAGGATGGTAACTTAATGCCATCTGTGAAAAAGCTGAAGTTAAAGAGAGGATGGCTTCTACAAATGGATAATGATCCTAAACACACCTCAAAATCCACGGGGGATTACATCAAGAGACGTAAACTGAAGGTTTTGCCATGGCCTTCACAATCTCCTGACCTCAACATAATTGAAGATGTTTGGATAGACCTTAAAAGAGCAGTGCGTGACAGACAGCCCAGAAATCTCAAAGAACTGGAAGACTTTTGTAAGGAAGAATGGGCAAAGATACCTCAAACAAAAATTTAAAGACTCTTGGCTGGCTACAAAAAGCATTTACAAGCTGTGATACTTGCCAAAGGGGGAAGTACAAGATATAAACTCTGCAGGGTGCCCAAAGTTTTGCAGACGCCATTTTTTTGTTTTCTGTAATTTTGAAAGTGTAAATGATGGCAATAAAATCTAACCTTTTTTGACATATTATAAGAATGTCTAATCTGTAATTTGATGCCTTTTGGAGATTTTTCCATCTTTCCTTGGCTTCGTTATGCACATTAACACAAATTTTTACCTGGGGTGCCCAAACTTTCGATCCCCACTGTATATGACGTGGAAAATAGATAGTGTAATGTAGTTGGTGTATATAAAGTTATAACTAAAACATTTAAGTGTATGGCCTTTAATGGCCCTGTGACTTTATATTTTAACCACTTAAGACCCGGACACATACGCTGCTAAATGACCCAAGGTGTTTTTACAATTCGGCGCTGTGTCGCTTTAACAGACAATTGCGCGGTCGTGCGACGTGGCTCCCAAACAAAATTTGCGTCCTTTTCTTCCCACAAATAGAGCTTTCTTTCGGTGGTATTTGATCGCCTCTGCGATTTTTATTTTTTGCGCTATAAACTAAAATAGAGCGACAATTTTGAAAAAAATCACTATTTTTTTACTTTTTGTTATAAAAAAAATCAAATAAACTAAATTTTAGTAAAACATTTAGGCCAAAATTAATTCAGCCACATGTCTTTAGTAAAAAAAAAAAATCGCAATAAAAAAAATAGCTACCTAGCGGGAACAGTGACACTAATACAGCGATCAGAAAAATGCTCGCTTAGTGATGCTGGCAATAGGGAGTGAAAGGGTTAACTAGGGCAGTGATCAGGGGGTTAAAACTTTATTAGGGGGGGTGGAGGGGCTATCCTGGACCTAACACTAACTGACTTTTACACTGCCTGTCACACTGACACTAAATGCAGTGATTAGATCACTGCATTCAGTGACACTGTGACAGGGGGGTGGGGGGGGCTATCACAAGGGGTTAATGTGCCTATGTGTGTGTGTGTGTCAGTGTTGTGTTGGTGCACACTTACTGTGGATGTCTTCTCTCATCAGCAGCGGTGGGAAACACCGCTGCGATGAGAGGTGACATCATTTCCTCCTTCCTGTGTAAACTGCCTGCTTCCCGTTGGCCGTGATGCGTGGCGCCAACATGGGGGTTGCCCACACCCCCTTGGCGCACCACCTATGGCAGGCACACAGGGGAGTTGAATAGGCGCTAATCGCCAGATGGCTGAGCCGCCCAGGTGAAAGCATTCTCCTCTTTTTGTTTGTCGTTGCCCACGTGATGTTTTTTGATGGTCTGTCTGTGGCGGCACACCTATATAGGCACCTCCCATTGCTGGTTTGCGCACACCACATTTTCTCTGTTCAACTTGGACCTCTCACATGTACATGGATCCTTGCTCTCACTCATCAGCAAAGGTACCTTCTCACCTTCACTTTCTTAATTTTCACAGCTTTTTTGCCTTTTTTCTTTTTCTTTTTTTTTTCTGTGTTTTCACTGCTTCCCTATTCCTGCTTTGTTATTTCAGTTTTCCTATTCTTCACTTCCCATTCTTTTTTTCATTCTTGTCTTTTCTACTTTTTTATTCTAGATTAAAACACCATGGTTTTTTCTCCTGATGAGTGGCTATAAGGCCGCAAAATGCGTTAAGCCATGTACTATCACCATCATTCCATGGATCTAATTTTACTCCATATGATTGAATTTCATTTTCTTTTTATCAGCTTAACCATGTTACTTTTGTTCCTTTTTTTATCATCTATTATTTCTATTTTTTTTTGGTATTTAATATGCAAATGTATATCAGATTGTGGATTACCATGTACTCTGTGTCAAAAAATATATTCAATGTTTATTGTTTATAGCCCTTATACCCAATATATGTTATATGTGAATGTATAATACAAATTAAACATAATTTTCCCAGTCGCTTGACTTCTCATTTTACTGCTGTGTGCTTCAATTAAAGTCCCATTGTCTCTCCCCTTTTTAAACAAATTATGATAGGGATGGAGGCAGTCACCCCTTTGGTTCCTGCCTCATTTAAAGTCCCAAAACTCCTATCTCTTTTTCTCTTATTTATCATGTGCTGTACTGTGTTTTGCTGAATATGCTGTTCCTCCTAACTGTTGACCCCTCCCGGGAGCGCGTGGGGGAAGCCCTGTTCAGTTGATAATACCATACCATATTAAGGCATGCCTTCTCCCCCTGTATACAATATCTGACTGTGGGGCTATGGGACCTGTCTACCAGACCCATGTATTGCGGATCTGTAATTCTCTAGTTGCAAATGATATTATGTCCCCTGATCTGGTTAATTCAGGTGTGTATTATGCTATACTGACATGGTGTTCCGGGGCTTGGTACTAGGGCTGTGCCCAGTCCCTTTTCCCCAGCTAGCTGCTCTGTGGCCCTACCCACAGGTGTGCCCCCCCCCCGGGCACCATTGCAGTTCTGTTTGTGCCGTGCCTCCTTTTATTCTGATCCTGGTGATTGTGATATTGATTATTACTTGTCCGTGTATCTCCAAGTGTGTTCTCAAACCCTGCTACCTGTTTCATCCACCCCCAGATAGGGCAGACTCTTGCGTAAGCTCTTTTTGTGCCTCGCCAAGGTCCTTACTTCAACTTTATTGTAGTTTGACCACCTTTTCTTTCTTCTCTCCTCTCTCTCATCCTCTCATCTCCCGTAACGTTACGCCGGATACGATTTGGGAATTAGGATCTCAACTGCGGAGACTTCTCAGTTTCGGACCCAGGTTTCACTCTCTTTTGTGCAAAGAGTTTGGGATCCTAGCATCACAGTCTCAGTCAAGAAATATGGCGTACAAAAAAGATTTAACCACTTTGGTTAAAAAGGGTCTCAAACGCAATATCCTCTCCAAAAAAGAGGCTGTTTATCTTGACCCTAGGGCATGTAGAACACCTATTATTTACTTCCTGCCTAAAGTGCATTAAAAATTCAACCCATCCACCTGGAAGACCCATCGTTAACGGGATAGAATCTGTTTCATCGAGATTGGGCCAATATATCGATTTCTTTCTAAAACCTATAGTGTGTCAAACTAGGTCTTACCTGAGAGATACAAAACAATGTATACAGATTTTGGAGTCTTTATCTTGTACCCCTGATAGTCTACTTATTACAGCTGATGTCAGCTCCCTTTACACTATCATAGGGCATGCTGACGCTGTTGCAGCGGTTAAATGGGGTTTATCCCAATCCAATCTATCCGCTAAACATCGGAAATTTCTTTTGCAATGTCTCGAGTTTTGTTTGACCAAAAATTATTTTTGGTATAATAAAGGTTTTTTTCTTCAAACAACTGGCGTCGCAATGGGGGCAAAATTTGCCCCCAGCGTCGCCAATTTGTTCATGGCATTATGGGAGGAGGAGAGCATTTTTAATGACCCTCCCAACCAGTTAAGATGCTATAAACGTTATATTGACGATCTCGTCATGATTTAGGAGGGTGATTTGTCCAGCCTAGAGACATTTATGTCCAAGCTGAATAACAACATCAAAAATATCTCCTTAACGTGGAATATTCACACTGAAAAGATCGTGTTCCTCGATTTAGAGATCTATAAACAAGGCACTTTCTTACATACTCGCAATCATTTTAAACCTTCTGACAGGAATGGTTATATCCCTCTAGATAGTTGCCACCATCGCAACTGGCTTTGCAACATCCCCAGGGGTCAGTTTATTCGTCTAAGACGTAATTGTACCTCTGATAACGATTTTTTCGAACAATCTAAAATCCTAGCAAAAAGGTTCGAACAAAAGGGATATAGTAAAGATTCCATTGAAAATGAAATGTCTCGAGTAGGCACTCTTAATCGAGCAGAACTTGTTGCTGATTCCAAAAAACCGGAAGAAGATAGTCAATCGATGTTTAAGATCATCCTGGATTACAACATTCAGCACCGCCAATTCGAGAAAATAGTTAAAAAACATTGGGATGTGCTAAAGAATGATAAGGTCTTAGGACCTGTCCTCCCCCCTCGCCCTCTCTTTATTTATAGGAAGGCGCCTACACTGAGGGATATTGTGGCGCCAGGAGCCATAGACCCACCCATTTTTAAAGAGAACACTATTTTCTCGTTCCTATCCGGCTTCTACGCATGTGGCCGCTGTCAGCCCTGTAAACAGTGCAAATATAACATTAAAAAACGGAAAGATTTTACCTCATTTTCTACCAAGAAATCGTATAACATCAAGAATTTAATCACCTGTAATCTACAGTTCTGTATAATTGCAACAAAGCCAATGTTCAAATGTGTAACGTAACTAATGTACTACCTATTGTATTACAAGATGATACATTCCTGTATTGTTTATTTACGAAAATAAATAAAAACCATTGATATATAAAAAAAAAAAAAAAAAAAAAAAAAAAAGAATTTAATCACCTGTAACACTGAGGGTGTGGTCTACATGCTCGAATGCGACTGTGGATTACAGTATATAGGCCGCACCTCTCGCACTATGGCTGTCAGGATAGGAGAACATGTCAATAATATCAAACGTGGGCTACGTACTCACAGTGTATCTAGACATTTTAGGAAATACCATAACAAGGATCCTAAATGTCTCAAATTCTGGGGTTTAGAAAGAGTGGATAAGCACTGGAGAGGAGGGAATTATATTAGACGAATCAGCCAGAGGGAATCCTTCTGGATATACGAGGCTCGTGTACTTTCTCCGGAGGGCCTCAATGTTGATTTTGATTTGAATTGTTTTATTGCAAATAATTAGTTACATATAATTCAGGCCCCCCCCCCTTTTTTCTTACTATAGGTGTTTTTTTAGATTGGTATTACCTTAGATTGATTTTGTGATTATTCTAATGGTATATTAGTGGGGGTCCTATATGTGTTGTTTCTGTGATGGGACTTTGGCATCACTCACGGGATCATATAAGAAATATTAATTTTCAGATTATTTTAATATTAATGTTTTTTATATTTTATTTTATATTTTTAATATTTCGATTATTAACCAATAATTTTTAATTTTTTATAGCATATGTTTAGTTTGAGGACTAATTAGTAATTTTAATCAAGCAGTGGTATATTATATGTAATATTATGTAATTATCATTGTGTCATTTTTTTGTAAGAACTTGTGGGACTTCATAGAGTGATGTTAGTTTATTTTCCGATTCTCTTTTTTGTCCACAAGATGGCGATGAAGAGTATTTTTTATGTTTGTCGCTGCAATAGCGAATAATAAAGTTTTTCGCCAGCCCAGCTCACGACGTTCTTTGTCCACAAGATGGCGATGTAGAGAGTTTTTTGTTTGTCGCTGTAATAGCGAATAATAAAGTTTTTCGCCAGCTGTGTCCTGGGATTGGAGCTGTCTGCACAGCAGGCTATATATATCGAGGAGGACATTTAGAAGGTTCCGCCCTGCTGAGGAAGTAGTATTACGATACGCGTCCGGGGTCAGGAACCATCCCATGTCACTCCTTGATGTCCCACATCTTCATTTGAGCTGCCTGATATGGTGTTTTATGCCTGTATTTTCTACTTGAATGTGAGTACCCTGCACATTTTTTACTCATTAAAGAGACCTGGTTTATATGGAAGCTCTTAGATCTGGCCTTTTTTCTTTGCATATTGATTCGTTGGTGCTACTGAGGATACTTGCATATCTCCGGGTCCTTCAGCTGACAATTGCACATCTTTGAGCCATCTGGATTTCCTGCCATTTGTTCTAAGCGTTTTAGACCTTTGGTAAAACAAGGGTCTTGGTGTGAGGTGAGAGTACCCATCTTTACTGGTGAAGGGATCACGTTTGAAATATTTGAAATATTGGTTTTCCAAGTCACATGGTGGAGATACTCTGACTGTTTTGATCACAGGATTTGTTTGCACTTTGCAAATGTGGACTTTCTTTTTATTTTATTTTATTTTATTTTTTCACTGTTATTAATTCAATTATGTCTTCACTGGTATGAGCATATTCGTTTTAATATTAATATTATGCTATTTAGGTTTGCGCTGCACTGCTCTGTTTGATATAAGAAATATGGCGCAAATTCCTTCATAGGCGCCAGTAAAAACTCATACAAATATAAGTATAAAGTCCAGGTAGAACTGATACTATAGTTCAGGCTCACTAGGGTAATACCCCGGGGGAGTGAGGTTGCACGAATACTGGATTCAAATACAAATTCTAATAGCAGGGTAAATAGTATTAGCGCCGTATGCCTCAAGATTAATGGACTGGTCGCAGTGCAGCAGTGTTGAGGGAATGGCGTGAAAGCAGCGTTCCACTAATACTTGGAAACTACAGACCAGGCTCTAGTTAAATGCAGAAGTAGCCAAGCATGCGTGGCATGTAATAAAATGTAACGGCAAAGTCCTCAAAGTAATAGGCAGTATATGTGCACACAGTAACATTCGAGAAGGAGGTACATAGGCATGAAAGACTTCCGTTTATACTTGGTGACCTTAGAATGTAGAAATCATGGCAGAATCCATTCACATAGAAAGGCTATGGCTGCAGTAATTCCTGGCATAATTTAGCATACATAACTTGGCAAGGCAGCACGGTTTACAGGACAGTAAGGGTCAGCAGAGACGAAACTCCGCCATGAGGGTCAGCAGAGACGAAACTCCGCCATCGAGGTCAGCAGAGACGAAACTCCGCCATCAGGGTCAGCAGAGACGAAACTCCGCCATCAGGGTCAGCAGAGAATACATTGCATTAAACAGGGTACTTGCGATACTGAAGTGCATGATGCAGGCATAAGGTCAGGCTCCAAGGGTCCAGACAGGTAAGGCTGGTGAAGCAGGCAGTGGAGTCTCCTGGTCCAGGTCAGGAAGCTGAAGTTCAGAGCAGGTGCGTCTGGATACCCAACCGACAGAGGCGTTGTGTCAGCAAAAATAAAGGAACACTTCCTGGTCAGTGCTGGGAGCTTAAATAGGCCACCCAACAACTTAACAGGAAGTCACAGGCTAATCAGAAAGAAGGAAGTAACTATAGTTGAACTGCGAAGTGAGAGGCTCTTCAGGAAGGAGGTTTGGGAAGGAAGTAACGGATGAGAGTTAACTGGGGAAGAACTAAGTATAATTGTACTTAGTGAAAAAGTCACTCGAGAGACGCTACATCTCCCCACTGCTCCATCCTCCTCCCTCTTTCTCATCCCCCTTCCCCTCCTTTCTCCCCCTCACCCAGGGAATACTAGTAGTGAATCTATCTCAGAGCCCCCTGTAACCAAATATGGGCCTAGAGGCTGCCATGGGTCTCCTCAAAGTTACCTTCCTTAACGCGAGAGCACTCAGTGCTCCTGAGAAGCGTTCTCACCTTCTGGCTAACTTGAGGAAAAGTAAAACTCAGGTTGCCTTCCTGCAGGTAACATACTTTAGAGGTGACCGGGTAACAAAATTGACTAACAAGGCCTTTCTGTCAGTGTATCACTGTCCCTTACCGATCTCCAAGTCTAAGGGGGTTAGCATTCTGATTGCCAAAGGTCATTTGGACCTTTGAGGCGCTGCAGACAGAGATTAAGAGATGTTTTATTCTCCTGAAGAGGAAGGTGGGCGACACACAGATTACCTTTGCCAATGTTTACTTTCCAAATGTAGACCACCCACAGTTTCTCAAGATGCTCCTTCCAGTGCTTATGGAGTTCGCGGAGAGGGTCTCCTGGTTTTTGCGGGTCCTTAACTTAGCCATGGATCCTCCACTGGATGTAACGCGTGGCTCATCCCATCTCCCCTACTCTTACCTTAAGCGTTTGAAGACCGTTTATTTCCTTTCTTTGGTTGACCATTGGCAAGTGCTGCACCCCCAAGAACATGACATCTCCTTTTTTCACAGGTTCACCATACCTACTATTGCCTTGACTATCTACTGATTGTGCATAAGGATCTACCCAGGGTTGTATCAGCTGGCATTGCTGTCATTTCTTTTTCAGATCATGCACCAGTTCATCTAACTCTGGCTAGTTCCGGAGACTCGGAATCCTGGAGGCTAAACGAGGCACTACTCCAATCAGAGGAGATACACTCTAAGCTGCTGGCTGCCCTGTGGAAATACTTTGCATTCGATGGAGCCTCGACAGACAACCCTTTGGTAGTTTGGGAGACCCATAAACCGGTTATACGGGGTACATTGATCCAAATAGGTGCATCAAAAGGGAGAGGTTATGTCTTATGGATGAACTTTTAAGTCAGCTTGGTAATTTAGAGAATTCCCACAAGGGCAGCCTCGCACGATCCACCTACAATCAGCTGCTTATGGTTTGTGAGGAATTCTGCTCCCTCCTTTACCACAAATAAAAACTGTCTTGGGCACATCGTACCATGTATAAGTTCTCAAATAAACCTTGTATGATGCTGGCAAGGGCCCTCCGGGGTCCATGTACCAAGACCTACATTCCCCACGTCATTGACTCTCTTGAAAAGAAATTGACTACGTCCTGCACGATAGCGACGGAGTTTAAAGCCTTCTACGAGGGCCTTTAAAATCTAGACCCCCTATCCACTTCAAACCAAAGATATACCATGCCGTCGTATCTTGCTGCCTCTGGCATGCCATCACTTCCTGATACGGTTCGGAGGGAGCTGGAGTAACCATCATAATCGAGGAGCTAGGGGTAGCGTTGGGCCATTATAAACCAAAAAAGGCCAGCCGGCCCGGATGGCTTTACCCCAGCCTATTATAAAGCCTTCTTTTGAGACTCTGTACTTTCCTTTGGTATCTGCACTCAATTCCATTACAGAAAAAAAGTCTTTCCCCATGGATAGCCTGAGAGCATACGTCTCTCTCATTCCAAAACAAAGGAAGGACCCTCTGAGATGCGGGTATTATTGACCAATTGCACTCCTGAATACAGACTTGAAATTGTTTGCCAACGTTTTGGCAAATAGGCTGCTTCCTCATATTCCCAGTCTCATTCATAGGGATCAGGTAGGGTTTTTACCCCTTCACGAACCTCAGGACAATACAATACGAGTGGTGAATCTGATTCACGCAGCTCAGATGTCAAACCGGCCCCTTCTCCTGCTGTTCACAGATGCAGAGAAGGCTTTTGACCTGGTGAATTGGGACTTTATGCAGACCACCCCAGAGAATATCGGTCATGGGTTATCTATGATGCACTGGATTCTGTCCCTTTACTCCAATCCCTCCGTCGAAGTCAAGGTCAATGAGATGAGATCTGCCTTTTTCAATATCCATAATGGTACGTGACAGGGCTGTTCTCTTTCTCCCTTGATTTTTTCTTCTCTCCCTAGAGTCCTTTCTATGAATTGTTTGGGCAGACCCTGGTGTCATAGATTATTGGAAGGTGCCGGGGCTGCATTTGCGGATGACCTGAACTTCTTTCTAATGGGTCTGCTCATCTCGCTCCCAAGGAGTATTGCACCTCTCCTATTTCCAAATGTACCTAAGTCATCAGTTCTAAACATTTCGATCGACAGAACTACGGCCATATCTCTGCACTCTTCTTTCCCTCTCCGTTGGGCAACTGACTCAATCCATTACCTGGGGGTTGACATCACTCCTGACCTCTCTGCTCTTTATGAAGCCAACTTCGCCCCATTGCTTCTTTGACTGAACTCTGAGTTACTTTAAAGATGACCATGCTTCCTAAGAGCTATATTTGATGCAGACACTGCCTAATCATCTCCCCTCGCAATTCTTTAAATGGATGAGTTCTATGTTTAGAGAATTTGTGTGGTCCCATCGAAGGCCACGCCTCCAGCTTAAAGTTATTCATCTTACGAAGCCTAGGGGTGGAGTCGGACTCCAAGACGTGCAGGCCTACTACAGAGCAGTACACCTCACCAGGGTTGTGGACTGGCACTGCCATGGTGCTGAGAAACAGTGGGTAACCATGAAACTTGAGCTACTGATCCGACCGGCTACAAAATTTTGACCCATTGATAAAGGGTCCCTGACGCTTTTACACCCAGGTCCCCAGAAAGTACTGGCGGTGGATAATGAGGAGGAAACAATGCTCCACATATTCTGGGACTGTCCCAAACTTAGATCCATTTGGCCAGAGGTGATCGGTACTATCAAGCATCAAGAAGTATAAGGTTTCTCTCACAATTCAGTTACTGAATGCGGCTAAAGCATGCATCCCCTTATGTTGGAGATCCGAGAACTTGCCGTCAAAGTCCTTGTATTCCAAAGTTAACTAACTCAGGGACATGGAGGATCTCACTGCTACCTTGCAACACCTGGAGACCATGGCAACATTTTGTCTTTACTGATGCCTATCTTCAAGGGGCCTTGTATATTTAATTATTCAGATTGTGTTTTAATAGACATACTGACCTACGTATTTCCATGATAGATTTTCAATGTCTATGCTAAATGTTGACCATGCTTCATCCTTTCAAGTTTCTCTTTAACTGTGAATTGCAACTCTCGGAAACTAAAGAAATTACAAAAAAAGGAAAATTTTGCAGAGCTTTGTGTTCACTTTCCCATAGAAAAAAATCAATTTCTCTTTATCAATGTTAAAAAAAATCAATTCTCAGTGATATAATTATTTTGTAGGCATTGTATCATCTTCTGACATGGGGTGCTTTAAAAACCCAGGCAACTAAAAGTGTAGATACAGTATATGCTGTTTATTTGCTAATATGTGTGTGTCGTCCTGGAAATGTGGAATACCTGCAAAGTCAAATAAAGACTGATAAACCATATTTGCTTAGCACTATTGCAAATTATGGTCCCTTACTTCCTTTCCAATGCTCTATTTAAATGTATCTTTTTTTATATAAAATTGTTACATAACACTCAATTATTCTTCTTAATCGTCGCAATTGTATAATCATGGCAAATTGCCTTTGATATAAGGTTGCTATGGATGTGTCAAAGCTTTAGTCAGCCTAAGATTCGCTGTATGGATCTTTTTTAGAAGTCTAATTTATGTGTGTGTCAAAGCCAAGAATCATGTTTTGAGCCTTCTGCCTTTCTAACGTTATAGCATAAATTCTCATTTCCTTAATCTGCAACTTCAGTTTGGTTAAAAAAAAAAAGGAACTCACCAGGCCCGGTATTACTTTGCAAAGATTTTAGAAAACTACAGATATTTCATTGCTTGTTTCTTTTCTTTTTTTTTTTTTGCAAATATTGAGATAAGCCTAAAATAAAATAAAAAGTGATCAGTGCATATACATTTACCACTGAGAGTCTGGCATCAAACCAGGGCAAAAACAACAAAGTGCAAACCGTGCAACAAAGTGCAAATGCATAAATAATAAATATCAAATAGATTGACAAATAGTTCCGTCCGTGGTGTTGTGGTTAGTTTTAAAGATGATATTCTTGGATGAAGTGAGCTCTCATTGCGCTTACCTTGGTAAGGCAAGGGAAAAGCCTTAATATGTGTAACACTTTAGATGGATCTCCAGCAGATGTCCCTCTATCCTCTGTATGGGATGGTGTGGTAGTCCTAGTGTGGGTCCAACGTTCCAGGGTGTGTGGTTGGAGCTGTTCCAGTAGTACTCAAATAAAGAAGGATGGTGCCATAGTGAAGTATGTAAAATTAAGATTTAATGAAAAAAGTAGCAACTTACATTTAAAGTAAAACAAACAGACGAGTAAAACGATCGGGTTGCACGTCTACTTCCGGTTCCGGGTCTTACATGTTACGCTGCACCTCGCAGCTTCATCAGAGATAAGCCATTCTAGTACCTTTGCAGAGGCTCTGCCCTTAACAAAACCAGTCAACCATTCCTGGTGTTGGTTCAAAATTTCACATTGTGGTAACTGTGTGGTATCGGGACCTGTAATGTATATAAATTCATATTTTATTTCACTTGCCATTTTTTATGCTATTCACAAGCAGTCCAAGCTGTATGGCAAAATACTGCAATTACAGGGGCTTCAAACAATATACTTTTATTTGTATAGATTAAACCTTTTTCCAAAAGGAAAAATGAAGGACCATTACTCTAACTGCTTAAAACTCATTAACTGGTGTTAGGCTTGCACTTGCCTGATGGTTACTTAACCACTTCATTACTGGGTACTTTCACCCCCTTCCTTCCCAGGCCAGTTTTCAGCATTCTCGCACTTTCAATGACAAGTGAGCGGTCATGCAATGCTTTACCCAAATAATTTTTTTTTTTTTTTATTCGCACAAATAGAGCTTTTTTTTCGGTGGTATTTATTCAGGACTCCGTTTTTAATTTTTTTGCGATATAAGTGAAAAAAATAGCAAAAATTTAGAAAAAAAACGATATTTTCTTCTTTGCAATTTAAAAGAAATCCAATAAAATCGAATTGTGTCATAAATTTAAGCCAAAATGTATTCTGTTAAATCTTTGGTAAAAAAAAATTCTGTTAAGTGTATAATAATTGGTTTGTGTGATCACGGACAGATGTAAACAGATGATCATGTACAGATGTGAGCAGGTGATCACGGACATAAGTGTGCAGATGATCATTGGGACATATGGTTTTACTGTTACATATGTGTGGAACACGTGTTTTTACTGTGTGGGGACATGTGTTTTGCAGGCACTATTTTTGGGACTTTGTGTGTTTACATTGTGTTGGGACATGTGTGGGGACACTGGGCTGGTGATCAGTGTGTTAAAATCTGCACAAAAGCTCATACTCACTGATCACTGGCCGGCTGCAGAAATCTGCTCTCCTCTCCTCACTGACAACTTCCGTGTGAGGAGAGGAGAGCTGATCGCCTAGCAACCCGCTCTCTATTTACATCACATGATGGCTGTGATTGGACACAGCCGTGATGGGATCAGAAGGGCCAATCACAGACCCCCCCTGCCGATCGGAGATGCGCCGTGTCCGGGTGACACAAATGCATAGGGATTGCGCCGCTGCCCAGGCACGCATGCGCGATCTCCCTTCTTCTGAGGGACGTACCCTACTGTGAAGATGTCAAAGACCAAATAAAAAGCATAACAGGGAGACCTGTTACTTTCTCTCCGGTGAACTTCCTCCTGCATGTCCCCCCGACCCCACTCAGCCGATATGAAAAAAGCATGCCGTCCCATTTTTGGAATGCAGCAAGGCGCCTACTTCCAACTTACTTGAAGCAGTCCAGAGTCCCTACCTGGGAGGAGTGGATCAGCGGAGTGAGTGCAGTCTAAGGCCTCGTACACACGAGGGGATATGTCCACTGAAAACGGTCCGATGGACCGTTTCAGCAGACATCTCCGCTCGTGTGTATGGGCTAGCGGACAGATTTCTCCACCCGACAGATTTCAAAGCATGCTTTGAAATCCATCCTGTGGAATCTGTCCGCCCGACATGTCTGCTGGTTAGTACACTTACCAGCAGACATGTCGTCCCCCACCGCCACGCGGAAGTGTTTAACTTCCTGGTGCGGTGACGTGGTGGTGACGTGGCGGCGTCAACGTCACCGCCGCGTCACCGCGCTGTCCGGCGGCGGGGAATTTGATCCGATGGTGTGTACACGCCATCGGATCAAACTCCCGATCGGACATATCCGATGGAAATGGTCCGCGGACCGTTTTCATCGGATATGTCCGATCGTGTGTACCAGGCATTAGAGGTCGAGGATTGGATAGCGACCTGCCGGGGCTCCGAAGATCGGTTTATCGTATCTAGACACCCTGGACTGAATATGTCACAGACTCTAGATATGTACCCTCTAGCCTGGACACAGCCTTACTGGAACTGGCAGAGCCATCCCTTAAAACCAGCAACCTGTTAAGATCTTAGAGGATAGGGGGCCAACCTCCTGACAGATGGCAGCTACTGGAGTTCAACTGTACTAATGTCTTTATTCGGAAATGGTGTACTCTGTGTGGCCATGAACAAGGTTTCCTACAAGATTGCAGGTACACTTGGATCGCTTCTTTTCTCCTCCCGCTTCTTCCCTTTTCCCTCTTCCCCCCTCTTTTTTTTTCTGTACACCTCAAAAGCTGTATACTTCCCTTATTGTACTGATGCCCGTTGAAGAACTTAACAATATGCTGTTGGTAGACATAACTACTTAGAGAATCTATGCTCACGACATAGGCCCCTGAAAGAAGCAAAACGTCAATGCGGAGGCGCCGTATAGCGCCGTATAGAGCCGACTCGCAGTTCGGAGCCACTACCGGAAGCCGGGGGGGGGGAATAGCTATACGACGGTATGTACAGCAAAAAAAAATCAGCATACTGTCAATGTTGGAAGTGCGCACAATGTAATGTTAGAAAAATGTTTTTAGGGTGAACCTCCGCTTTAATATTTCCTAATTGCAGGATGGTTTCATGATACCTATAGATGTTTGTTAATGCTTTATTATTTTTCCCTCTCCCCTTCCATATTTGTTATTTTACGCCACCCCTCTTCTATTTGTATTTTGCATTTTTGTAAAGAATCTTTTAAAACTTAATAAAAATGTCAATTATAAAAAAAAAAGAAAATAATAAAAAAAGCAAAATCAATACAATAGTCATAGCAATGTCTTTCAGCCAAGAAAAAATTCCTCCAAAACTAAATCCAACTAATCCTTTGAAAGGATCCCAATTCTTTGCTATGACTCCTGCTTCTGTTTGTAATTTATCTACTTCTTTTCTGTGTTGTGAGATTATGTCATAATAATCAGGTATTTCTATACTGGTATTATGTATCCAAGTACAACATTCATAGTCTTCAGTCATTTCACATAACCCTGTAAGGGTTGCATCCATATTTTTTTAATAGCCAGGTTGTGGAGTTCTAACTGTTTTCTGATTGCTCTTGTTTCCAAATTTAACTTAGTGATGCCATCTGAATTTTTATCTAGTATGTCAGCTAGTATCTTAGAATAATTATTTAATGTCTTCATTGTATCAATTTCCCATCCAGTCCACAAGGGAAACCATGCCCATGTCTTTTTCTAAAAATCATTCCCTTTTATTTCTATGCTTAAGAGGGTATCTGGGATGTATACTGGCCTCAAGTAGGTGATCTCCCTTATTGTGCCCCAATAAACCCATTATTGGGATCAGTGATGTAAGGTAACAGCATCCCCGAGGGTCCATGGTTCCACAACAGATGTATGTGCTGGTTCCCAAGGCCAGTGGCTGAGAACTGAGGATTTGTTGTGTATGAATAGAAAGGCCTGTAAGAGCTAGGAGTGAAAGCAACTTTCCCATCTCAGTGTCAGCATTAGTCAGGCCCGGAGTGGCCAATCGGGAGAACCGGGAAGTATCCAGATGGGCTGGTCTGGTTGTGGGCCGGTTCGAAAAATCTGTCCACAAAATATCATAATATAGCTGTAAAACTTGTATGCCCCTGTTACCTGTCTACATCAAGGATTATTGCTCCTGCTCACTGCTCTGCAGCAGTAGTTGTACTCCTTTCCAGGCTCCCTTCTTGAGTTCCTATAAGTCTCCCCCCCCCCCCCCCCCCCCCCGATTGGAGTTGGTACAGTCCCAGTGAAAGTGCATGTGGGCGGAACAGGAAGAGAAACTCACAACACTGCAGCATGGATCTTTGGTTCCCGCCCAGCAGCACACAGCAGAGCGCTCCTCCAGGGCAGAGTGAAGATTTGTAAATCATGTGTGACAGACTGGATCCTCTTCTACTGTGAGTCCCACTGCTCTGCATTCCATAATGTGATTACAAATGTGCCCTGCACTTTTCACTGCAGGTTTATTGAAAGTGAAAGTAAAATTCTTGAACAGGTTAGGAATTAGAGTTACATTTCATAGATGTAATCCACATACACTTTATATCTTCTAAAAATGATGATTATTAATAAGATATAATGTGTATGTGGATTACATCTATGAAATGTCACACTAATTTCTAACCTGTTGAAGAATATAAGCATTACACAGCAAAGGATGTGATTTCTTATCCCAGCCACACTTCAAGAAAGTCCACTCTTGCAGTGGGGGAGGGGGGAGAATGGAGGTACTGTATAGTGTTTTTTTACTTAATTCTATGCTTCAGCCAGCTCCAGTGCTCTTCTCCTCCTCCCTATCACATATGGAGGAAGATTAACCCTGTATGGTCCAAAGTGGAGGCTGGAGTGTGACCACTGTCACTCTTTACTGACACAGGAGCTACAGGGGACCAGTAACAGAACTGCAGAGAGCCCCCTGAAGAAAAGTACAAGGTAAAACTGAGTACACACATCAGAATTTGTTGGGTTCAGCAGGGGCTGAATTTTTGATCGGTGTGTAATCCTCTCTGTTAGACAAACCTATTGTTATATCCACTTCTGCTGGAAATCCTTGTTCAATTAGCTGTTTGCAGCCAAACGGAAGCACTGCTGATCAGTGTATTTGATAGGGGGGGAGTCCCTGTTGTCAGAAAACAATGTCCCATTGAGGGGGTTTCCCACATCCACACAAGAGCACTTGCTCTCTAGTGCAGGGGTCTCCAAACTCTCTAAAGAAAGGGACAGTGTCCCATCTGGTGTCGTTGGGAGGAATAGTGCCCCTTTTTTATGTCAGTGGAAGGAATTATGCCCCATCATTGGAAGGAATAGTGCTCCAATGTTGATGTCAGTGGCAGGAATTATGCCCCATTGTTGGTGTCATTGGCAGGAATTATTCCTCAAGGGCCGGATAAAGGCAAGCAAAGGACCACATCCGGCCCCAGGGCCGCAGTTTGGAGACCACTGCTCTAGTGGACTGTTTGTTTAAAGTGCACTTTAATAGTACATTGCACTGTGTGTTTGATTTGCAGCACTGGGAGTTTGGTAGTAACTCCAAAACCAAATTGTGTAAAAATGAACCATAAGAATTTTCGACTAGAGTTATTCACATTATATGTTATAGTATTTTACAGTACCAGGAGTGGTTTCTTATCTCCTTCACAAAATGTTTTTGCAGCACAGGGATTTTGGTCCCACATGTATGTGATATTGTATATTACTGTACATACTCTACCACTGTACGCACTGCTCCTGATCCTTGTAATTTATCCAATTCTGACCTCTGCACTATATATATATATATATATATATATATATATATATATATATATATATATATATATATATATTTTGTGTGTGTGTAAGGTAATTGGTTATGGGGGGGCGCAGCTCGGCATGTTCGCCCTGGGCGCTGGTTGTCCATGCACTGGCGCAAGTGCCATGCTACAGGCTGCCGCGTCGGGGGCTAAATTTATAAGGGAGCCGGAAGGCGGCCGCAGGAGCCGATTAAAAAAAGGATGGATCGGGGGTCTTTTTTTTTTTCGTGTGGGGGGGCGGCGGCTTTGGTGCCTGTGCCGCACCCGCAAAGTCTCTGCAGGATACATGGCAGCGGCCAGGGCAGATTTTCACAGGTAGGGGAAAAACAGGCAGCACACTCAGTGCACCCAGTAACCAACCTGAATAAAAAGAAAATTTATTTTTTCTGCTGTCAGGTTTATATTGTAATTTACAATATGTACAGAGGGGAACAGAGGTGTGGGGGAGGAAGTTACAGAGGTGGGGGGTACAGATATGTAGGGGAGGGTACAGAGAGAACCGATATTGGGGGAGGGGTCCAGAGGGGGAACACAGAGGTGTGGGGAGGGTACAGAGGTGTGGGGAGGGTACAGAGGTGCGAGGAAGGTCCTGTTATTTATTGTTCTAATAAATCTTCACTGTGAAGCAAAACTAAGGCCGCGTACACACGATCGGACATATCCGATGAAAACGGTCCGCGGACCATTTCCATCGGATATGTCCGATCGGGAGTTTGATCCGATGGCGTGTACACACCATCGGATCAAATTCCCCGCCGCCGGACGGCGCGGTGACGTAGTGGTGACGCGGCGGTGACGTTGACGCCGCCGCGTCACCGCCACGTCACCGCACCAGGAAGTAAAACACTTCCGCGCATGCGCCGAATCCATTCGGCAGCGGCGCGGCGGCGGTGGGAGCCGACATGTCTGCTGGTAAGTGTACTAACCAGCAGACATGTCGGGCGGACAGATTCCCACCGGATAGATTTCAAAGCTTGCTTTGAAATCTGTCGGGTGGAGAAATCTGTCCGCTAGCCCATACACACGAGCGGAGATGTCTGCTGAAACGGTCCATCGGACCGTTTTCAGCGGACATATCCCCTCGTGTGTACGCGGCCTTACTGTATTTGCACTGAATTGGAAATATTTTTTGAAAAATACTATGAATTACAGGCTGTAGAGAACAGTGCGCCATTGCAAACTTATGTTTTGAGGTTTTAATTACATTATTTTAATAGTCGTGAACTAAAGTGGGCTGGTCTAAGGCATGAAACTCCAGGGCTGAAAATGAGTCCCACTCCGGCCCTGGCATTAGTATTGCTCATAAGAGTGTATAGGGTGTCATTCAAATTACAGTCTGTGTTGGTAAAAGGTTTGGAGAAGTCTGGGGCCATGAAGAAGTTAATTTTAGTATGGCTACATACCTCTCCTCCCTGTGATGAATTTCCCAACCTAAAATTACAATCAGGTGTAGCGCTACCCCCGCAGGAGCCGCTGGATAGATTTAGGATGGCGTGTTACCTCTGTGATGCGTCTAGGGGTATTATAATGAATGGATGATGTGAGCAATGACGGAATGTCCAAACAACAGGGTGTTGTTTTCTGTGATTTATTCTCTTGCCCAACACGGCAAAACAATTAACTTGAGGTAGACAGAGAAAGATGGTGAAAAGGAGAAGTTGCAGATTCAGGCCTTAACTATACAGAAGCAGTCCTGCTTTAACGATACCTTTGCTTTGTCGCCACTCCAGCCGGAGTGGGTGTAGTGTACCCGGACAGTCTCTCTCACATAACTGGCAGCCAGAGCATCACTCGGAACCTTGAGAAGGAAGACAAGCCTCTGCCACAGACTTGGCTCAAATAAAAGTAGGAGTGGTACCTCTGCCACAGGCCCTTGCTCTGGAATGCAGCTTAATGGAGAAATTCCCTCTCAATGAAAGTAGTTGCCTGAATCTCCCTCAGGTAGTTCTTTTCAGTTTTGGGTCAACGACTGACAGGTTGCCATTGGACAAACTCACAGTGTCCGGTCACCTTGATCCCCGATGGCTCGTCTAGGCCCTATTGGATCGCCTGCCTCCGGGCTCTCCTCAGACTGACTCCCCACCGAACCGCACAAAACGTTTGGGATCTTCTTCTAAGAGGTGTGGGACCAGCTTCAGTCGCTCTGGGCCAACATGGTCCCGGAACCAAAGATGACGTGTGGCACCTGCTAGGCCATTTCGCCGGGGCCCGTGATGTGCGCACACCCTAAAGGTGGGTGCCGCACCCGGATCCAACCACAAACTCCCCCGCCCAAATTGGCACCTTTCTAGAAATACCCTCCCCCAGCATGCCCCCGCGAGGGAGAAACTCCTCTGATTGGCTGCTGGCAGGAAGGCACTCTTACCAAAGCTCCACTGCTGCCACCTGTCACCCCGGGTGGAAAGGTACCTCAGGAACACAGAATGAACCGACAGCACAGCTCAGCTAGAACAAAGCTGAATTTGCACAAAATCATATGGATGAGAGCTAGGTAACTCACCCGCTAAATTTAAACAGCGTCCGTACTTGGAAGTACAGGGGCGCTACACACTCCCCCCACTGAATTAGACACTGTCCCCAATGTCCTAACGAAGGCATTCAAGCCTGAATGCTTGGCCTGATTCTGCGTAACAGCAACAGAGAGAAGTAGGAAAATATAAACATAAAACTTTATGATTTACACAATATTTAGCTTCCTTGAATATTACAGTAAGAACTATGGAATTACACCTATCTATCTAAAGTGCCCCATTCTCCGACAGCGTTGATAGTGGGTCAACAAACCTGCAAAATAAAATAAGAGAACATTCACAAAATACACAATATTTACACAGCCGTGTATATCCATCAAGTCAATGAGGAGAACTGAGACTGCACCCTCCAACCTGACAGAGAGGGTGAAATCTCCTTTCCCTCCAAAAGAGAAACAAAAATCCAAATAAGTGCTGAGCATGTACACTATTAGTCTCTGTTGCAGAAGGGAGAAATCTGCAGAACACTGCCCCTAGTGGCGAGCGCACTGGTATTACAACCACGGCAGTCTATTTGCTAATTTCAGAGCAATCAGTAAAAGAAGGGAGATAAGGAACATGACATCTTCTCTTCTTTTCTTTCTTCTGGTGCTGTGAAGAGACCGGCAAGAACCTATCCTGACTAACTGAACCCACCCCCCGAAGTTCTGCACATGGACCAAAATGTGGATCCGGGGTGAGGAAAACATAACATGGATAGGGGCAAAAACTCTTGTCCGTGTCTTCTTGGAAAGCAGCAACAGGGATTCAAACAGGGGCATGAGACCTATCGGTAGAACCGTGGGTCTGGCAGGAGGATCTTGTCCCCGTGGTAGTTGATGGCAGTGATGGAGAACACTTGGTCCACCCTCCCGGGACACTTGAGGACCACACGATCATGAAAAATGTACCCGCCAGGGCTCCATTCTCTGAGACACTTTTCAAAGCTGTAATTTAGCCGAAGGAAAACAAAGTCAGAGTCATGGGCGCACTTAGAGACATTCAAGAGTTCCCAAATAGCGTCATCGGTACTGGAGTGGGCTCCGGAGCAGGGAGACTAAGCGCTCCAACTCCCCAGGTTAACTGCGGGGCACCTGAACTCTGTGCGTTAAATGCGTTCGGTGCTCTGCAGCCGGACCGTTTCTTTCTCCGCCGAGTTTTGGGGGACCGGAACCCTCCATAGCCTTGGGACTTCAGAAACTCAGGCTCAAACAAATGTTCAATTCCCCCGTCATCCGACAGGGACTCCAGTTTCGGGGAGTTGTACTACTCAGCGGGCAAATAATTTCGTTGCCTGGACAAAACAGAGGACGAGTCCAGTATACGGGCAGGTAAATTCCAATCGCAGCAGCAAGGAGCCTGTGCAGGGCCCCTCGCAGCGACAGCATGCCAGACAGAGACCACATTAGCAGGGATGGCCTCTGGGACAGCATCAACTTGCGTACTGGTCACGCTGGGCATGCAATCATTCAAAACAGTCTCATCCACTTCGCTTACCTCCGGTGATCTGGTGGGTGAGGTAGCCGTCAGCAGGGTCAAGGATGGACAAGACAGTGATTATCTCCGGATCAACGGCCTCTGGTTCGATGATTTCCACAGATGGGAAGGGGGCCTCCTCCTTCGCGATCACATTTCCCAAAAGCCAGTCCACTCTGTACTCCCGGGGTGCTTCAGCTGGTGGTTCGACTTGAAACAAGTAGGCCCAGCAATTTTTGCACCGAGCAAAGGGCAGGAGCCGAACAGCAAGCTCCCGGCAACGTGGGCCAGACAGTCCAAGGGCCTCCACGCCTCCGGTGGTAAACAGAAATAATTTCCCATCGGTCCGCATTCGGATCCCAGTATCGGTGAGGGGTACTCTGGGCCTTGGCGGGGTTCCACTGGTGGACATCGGAGGCCTCAATCGTTCAAATGGCTTCGGAGGAGCATACATGTTGCACGTGTCTCCTTCTCATAGGCGGGCAATCACTCTGTTGGATTGGCAGGAAACTCTTCCCTACGTCTCACGCATGGGTGGGTAACTCCTCCCACTTGAAGAACTTGTCTGGGCATGTTGCAGGTGCACGCGGCTTCACGGCACGTACGCCCAGACTCCCACTACCTGAGGTTAACTCCTTCTTCATCACATAGTTCAACACCGCAATAAGTCCTTATTTTCAATAAAAACTCACAGTTTCATTGCTAGTGGTAACAGCCTATCCCGGATGAGCCGCCACGTGTAGCGCTACCCCCGCAGGAGCCGCTGGATAGATTTGGGATGGCGTGTTACCTTGGTGATGCGTCTAGGGGTATGATGATGAATGGATGATGTGAGTAATGACGGAATGTCCAAACAACAGGGTGTCATTTTCTGTGCTTTTATTCTCTTGCCCAACACGGCAAATAGTTAACTTGAGGTAGACAGAGAAAGATGGTGAAAAGGAGAAGTTGCAGTCCTTAACTATACAGAAGCAGTCCTGCTTCAACGATACATTTGCTTCGTCGCCACTCCAGGGGAGTGGTGTAGTGTACCCGGACAGTCTCTCTCACAGAACTGGCAGCCGGAGTATCACTCGGAACCTTGAGAAGGAAGACAAGCCTCTGTCACAGACTTGGCTCAAATAAATGTAGGAGTGGTACCTCTGCCACAGGTTCTTGCTCTGGAATGCAGCTTAATGGAGAAATTCCCTCTCAATGAAAGTAGTTAACTGAATCTCTCTCAGGTAGTTCTTCTCAGTTTTGGGTCACCGACTGACAGGTTGCCATTAGACAAACTCCCAGTGTCCGGTCACCTTGGTCCCCGATGGCTCGTCTAGGCCCTATTGGATCGCCTGTCTCCAGGCTCTCCTCAGACTGACTCCCCACTGAACAGAACAACTTGGGATCTTCTTCTAAGAGGTGTGGGATCCAATAAGTCACTGGGTCCCACCGCAGCTTCAGTCGCTCCGGGCCAACATGGTCTCGGAACCAAAGATGACGCGTGGCACGTGCGCCCCGGCCTGCTAGGCCAATTTCACCTAAAGGTGGGTGCCGCACCCGGATCCAACCATGAACTCCCCCGCCCAAATTAGCGCCTTTCTAGAAATACCTTCCCCCAGCATGCCCCGCGAGGGAGAAACTCCTCTGATTGGCTGCTGGCAAGAGGGCACTCTTATCTGAGCTCCACTGCCGCCACCTGTTGGGTGGAAAGGTACCTCAGAAACACAGAATGAACCGACTGCACAGCTCAGCTAGAACAAAGCTGAATTTGCACAAAATAATATGGATGAGAGCTAGGTAACTCTCTCATGCCCCGCTAAATTTAAATAGCGTCCGTACTTGGAAGTACAGGGGCGCTACACAGGGAAGTGACTTCTGCCCATGACTGCAAAGGTGATGGTGTTGTTTTTTAATGTTAGTGCCACTTTAGTGAGGGTAATGGGAGGTGTTCCGTAAAAAAAAGGGTGATATTCAAGGGTACAGCCATAAGAGGAATACAGGCTGTTCTAGGATGTAGTTTGCTACATATCCAACAATTTTCATATCCTGATTTCTGGGCATAGCTATACAGTAAAACCTTTGTTTGAGAGTAACTTGGTTTAAGAGCGTTTTGCAAGACAAGCTAAACATTTTTAATAAATTCTGACTTGATATACAAGTAGCATCATGTCACAACTGAGTATAAAAGAGAAGAGTGGCGCCTCTAAGTGTAGCAATATGGTTACATTTAATGAAGGTACAACATTTAGCAACATATTGCTACACTTAGAGGAGCCTCTTTTCTCTTTAATACTCTGGAGCTTCTGCTTGATTTTGCTTCTAAGGCCCTGTACACACGAGGAGACATGTCCGATGAAAACGGTCCGTGGACCGTTTTTATCAGACATGTCTCCTGGGATATTTTGGTCTGACGTGTGTACACACCATCAGAACAAAATCCCCGTGGACAGAGAACCCGGTGACGTAGAAGACACCGACGTGCTCTAACCAGGAAGTTCAATGCTTTTACGCATGCGTCGAATCAATTCGACACATGCGCGGGATTTCGGTCCGCTGGTTAGGCGTACTAACCAGCGGACATGTCCGATGGACAGGTTTCCAGCGGACAAGTTTCTAAGCATGCTTAGGAACTTTTGTCCGCTGGAAACCTGTCTGCTAGGCCGTACAGACGATCGGACATGTCCGCGGAAACTGGTCTGCGCACCAGTTTCAGCGGACATGTCTCCTCGTGTGTACGCGGCCTAATCCCCTTGTAGAGGCTTCCCTTTGTGGATGGAAATTTTATGGTTACACAACCTATCACACGGTTATAATCTTTTTATTTTGACTTTAAACTGATGACCGATGAACAAATAGTTTTGTGGAATTAATAATTTTAGTTCCCATTATTTCTTTTGGGGAAATTTGCTTTGATATACAAGTGCATTGGATTACAAGCATGTTTCTGGAACTAATTATGCTCGCAATCCAAGGTTTTAATGTATTTACAGTAAATTTAAATAGCAACATTTTGTCTGTAAAACTATCAGTTTTAACTCCTTCCTTATCTGATTGTGTATCTCTCTTGTATCTGGTATGTGTATTATCAGTGGTGTTATTGGGTGACCCACATATGCCTTTAAGGGTGCCCAAGTCCTCAGGATGATAAATACAGTGAGTTATAATCCATGTTGGTAAGAACACCCACAAAGTCATCAAGAACAGCAGGCCCTAGGCCTTCCCAGAAGTCTGTGGTGAAATAAGCGAGGTCATCTTTTTCAGAGTCTTGACCACCTGCTTCACTCACTGTTCGAGGATTTGTACCACCTTCTTAGCCTCCTTTATCCTTGGCTTGCTTCTTAGGTGTTTGGTTCACCTTCTTCACACGACTGGCATGAATCCAGGACTGTTGTCCCTCGGTAAGGATTGTGGGACGTGTCACTGCGCTCACAGTGGTCGGGGGTCCGAACATGTACTTTTTCTTCTTAGCACGATTCAGCTGTTGGATCACCACTAAGTCTCCTACCTGGAAAGGGTGTAGATTCCTGCAAAGAGAAAGGAGAGGTGTGAGCAACATTTCTTTCAACTCTGTCCAGAGTTTCAGTGAGTTTCCTAATATACTCTCCCTGTATTACTTCTAGAGCCTCTCTTTCTAACATAAGTGGTTGTCTGGCCCACGGGGTGGGAAATGGACTACCCAAAAGGACCTCTAATGGAGGGTATCCCTGTATTACTTAAAGGGGTCATTCTTATTTCAGCCAAAACTGCTGGTAGGACTTTCTGCCACTTATTATATGTACCTCCTATTGCTTTACTTATTTTATCATTACTGGTTCTGTTTATTCTCTCAACAATACCTGGACTCTGCGGATGATAGGGTATATGAAATTTTCAATCAATGTTAAGTGCTTTCACTAAATCTAAATGTTGAATGTGTAATTGATCTGCTGCTATAAATCCTCTGTTTAACCAGATAATATCAAAATCGTGGCATTCACAGTATGCACATTTAGAATCAGTATTAATGTTCACATCTTGTCCTTCAAAGAGCTGGCATGCTCTTGTAAGGGCAATCAGTTCTGCAGCCTGTGCTAGTTGAAAATGGGACAGGGTTTGCTTCAGGAACTACATCAGGCAACTGGACTACAGCATATCCTGCATGATATGTGTTGTAATTTGGTCTGGAACAAGAACCATCAACAAAAACATTTTGTGCCCCAGGGATTGCAGTGGAAGACATATCTGCACGTGGAGATGTGTCCTGGTGGATTATTTCAATACACGCATGTTGAGGGACTACCTCATCCTCTTTTCCTTTTATACCCAGTAATGCATTTACAATCAGGGCTGGGCCTGAAGCGTGTGCAGCATATTTTATTTCAAGATTAGGATTTGAGAGGAAAATCACCTCATATCCACTCAATCTCTGAACTGACATGTGCTGGGTATGATTTTTTTTAACAAAAGGGATACATTATGTGTGGTATGTAAGGTGGTTAGATGTCCTAGAGTAAAATAAGTAGCCATTTCTACTACCATTGCACAGGATGTCAAAGCTCTGATACACGCTGGCATACCCTGTACTGGCATTGGCACTACTCTTAAAAAAATGCAATAGGGCACAGTTTGCCCTCATGTTCTTGCGCTAGGACTCACGCCATGGTTTTACAGTTGTCCCTAGCAAATAGGTGAAACAAAGGCATTGTAAATTTCATCATTCCATTTTATACAATCTGGCATGTCAGTACCTCTGGTTTGTCTCAAAATGTTATCATAGTAGGAACTAGGGTTGTCCCGATACCGATACCAGTATCGGTACCGATTCTGAGCATTTGCGGGAGTACTTGTACTCCCCCAAATACCCCCGATACCAAAATAGAATACATGGCTGCATATGTGGGGGGACATGACATGGCTGCATATGTGGGGGGACATGACATGGCCGCAATATGTGGGGGGACATGACATGGCTGCAATATGTGGGAGGACATGACATGGCTGCAACATGTGGGGGGACATGACATGGCTGCATATGTGGGGGGACATGACATGGCTGCAATATGTGGGGGGACATGACATGGCTGCAATATGTGGGGGGACATGACATGGCTGCAATATGTGGGGGACATGACATGGCTGCAATATGTGGGGGACATACATGGCTGCAATATGTGGGGGACATACATGGCTGCAATATGTGGGGGGACATGGCTGCAATATGTGGGGGGACATGGCTACATTTGGGGACACGTTTAAAAAAAGTATCGGTATTCGGTATCGGCGACTACTTGAAAAAAAGTATCGGTACTTGTACTCGGTCCTAAAAAAGTGGTATCGGGACAACCCTAGTAGGAACAGTCAGGTATCCATTGGCGACAGTAACCAATCATGCCAAGGAAGGACAGCATACCCTTCTTGGTCTGTGGGCGGGCTAGACCCACGAGAGCCGCATCTCTCTTGAGACAGACTTTCCTTTCACCTTTTCTGAGTGTAAACCAAGGTATTCAACAGTTTCTTGACACCACTGAAGTTTCTTTTTGGAAACTTTATGACCATTTACCTGTCAACCAATATAGCAGTTTTAAACCATCCTCCTTGCATGCTAACTGGCTTGAGCTACACAATAGTAAATCATCAACATATTGGAGTAGGACAGAACCATGGCGGGGAGTTCAGCACTGCAATGTGGCCTGGAGCACAACTGAGTAAACTACAGGGGAGTCCACATAACCCTGGGGCATTCTATACCACATCATCAGGCAAAGGAGTTCTTGCAGAGAAATAAAGAAAAGTTTTCAGACTTGCCAGGGCTAACTAGTGTCATAGAGCATGATATTATCACAGAACCTGGAGTAAGAGTTTTTGTCTGGCCCCAGAGGCTCAAAGAAAGGCTGTTTCAGAGGAAGTGAAGAAGATGCCAGACCTGGAGATCATTGAAGAATCGCAGAGTGAGTGGTTGAGCCTGATTGTGTTGGTACCAAAGCCCAATGGGACTCTGCGATTCTGCAATGATTTCCGGAAACGTAATGAGGTTTCACGGATTGATGCCTACCCTATGCCCCGGGTAGATGAACTTATTGAGAGACTAGGTCCAACCAGGTATATCACAAGATTAGACCTTACCAAGGGGTATTGGCAAATCCCGTTAACTAAGGCTGCTAGAGAGAAAACTGCTTTTTCTACCCCAGAGGGGAGTTTTCATGTACAAACGAATGCCTTTTGGACTGCAAACTGCTTCAGCCACATTCCAACAAGCAATGGATAGGATTTTACGACCTCATCGGGAGTATGCCTTAGTTTACTTTGACAACATAGTTTTTTTTTTCAAAGAAATCTTTCAATAAACAAGAGAAATATATACAGTACATTCAAAAGGATGTCGTAACAACTAGTGTTGCTCACGAATATTCGCATTGCGAATATTCGCTACGAATATTGCATATTCGAGTATTCGCGAATATCTCGAATATCGCGGTGAATATTCACTATTTCGAATATTCGTATTTTTCAAATTTCGCAAAAAAATTCGCAATCAATTTCGCATTCGTGAAATTTCGCATTCGCGAATTTCGCAATTTTTTTTTTTATAAAATATAGCGAATATTCGTAAATATCGAATATTCGTGATATTTTATCCAAAAAAAAAATCGCGAAATTTTGCATTAGCGAAATTTCGCATTGGCGAAAATTCGCATTGGCGAAAATTCGCAATTTTTTTTATTTTTTATAAAATATCACGAATATTCGATATTAACGAATATTCGCGACCGCATATGTGAAATTTCGCTTTTTTTTAATTTTTTTTATAAAATATACCGAATATTCGTAAATATCGAATATTCGTGATATTTAAAAAAAAAAAATAAATCGCGAAATTTCGCATTAGCAATTTTTTTTTTTTTTTTTTTTTATAAAATATCACGAATATTCGATATTAACGAATATTCGCGAATATTCTTCGAAATATTCGCGAAATATTGCGAAATCGAATATGGCGTATTCCGCTCATCACTAGTAACAACCAATAAGCGTAGCTGACAGTATCTTTTAACATTTAAGTAGGACTTCAATCCACCGTGAGAGAAAAATAGGTCAAAACCACAGAATCGGTGCCAATAACAGACCACTGTTGCAGGGGGTTAACATCGCGTGCTGTTCGGGGCCCCGTCCCCACCAATCATATATACCTCCCTCGGCCATAAGATGGAGCAAGCGTATTGGGTCAAGACCCATCTGTCTACACACATGTTTCCGCAGCCTTGAGTCATTTGTCCCATATTTTACCATATTTAGAAGGGCAACCCCTGTGAGAATATATCAACTTTTTGTATGGTAAGGCTACATTAACCTCAGTAATCCATTGCAAAATAGTGGGGGGATCAGGCCTCATCCATACCCTAGCGATCACCTTTCGTGCAGAGAAGAGCGTTTCGTGCAGAAATATTTTAGAGAATTTATTAATGTCAGGGTAATGAAAGATTCCCAAAAGACATGATTTCGGTTCCAGGGTTACAGGAGACCCCATGGTGTCATGGAGGAACTTTAGGGGTTAGTTTTATGGCATTTTTATTAATATTTTTTTTACTAGTAATGGCGGCGATCAGCGTTTTTTTTTCAGTACTGCGACCTTGTGGCGGACACTTCGGACACTTTTGACACATTTTTGGGGCCATTGGCATTTTTTAGCGATCAATGCTATAAAAATGCATTGGATTACTATAAAAATGCCATTGGCAGTGAAGGGGTTAACACTAGGGGGCGGGAAGGGGTTAAGTGTGTCCCTGGGTGTGTTCTAACTGTATAGGGGGGTGGCCTCACTAGGGGAAATCACTGATCTTCTGTTTATACATTGTATGAACAGAAGGTCAGCGTTTCCCCCGCTGACAGGACCGGGTGCTTTGTGTTTACACACATAGCTCCCGTCCCTTGCTCTGTAACGAGCGATCACGTGTGCCCAACTCAGGGGACTCAGGGGCGAGCGGGGACACGCGCGCTCTGCCGCCAGTGGCGCGCGCGCGCCCCCTAGTGGCCAAAAATGTAGCTGACATAGAGCTACGTGCTCTCGCCCAGGAGAGCCGACCTGCCGCCATAGAATGACAGCGGCTGGTCGGCAAGTGGTTAAGAACTTAAGAAAATGTAAGAAAAAAAAAAGGTAGTTTAAGGAAAAAAAATACCTTTTGGATGCTCGTCCAGCGTCCGGCTTCCTTGCGCGGGGTCCCTCCAGCCGTCCGGATGTCCATCCGCACCTTGCCCGGGGTTGCAGCAGTGTTTGGATTTGTGCAGAGCCGGATTTCCTGTTTGTTCAGCTTCTCTTGGCTTCTTTTGGCCACGCTTGGCTTCTCTCGCGTGGCTGTGGGCGTAGCCGAGCGTGGCCGAGCCTAGCCGAGTGCGCAGTACACTCAGCTCGGCTCGGCTCGGCTCTAAGCTGCAGCGCTGAGAGACAGCAGGGATTGACGTATAACGCGCACCCACGATTTTCCCCTGATTTTAAGGGGAGAAAATGTGCGTTATACGCTGATAAATACGGTAGTTATTATACTCTTGTTGTTATACTGTATGTACATGGTCCTTTTCCATGTTTTTCTCCTGGCTATGTGTGCTCTTTTTTCTAACCACACCTGATTGCTATTTAATTCATTACAATTGATCGCCTGATCTATGTCATACTAGTATATATTTGTGGCAAACCTTTGTGGTTGTGTAGCTACGATTAACCACTTTAATCCTGGGCATTTTCACCCCCCTCCTGCCCAGGTCAATTTTCAGCTTTCAGCACTGTCAGGCTTTGAATGACAACTGTGCGGTCGTGCGACGTGGCTTCCAAACAAAATTGACGTCCTTTTTTTCCACAAATAGAGCTTTATTTTGGTGGTATTTGATCATCTCTGCAGTTTTTATTTTTTGCGCTATAAACAAAAAAAGACTGACAATTTTCAAAAAAAACCCACAATATTTTTTACTTTTTGCTATAATAAATGTCCCAATTAAAAATAAAATAAAAATATCGCAATAAGCGTATAGTGATTGGTTTGCACAAAAGTTATAGCGCCTACAAAATAGGGGATAGATTTATGACATTTTTTAATTTATTTTTTTACTAGTAATGGCGGTTATCTGCAATTTTTGTCAGGACTGCGATATTGCGGCAGACAGTTCGGACACTTTTGACACTATTTTGGGACCATTCACATTTATACAGCGAACAGTGTTAAAAAATTTGCACTGATTACTGTATAAATGTGACTGGCAGGGAAGGGGTTAACACTAGGGGGCGATCAAGGGGTTAAATGTGTTCCCTAGGGAGTGATTCTAACTGTGGGGGGAAAGAACTGACTGGGGGAGGTAACTGATCGGTGTTCCTATGTACAAGGGACACACCATCGGTCTCCTCTACCTGACAGGATGTGGATCTCTGTGTTTACACACAGAGATCCACATCCCTGGCTCTGTAACTGCAGATCGCGGGTACCTGGCAGACATCGTGGCCGCCAGGCATGTGCATCGGCACCCACGTGAGGTGGCCGGCACGTACATGCACCCCCTAGCAGCCGGGAGGCCCGAGGACGTCATATGACGTCCACCCAGGATGGCAGAGCCACCTTCTGGACGTCATTTGACATTAGGCGGGATGGGAAGTGGTTAAAGGGTCACTAAAGGAAAACAGAAAACATAAAAGTTAACTGACTCCTTTTAAAAATGATTAAAAATAGATAAAAATCAATCATATAATGTGCCTGCAGTTTAGTTTCACTTTTAAACTGGTTTCATGTTTCTGTGAAGTAGAGAGACACACAGAACAAAAACAAACAAATCCAGGACAGTGTTTTGTTTTTAAAATGAATCTGATTGGTTCTGAGTAGTTTTAGACACACAGTAATGACAGCTTGGACCACAGTGAAAAGCTGCTATGAGATTTTTCATAAGGAGCCAGACAAGCAGGAAGTGTGGAGCATAATTACAGCAACTTTAAAGCAAAAACGAACAATGAGGACTTGAAACCAGGACTGCAGTAAGGTAAAGGAAGCTATACCTCGTGCTCTCGTGTAGTACTTCCTGATCGTGACGTCCCAGGAGTACTACACAAGAGCGCTTGGATATCGCGCAGCGGTGACCCATCCACGGCCAGGTTGAGCTGTTGTCAGCTCCGATTTGTCCACTCATCTCTCCCCGGTGGATGGTTGTCCTTCTCCCTGTCCTGGTAAGGCAAACTAAGCACCAACGTGATTTCCATCCTGTGCAGCACACCTCCCTGTAATTGGAGTGTAGTTTTTGGTTTGTATATATGCCACTCATTGCCTGGCTGTTTGATTGTTCCTGTTCCATCCTCACACAGACAATGCTGGCTTCGCTTGTGCTCACGCATAAACGTCACACAGCGTGAGCACGAGCGAAGCCGAGCCTGGCCGAATGTACCTGAGTGTACTGCACTCGGTATATGTCGGCGGAGGCATTCAAACTGAGCACAGGAAGCGGGAATTCGACTCGAGACATCGTTGGAGAAGCCAGGAGGACACCACTGTTGTTGGGCAGAACTTTCTACAGATCATAATCTATTATCTACATTTTTAAATAACCTGGTATTGGCACCAGACTTTGTTTGATTGTTTGACAGTCTACCACATGTCCATTGATCCTGAGATTGACACTCACTGCTGTGGTGCAGGGCCGATCCTGGGCGGGTGCACTGGGTGCCTGGCACCCAGGCGCCCAGAGGGGGGAGGCGCCGAAGTGTCAGAGTGCTTCCTCCCTCCTCCTCTCCTTGAACTGTGCCAAAGAGTCACTCGCGCGTGCGGTGCAGTCCGCGAGCAGACACAAGCACAGTAGCACTGTTAGTGGCGGCGCCGGGAGTGCAAGGAGCCGCGGCCGCCCGCTTACATGTTTTTTTTCTTGTTGCTTCAGTCCGAGCGAGCGCGTCAATCGTCTGGGTTGGAGGAAGTTGCGGACTACAGCTCCCAGAAGCCACAGCGGCGGTCGGCATGTCAGCTGACTTCACTGACGTGACGGCCGCCGCTGTGGATTCTGGGAGCTGTAGTCCGCAACTTCCTCCGACCCAGACGATTGACGCGCTCGCTCGGACTGAAGCAACAAGAAAAAAACATGTAAGCGGGCGGCCGCGGCTCCTTGCACTCCCGGCGCCGCCACTAACAGTGCTACTGTGCTTGTATTGTGACGGCTGCCGATGTGGCTTCTGGGAGTTGTGACTTCTGAGGGAGGCTCCCGGTGGGTGGTGTAAACAAGGAAGAGAAGTTGTGCTACAACTCCGGGCCTGTCAATGTTATTGACCCCACAGAAGCATCAAAACCACCCCCCCCCCCCCAGGACTGGAGGAGGCCATGCAACTTGGAAGCAGGAGGACCTGTCTTGCTGAGCTGGCAGCTGCCATTGGACCATGGCTGAGGTGAGAGATCCTGACCCCCACATGATCATTCTGCCCATTACCTGTGGGTCCTGCTGGGAGCTGCCCATTACCTGTGGGTCCTGCTGGGAGCTGCCCATTACCTGTGGCTCCTGCTGGGAGCTGCCCATTACCTGTGGGTCCTGCTGGGAGCTGCCCATTACCTGTGGGTCCTGCTGGGAGCTGGCCATTACCTGTGGGTGCTGCTGGGAGCTGCCCATTACCTGTGGGAGCTGCCCATTACCTGTGGGTCCTGCTGGAAGCTAGCCATAGCCTACAGGCCAGCAGGGCCCACTGGTCATGACCAGCTCCCAGCAGGACCCACAGGTCTGCTGCCAGCCCCCTGCAGGACACACAGATCACCAACCAGCTCCCTGCAGAACCCACAGGTCCACGGCCAGCTCCCTGCAGGACCCACAGGTCCGCAGACAGCCCCCTACAGGACCCACAGATTCTTAGCCAGCCCCCTTCAGGATCCACAGATCCGCAGCCACCTCCCAGCAGGACCCACAGGCTGTAGGTCCTGCTGGGAACTGTCTGCGGACCTGTGGTTCCTTCGGGCCGCTGACCTGTGGTTCCTGCTGGCCTCACCAGGTGACCCCAACCCTAGCGATGCCACTGCTTGTGTGTGTCTCGCACATCGCACAAGCTTTGGTCTAAAATTCCTGGCGGCACTGTAACAAAGTCCCGCCTCCTGTGAGATAGACGGAACACTGATCCAATGCAGTAAAATTTAATCAGTGTGACGTGTATCATAGAAGCCACAAGCTGGTCTAGGAGGCGGGACTTTGTTACAGTG
This sequence comes from Rana kukunoris, assembly GCA_029574335.1. Taxonomy (NCBI): domain Eukaryota; kingdom Metazoa; phylum Chordata; class Amphibia; order Anura; family Ranidae; genus Rana; species Rana kukunoris. Next base: position 418,887,703 of record CM056049.1, read on the forward strand.
GCTGCCCGGGAGATTTAAATCCAAGCTCTGTGACAGCAGGAGATCGTCGCTGCTCTGTGTGATCGAGGAGCACTAAAAGGCTGCAATTGGTGTACACTGATGAGCTGGATTTGGTGGGAACTGGTAGGTTGCATTTGATGGGCGCTGATGGGGCTGTAATTGGTGGGCACTGGTAGGCTGCATTTGATGCATTGATTTCTTGTATCATTTCCGCAGTCTCTGACCATCTCTTGTATCATGCCCGCAGTCTCTGACCATGTCTTGTATCATGCCCGCAGTCTCTGACCATGTCTTGTATCATGCCTGCAGTCTCTGACCATGTCTTGTATCATGCCTGCAGTCTCTGACCATGTCTTGTATCATGCCTGCAGTCTCTGACCATGTCTTGTATCATGCCTGTAGTTTCTGACCATGTCTTGTATCATGCCTGTAGTCTCTGACCATGTCTTGTTTCATGCCTGCAGTCTCTGACCATGTCTTGTTTCATGCCTGCAGTCTCTGACCATGTCTTGTTTCATGCCTGCAGTCTCTGACCATGTCTTGTATCATGCCTGCAGTCTCTGACCATGTCTTGTTTCATGCCTGCAGTCTCTGACCATGTCTTGTATCATGCCTGCAGTCTCTGACCATCTCTTGTATCATGCCTGCAGTCTCTGATTATCTCCTGTATCATGCCTACAGTCTCTGACCATCTCATAAGACCTCCTAACATAAGCCCTCTCTCTATCTATCAAAGAGACCCCCCCCCCAGGTCCCATTAGTGTACTCTTTTCTTGTAATTTGTTTATTGTTAAGAGGATCCCAGGATAATGAAGACTTCTTAAGGGAGCATCTCTGTGTCTGAGTCGTTGAAACATTTTGTAAATGGGAGGAGTTAGTAAGATGACTACGCCCATGTGGGGGGCGCCAGAAATATTTCTGCACCCAGGCGCCTGTGACCCTAGGATCGGCCCTGCTGTGGTGTTCCTGCGTGATATTCCTGTGTCCAGTCTCCTGTCTGTCACCTCCTGAGGGGAAGCCACAAAGTGCTGGCCAGCCCAGATTCACCTTTTCTTTTTGTACCAGCATCTGGCAAGAATTATGTAGTGCTTCCCCCATAGCAGCTGCTGTATAGCATGAGTCCTCTGTTCATTGCATCAATAGTCTTAAGAACCTTAGCCCCCCTGGCAAACGAGGTTGAATGTACAAGCATACAATATCACAGGAAATCACTGAAAGTAATACTTGTGTAGCACAACCCCCGAAGGAGCTGCTGGTTTGTTTTGAGCGGCACGTTACTGTAGTAATATTAATTGTAGATGTGTTGGTATTTAAAATATTGTGTTATACAGTATGTATGGTATTTAGGTGTTGCATACAGGCATTCAAGGTTACACATCAAAGGAAGTTTGCTGACCAAACGACACGTATCAAAAGATACAGAGGACCCTTTGATGTGTAAATCTTATCTAAGACAACCTAGGTGTGTGAGATGACCTGGTACTTCCTTACATACATAAGGAAGTATTTATTAATGGTAATTAGACTTGAGGGGGGGGGGGGGTAGTCATTCAATGGGAACATTTGGTTGACCCCCCACCCCTTCCAGTATGAGACCAATATATGAGAAAGACAGGCTGACATTCAGTTCATCTTGTCACAGAGAGTGTACTCCCGGTATCCTCCCTGTATGAGTATGGGGGCGCAGGTAGAAATCTGAATTACTCTGTTGGACTTTGTATCATCTGTGGACTTTGGAACTTTGTTCTGTATGGGAAGATCCATTAAATGCCTTCTCTGGACATGATATCACTACATTGATATGAAGGATGAAATACACTATTTATGAGATCACTACATTGATATGAAGGATGAAGTCTACTACAACTATCTAAAGACTACAGTTACCTATATCTTTCCGCTGTCTAGGGTACTGGATAAGAGCTGTAATAAAGTTAATGTCCACACTGTCAATGTCTTTTCTGTGCTTTATTATCCAGCCGGGTAAAGCGGTAAAAGTAGTAATAGGTGAATGGATAGAAGAAATAGAAAATGGCAGATTCAGGGTTAACTGGTTACTGGAAACAGTCCTGCTTCCAACGACAACTTTCTTTGCCACTCTGGTCAAAGTGGGTATAGTGCACCTGGATAGGCCTCTCTTACCAGCCTAGTAGTGTTGTAAGTAACGGCGTTAAAATAAACGCCGTTACCTAACGATGCCCCTTTTAAGGGTAACGAGTAATCTACCAGATTACTCTTCCCCTCGCGGTAACGCTGTTCCCATTACCGCAATTACACATGTACCTGTGTGTCACCGTCGGCGGCCATCCTCCATTATTAAAAAAGCACGCCTCCCCCTCTCACTGTTCCGGACTGTCCGTGATAGGCGGAACACTAATTTTCCCAGCAGAGCCTCTGTTTAGTGTTCAGCCTGTTACGGATGCCTTCTCATTCTCAGCCTCGGCCTCGGACGAGAGGACATCCGCACAGTGAGTGAGGCATGTTACAGATGGCACAGTGAGGCATGTTACAGATGGCACAATGAGGGGGTCGTCTTATACAGTGAGTATATCCCAAAACCAACATTTTAGCTGGAAAATTAGGGGGTCGTCGGCAAAAAAAAAAGTCACAGTTACTTTGCTGAGTAACTAATTACTTTTTCAATGTAGTAACTGAGTCACTAACTCAATTACTTTTTCGAACAAGTAATTTGTAACTGTAACGAATTACTTTTTTAAAGGACGATGAGCAACACTGGTAGCCAGAGTGTCACTCTGAAACTTTAGGGTGAAGTCTCTGCCACAGACTCTCCTAAAGGTGGAGATAGTCTCGGTCCAAAATCCTTCTCAACTGGATTCAGCCCCCGGATCTCCTTCAAACAGCTTTAGGCTGAATTCAGACCTGGGCGTACACTGCAGCGGCCTATTGCGGCGACAAATCAATAGACGTTTTGTCCCCGCGATTTGCGGCAACAAAACACCTATTGATTTTTTGCAGAAGAGGTGAATTAACACTGTCGGCTATGCCCGTACGCCCGATACGCCTGAAAAAAAGGGTCCGGGACTTGTTTGAGCTTCAGGCGTACGGGCGTTTGGTCGTTCGGCGTAGAGATGTGAACCATCTCCATAGCCGACAATGTTAATTCACCCCTCCAGCGTATCTAGGGCTGCTTCAGCGTCGGGCGTAGGACGACAAAACGCCTAGGTCTGAATGGAGCCTTAGTTATGTCAGAAACGGATAGGCGATCATCATCCAGCCTCTCAAATACAAAGTGTGCTTCGATGAGCAAGTAGGCCTCTCCTGAGACACCAGCCTCGTGCTCGGTATCCCCCAGACAGGTTCTTCATCGGTCGGCTTCCTCCCACGGGACAGACAGTCCAGGACCACTTGCAAATGCAGACCCAGTCTACCTACTGAGTCTGTGGGTAGTTTAGTTGCTCCAGACCAATGTATCCAGGAACACACACAACCCGGCCAGGAGGGCCACACACGGGGGTGCGGGAACGACGCAAACCAATGGTGTCCGCCCCCTATATAACTCTTCCCAGCATGCACAGCGAGGCGATCAACCCTCCTGATTGGCTGACCCCCTCTAAATTTACAGCAGCACCTGCTATGAATGTAGCCAGGCGCTACACTTGGTATCGAATAGTAGTGCTATATCAAAGAAAACAGGCACTAAATTAGGTAGTAAAGACAAACTATTATGACCTAATATGGTTGGTAACTAGGCAAGCATAAAAAAGATAAACAATGGTAATAACACAGTTTAACAGTAAGTACTAGGCTCACATTTAGTGTCCAAATCAGCATAAACAGTAGTAAGGCCACCTCAAGTGCTGCAGTGAGCAGTAGTAAAGTTGAATCTACCGAGTGCTGGAACTGTACTGCCAGAGCACATTTATGGCAGCAGTGCTAGTCCTAGACTGCCTAGGTATGCACTGTCCAAAATCGTTGGGGCCCTTTAACAATGTCTATGCTCATAACGACAGTTAACCTGCATGCAGTACAGGTACAGTATAGTTGCAGCACAGTCTCGGCACTGATGCAAGGTAAATGTGGTTTAGATGCGGTGAAGGTTCTATATAATGCTGTATAGGGTTGGTATAGGTGCAGTCTAGGTTTAAAATAAGTGCAGTACAGAGTGCAGTCTGGGGGCCATATAGATTGAGTACACTTGGTGCCCTGCTCTCAGTGGCTCCCTGATAGCAGTATCAGCAATGGACGAATAGTCCTCTCACCAGTCCCTAGAATGCTGTGCTGACCTCTCTCTGTAGAGGGGGGGGGGGGTCCCTCTGTCTTTTTCTGAAAGCATCCATAATCAGCAGTGGGAAGCATAGGGTGAGTAGACGCTCCAGTCTCCCTGTTGCAGTGGCACAGATGCTGTGATCTAGATGGTGCTGCATGGGTGTCCTCATTCCAAGTCTTGGATCTCCAGTGGTATAGCCTGCCACTTGCAGACAAATATCCAGACAGGTGATCTCTCTCTAACTCCCCTGGTGCCAAAAGGTAGAGCTTTCCTGGGAAGTTCAGCTCTTCACTCCTCCTATTGCACAGTGTCTATTGGGATTTGTATTGAAAAAAGTCCATTTGTCCCATTATTTGTCTGCTGTCTCAAACTACCATTCCCAGGATGCTCAGTGCTCTGCATAAAAGTCTATGGGCTTGCTTGGCTTTAACTCTCCCCCTGCTGGCTGCTGAGAAGAATAGTGCAGCATAACAGCAGTCTCTCAGTAGAGGGAGAGAAGAATAAAGTGCAATATTGCTGTAACCCAGCACCTGACTACATCCTCCTCCCACTAAAACTCTTTGGTACCTAAAGATGGGAGAAAGTCCTTCAAGCACATAGCAACCATAACATCAAATTAACTGGAACAGGTAACTTAGGATGAACATAAATTAGTATGTACAGTGCCTTGAAAAAATATTCATACCCCTTGACATGTTCCACATTTTATTATGTTCCAACCAAAAACCTGAATCTATTTCATTGGGATTTTATGTGATAGACAAAGTGGCACATAATTGTAAAGTGTAAGAAAAATTATAAATGATTTTCATAATTTTTTACGAAAGTGTGAGGTGCATTTGTATTTAGCCCCTCTGACACAAAACTTTGTAGAACCACCTTTTACTGGAATTACAGCTGCAAGTCTTTTGGGGATGTCTCCATCAGCTTTGCACATCCAGAGAGTGACATTTTTGCCCATTCATCTTTGCAAAAATAGCTCAAGCTCTGTCAGATTGAATGGAGAGCATCTGTGAACAGCAATTTTCAAGTCTTGCCACAGATTCTCAACTGGATTTAGGTCTGGACTTTGGACCATTCTAACACATTGAATATGCTTTGACTTAAACCATTCCATTGTAGCTCTGGCTGTATGTTAAGGGTTGTTGTCCTGTTGGAAGGTGAACCTCTGCCTCAGTCTTTTGAAGACTCTAAAGCCGCGTACACACGATCGATCAAAACCGATGAAAACGGACTGAAGGACCGTTTGATCGGTCCAAACCGATCATGTGTGGGCTCCATCGGTCAGTTATCCTTCGGTTTAGAACTTGCTTTAAAATGTGTATTAATACACGTAAACGTCACCGCGTTCTAACACAAACGTTTTTTTAACCGATGGTGTGTAGGCACATCAGACCATCAGTCAACTTCTTCGGTTAGCCGATGAAAACGGTCCTTTGGACCGTTCTCATTGGATGGACTAATCGTGTGTACGCGACCTAACAGGTTCTCGTCTAAGATTGCCCTGTATTTGGCTCCAAAAATAAAAAATAAAAAAAGTGCAGCGCTAAATAATATCTGGAGTGAAACCAAATATGTGATCAAGGTATTCAAATCAGGAGCCCCAATTATACCTCAGACAGGAGGCTCATATCTTATGCATTAATCTTTCTTTATTAATGCTCACAGCAGAAAAAAAACTGATCAGTATTCAAGCTTTTCTAAAAATAACATGAAACAGAAAAGCTGAAACTTGAAAACTAGAAAGAAACTACGTTTCCCAGCAGTCCTTGGGTCTGTGACCCCTCCCTCTGGCCTCTGCATATAAGGACTGCTCCTCCCCTTCCTATTCCTCTTTCTTTCTGCTCACAGGAGAGATAAGTATTGCACTGCTGCTAGTTATCTGTGAGGTGTTTTACTTTTACTTGTACAAAACCTGTGTAACCTTATTATAACTTATTATTATTATAACCTAGTGCTTATTACTGAACATTGTTCGTTTATACACCGCTCGTTCGCCTTGTCGCAGCCGTTGGTCACACTGCGCTCGGCGCCCATTTCACCTCCCTCCCCTCTGCTCGGTGAGGAGGGGCGGGATCACGTTCCTCCCGCACGCGCGATTGGTCCACGACGACCAATAAGCTCGCAGCCTGGTCTCCTCTCGTCCCTGCGGCGTAATCTCGCGAGACTTCGCCCAGGAGACGGTTTTCTTCCCTTCTCCCCGCGCACCGCACGGCAGTGCGGACGGAGCTGAGGAGGTGACAGGAGCGGTTGCTGGGCTACTAATAATACTTAACATCTAACAGGTGTAGTACACCTCTCTCTGGCAGGCCCCCTCCTTCCCATAGGTCAGGATCTGAGGTGGTGATTTATCATCACCCACTTACTTAGCATTCTATAACTGCACTGCCAGAAGGCAATGTCTGAGGACCGCTCTGTCCCCTTGAAGGGACCTGAAGTGCCTCTGGAGCCATCATGCATGCTTAACGCTGCACAGATTCAGGACCTGGTAGCCAGGTCTGTGCAAGCTGCCATGGCAGCCGTGGCGTTACCCTCGGGTTCACAACAAACCCCCAGGGTTGCCCCCACCGTAATTGAAGAACCTCTAGTAAAAAGAGGGAAATCCTCCCAAAAGAGGAAGCATTTGGCTCATATCGAGGACTCCCCGGCAGGGGAAGCAACAATGTGCACAAGGCTCTCCCTCACCCGGATTGCCACCCCACGCACCCACCGGACCCCTTTCAACCCCTGAGCCTCAGGGAGTCATGCATGAGGCGTACATCCGCCAGGCGGAACAAACCGGACTCCTACGTACTCGACTCAGACGATATTTCATCTGACGAGTCCTCAGAAGCCGGATTCTCGGGGTCCGAGTACGATGACAATGATGATATGGGTGCTGGGTCAATGGCGATCCCACACGACGCCAAACCTGATATTCAGGGCAATACAATCACAGACGCTCTGGGAGAACCTCTCTTCCATCCAGATGCCATATCTCACCCGCGGTCGGGAGATTGGGCTCCCCTGCCCCACGTGTCCCAATACGTGGAACTCTGGACCCGCAGATCGCTGGATAGAGCTAACCGAAATAAATTGCGGGCGGAATGCCCACGCCCTTGCCTACCCAGTAAGGTGGCATGTACACCAGACATTGATCCCGTCTTATCTAAGTACCTGGCCAAATCAGGGAAATTCCCCAAGAAGGGGATAGATCGCTCATTCAGGAGCATCCAGGACCGGGTCCTCGACATGTTGGGCCCACTGACAAAAATCCTTAACTTGTCTGAGCAAACAGCTGCCTCAGCACAAGAGGTTGATGTGCAACAACTTCGGGGGTGGGCCCAGAGGGCCATATGCCTTTTAGGTAACGCCAACACGGCATGCTCCACGGAGCGCAGACGCTCCATCCTCATGCGCCTGGATCCACAACTGGCCCACCTGGCGGAGACCGAACCGGGACCTTCTGCTGAAGGCCTACTATTTGGGGACTCCCTTGTTAGGGACATTAACAAATTCGTGGGACTATTCAATAGTCTCGACAAAGCTCAATCGTCCCTCAAAAGGGCAGGCAACCAAAAGGTTTTTGCTAGGGCCGGCAGAGGTAGGGGCCGCTCTGCCGGCCGAGCTGGTTACTCCAGACCATTTAATAGGGCTCCCGCCCAGCAACATTACGCTCAGACTCCTGCCTCCTATACCACGGTGGCACAACCCGCACCGTTCTTTCCACCACGTGGCAGACCATGGAGAGGACGTGGGAGCAGAGGTGACCCCAGATCCCGTCCATACTCCGGTAAGTCCTCTTCTGACTCCAAGTTTTTCCACCCCTGTAGGGGGAAGACTACGGTTTATTATCCACGCCTGGTCTGCGATTACGGCAGACGCATGGGTGATAAACACAGTCACAGGGTTCCAGATAGAACTGTTGTCCTGCCCTCAACTGGGCATTATTCCTCCCCCCATTCGTTTCACTGCTCAGGACATTGCACTCATAGACAACGAGTTGGGAGAACTGATTTCCAAACAAGCAGTGCTCGAGGTAGACCCTCTCTCCCTGGGGTTCATAAGCAGTCTTTTTATAGTCAAAAAGAAGGGGGGAGGTTACCGCCCCGTGATAAATCTCCGGGCCCTGAATCAAAACGTCACATACCGTCACTTCAAGATGGAGGGTATCCATTGCCTCCGAGACCTCCTCCACCCGGGGGATTGGCTGGCAAAGGTGGACTTAAAAGATGCATATCTCACAGTCCCCGTACATCCGGAGTCACAACACCTACTCCGATTCAAATGGTGGGATCGCACGTGGCAGTTTACATGCCTACCGTTCGGGCTGTCATCGGCCCCATGGTGCTTCACCAAATTACTCAAGCCCGTGGTAGCCGCGTTGCGGAGCAGGGGCGTTCGTCTGATTATTTACCTAGACGATATCCTTATCATTGCGAACTCAAAATCTCAGGCTCAGACCCACGTAGGCTGGACCGTACGTCTCCTGCAGGACCTAGACTTCCTCATCAACATGGAGAAGTCTTTTCTAGCACCATCCCAGAGCATGGAGTTTCTCGGTTTCCTGGTAGATACCAACCAGGCGGTCTTGCGTTTACCCAAGGCAAAACTTGCTCTGATCCGCAAAGAGATCAGAGCAATACTGCGCAAGCAATCCCTATCTTTACGGGTATTAGCCAGAATAGTGGGCCTCCTGGCCGCATCCATACAGGCCGTCTTCCCGGCCCCTCTCCATTACTGAGCCCTTCAACGCCTCAAAATCCTTCACCTGAGACAAGGTCTCCGTTATGCAGATGAGATTCCACTCTCCGCACAGGCCAGGACGGAACTGAAGTGGTGGCTCGGTCATGCCGTCGATTGGAACGGCAAGACAATCATCAATTCCTATCCGGACGACGTCTTAGAATCCGACGCAAGTCGGAGGGGCTGGGGCGCTCGATTCGGAGAGATTTCAACAGGAGGGATCTGGTCAGTCAGGGAATCCTTCCTACACATCAATGCCCTAGAGCTACTAGCTGCCCTCTTCGCGGTTCAGAGTTTTCTCTCGAAGAGATCAAACTGTTGCGTATTGCTACGCATGGACAACATTTCATCGGTACAATACGTCAACCGTTTGGGGGGCACCAGGTCCAAAATCTTGGCGGATATCGCCAAGGCTTTATGGCACTTCTGCCTGGCCAGGAACATCGTCCCCATGGCGGAGTACATTCCGGGATCCTCCAATATCGTGGCGGACTGGAACTCCAGAATCATTACCGATTCCAGCGAGTGGCGGCTAGACCGCTCGACCTTCATCAGTATCATCCATCTCTGGGGACCACTGTCCATAGACTTGTTCGCCTCCAGACTCAACCATCAGTTGCCCCAATTCTTCAGTTGGAGGCCGGACCCAACGGCAACAGCGGTGGATGCTTTCCGCCAATCCTGGACGGGGGGGACGCATTACGCGTTTCCACCATTCCAGCTGATATGCCGGACCTTATTGCAGATAGCTACCCAGGGAGCCAAGGTGGTGTTGATTGTGCCCTGGTGGCCAACACAACCGTGGTTTCCTCTTCTGTTGGAAATGGTTATCGACCTTCCCAGGGTCTTGCCCTCGTTTCCAGTCCTCCTTTCACACCTGTCCAAAGACATACACCCGCTAATTTCAGAAGGCTCTCTGACCCTCCTAGCCTGCCTGGTCTCAGGATGCCAGACGCTGACGGAGGCCTTTCACAGTCAGCTAGAGAGCTTCTCGCCCTGGCCTGGGCCCCCGGGACTCGATCAGCGTATAGGTCAGCCTGGGGAATCTGGGTGCGTTGGTGTAATCAACGACAGGCTGATCCGATACATACCCCTGTAGCACTTATAGTGAACTTCCTGGCGGAGGCTTTCGATACCGGTAGAGCGTACAGCTCCATTAACGTGTATCGATCAGCTATTTCGGCTTACCATCACCCTGTGGATGCCTTGCCGGTGGGTAGACACCCTCTCATTTGCAAACTAATGAGAGGTATCAAGTTTAAACGACCTCCTCGTCCCAAATACCTATCAACATGGGACGTATCCAGGGTCCTAGACATGCTATCCACGTGGGATGACAATGAGGACTTGTCTCTCAAACATCTCACGTACAAACTTACGATCCTCCTCTGTCTTATCTCGGTCAAAAGGGTTTCAGATGTTAGAGCACTGGATATTTCCAGGCGACAATTTTCGCCCCTAGGAGTTAGGTTCTCGGTCGTGCGTAGGACCAAGACCGGCATTCAGTCGGTATTCTATCCTCTCTTTTCGGATCGTCCGCGCTTATGTGTCGTCAAGTGCCTGCAGGCCTATGAAACGCGTACCGCCGAACTTCGTTCTCCATCTTCGCCCCAATTATTCGTTTCCTACGTCCAACCTCATCGCCCGGTGACTTCTGCCACTCTAGCGCGCTGGGTCAGGTCGACTATGGACATGGCGGGTATAGATACCACTAAATTCGGCGCACACTCCACTAGAAGTGCAATGGCTACTAAGGTGGTCTCGGCCGGGGGATCTCTGTCAGATCTTCTACTGGCGGCGGACTGGTCCTCGGAGACCGTTTTCCGCTCCTTTTACTTCAGACCGGAAACACACGTGTTTATGGCCGCTTTGGGGTAATCTGATGTATATTGTCTTCATTTTCTGTAAGAAATGCTAGCTTTGAACTTGCATAAGATATGAGCCTCCTGTCTGAGGTATAATTCGAGATTTTCCTAGCTTGTGACGGAAAATATTGATTATATGAAGACAGGAGGCGAGTATCTTCCCTCCCTACCCTACCCTATTATGGTTCCTTCTACTCTCTTACAGGATACTGAACACGTTCGACTGCGTTCAGGAAGGTCGAAGACACGTTCCTTCTAACATGGTTTCGTTTCCAAAGGCCCGGTTGGCCGTAGAAGCTGTCGGTTGGTCCCCGTTGGGACGAATGTTACCCCGCGTACAACGGAACGTCTGGGATTCAGAAAAGGCCGGCCGGCCGGCCGAAGTCCCCGGAGTTGGGGGTCCCAGAGACTGGTGAATCATTTTCAATTCGTTTGGAAGTTCGCATGAAGAAAGAGGAATAGGAAGGGGAGGAGCAGTCCTTATATGCAGAGGCCAGAGGGAGGGGTCACAGACCCAAGGACTGCTGGGAAACGTAGTTTCTTTCTAGTTTTCAAGTTTCAGCTTTTCTGTTTCATGTTATTTTTAGAAAAGCTTGAATACTGATCAGTTTTGTTTCTGCTGTGAGCATTAATGAAGAAAGATTAATGCATAAGATACTCGCCTCCTGTCTTCATATAATCAATATTTTCCGTCACAAGCTAGGAAAATCTCGAATTATATAGCAAGTATGTGAATCTATAAAATTGCACTAGACCAATACATGTAAATATCAAATAATATGCACAAACATTTTTATAAATGCTAAAAAATAGAAATCAAAATAAGTGAGATACCAAATGGTACCACCAAGGTACTTTACACTAAAGTGAAAATGAATTGTATCACAAATAAATGTCCCGGAAAGATACGTCAAAGGATAAAAGATCAAATGCTAATATATGTTGTAAATAGCGATGTAAAAAAGCAAGAAATGGAAACTCTGGTGATGAAAAAGTCCCAATATAAAATGAACAGAATCACATTATGGCAAACGGAATTGCAAAAACGTGTAGAATAAGTCCATCAACACAGGAATTGGATATTTCAGTGATTTAAACAGGTAGTAAAAAAGGCATGCCCCAGTTGAAGAGCTCATGGCTCGAAACATGTCGGGTACATAAGCCCATACGCTATTTGCCTACCACGCTACTTACCCATGTGATCACCTGTACTGGTCTTCCATGCAATTTTATAGATTCACATACTTGCTCCATAATTGGGGCTCCTGATTTGAATACCTTGATCACATATTTGGTTTCACTCCAGATATTATTTAGCGCTGCACTTTTTTTCTTTTTTATTTCTGTACACAGCATGGTCCATTGTTGGTGCTGGCTGCTATATTCCTACATTTGTTTTTAAGTCTAGCGCAACTTTTTCATTATTTTCTGTATTTGGCTTCATCCATCTTCCCATCAACTCTGACCAGCTTGCCTGTCAGGGTGATGTGCAGTGTTCGTTTTCCACCACACATAGGGCCAGATTCAGCAAGACTTGCGCTGGAGTAATTCGATATGCGCCACGTAACTGTGAAGATGCGCCGTCGTTTCTATGTGGCCGTACCCACCAAACTAGATGCGACAGAAAACGGGCCATTTCCGATCGGCTTAACTTTCCGACGCCAGAGTCTCGTCAGCGCATAATTTCGCTTGGCGCATCAGTCGCGCCTATTGATTTCCCCTGCAAATATGCAAATGAGGGAGATTTCCCGATTCGCGAACGGATTAGCACCATACGCTGGCTACATGCGCCGCGCGTATCTCGTCCGTCCGGCGCAAAGTTATTTCTACAAATAGCTGCTTTATCTTTACTCCAGACGGCCACAGGTCAGCAGGAGGGCAGCTACAGCAGCGTTACCGACGATAAGAGCTAGCTGAGCACCCCCACTTGCAGGACAACACCTCTGTCCATGCTTGTCTGTCAACTTTTACAGCCATGGAGGAAGACATCATAGGTCTCCATAGCCGAGATGACGGCTGACAGCTCCTGGCCTTTAGAGTTCAGCTTTCTCCTGTGTGTTTGCGGGGAACGGGAGCAGCCATCTCAGAACAAAAGTAACTTCACTGCGGGGAGGGGGAACAGGATATACTTTAGTGCCGGAATGGCGCATCTACGGGCGCATTTAAACGCCCAACGGAACGCATTGCGCTGACGTTTCCCGTGAAGTGGTGCCGACGGAAGTTGTGAGCATGCGTACAAGGGGGCCGAGTGAAGCCTCGCCCATTATTTACATATGATCACACCCACTTCCACTTGCATCGGGTTACGCCAGCGCATTATCGTTACTCTGGCGCAAGTTTACGCGCAACTGCTATGTGAATAACAGTACTTGCGCCAAAAGTGTCGGCGGAGTAACGTAAATGAGAAACGTTACTCCAAAGTAAAGAAGCACCCATCTACCTGAATCTGGCCCATAGTGTTTTTGTGTCCCTCCAAATGGCTTCTTGCAAACTGCAAATGGGACTTCTTATGGCTTTCTTTCAACAATGGCTTTCTTCTTGCCACTCTTTCTTAAAGGCCAGATTTGTGAAGGGTATGACTAAAGGCCCATACACACGATCAGATTTTTGACAACAAATGTCTGACGGACCGGTTTGAAAGGACAATCCGACCGTGTGTATGCTCCATCGGACAATTGCTTTTGCTTTTTCATCTGACAAAATGTTCGATGTGAATGCTCTTAAACTTTTCGGCAACAAATGTCCTATGTCGGCTAATCCGATCGTGTGTACACAAGTCCATTGGGTCTATTGCTGTCCTCCTCTGGTTTTTATTTGAATAATCTTTATGTTTTACTTGCCATAGACAGCTGAGTTCCCTGTATTTTTCGATAAATTGCATCACGAATTTGTGGGAATTCAACTTTGACCTCATTTTGGTGTCAAGTATCAGATGGCTGCAAGACAGAACACAAGACAAACCATAACGGGTGGCTTATAGCTCATAATCTGGTCACAATATAGGCCTCTATCTAAGCAGTATATGCCATTAACCACCGGTGACCTAATTTTCAAAACGTACCTTTTTTTCATGGCTCCTTTTGGCTTGCGTTCCTCTCGCAACTATCAAAACGTTCCTACAGCCGTTACATCGACTGCTCGTTATGGATTGATATGCGTGAAACTCTGCCCTCAGAGCATTATGACGCTGGGGCATGACCATATTCTCTATTCTGCATGCAACATACATGACGGAACATTTCAGGAGGGACGACATGATGGCGAAATCACCCAAAATGAGCAGGCCCTGTGCAGGGCCGGATTTGCCACAAGGCCACCGAGGCCAGGCCTCGGGGCGGCAGTGGTGCAGGGGCGGCACGGCTGCCCCCCCCCCACATTTACATAGCCTCTGGGCGGCAGCGGCAGCACTTGCTGTTAAGCCGCGGTGAAAGACAGGCGCGGTGTGCAATTAAAAATCCTCCTCTGCGCCGACTTCGCCCATGATGGCGAAATCACCCAAAATGAGCAGGCCCTGTGCAGGGCCGGATTTGCCACAAGGCCACCTAGGCCAGGCCTCGGGGCGGCAGTGGTGCAGGGGCGGCACGGCTGCCCCCCCCCACATTTACATAGCCTCCGGGAGGCAGCGGCAGCACTTGCTGTTAAGCCGCGGTGAAAGACAGGCGCGGTGTGCAATTAAAAATCCTCCTCTGCGCCGACTTCGCCCGGGAGCAGGGGGACTCTATGGTGCCTGTGTGGGCAGCGCCGCAGACACTTACTTAGGCAGCCGCAGGCAGCACAGCAGTCAGCGCCGCGGCTGCGATACAAGAGAGGAGGGGGGTTGCGGGGTGACATGACCGCGGCACCATCCATCCCCTCCTCACAGCCACGGGCTGTGAGCGGTGCTCCGTGCTCGGCACTTGACCTGGCTGACACTGATGTCACACAGGCACAGCCATGTAAAGCCGCCTCCCTGTCCCCTCCTCTCTGTTTATGTGTACAGAGGGGGAGGGGATCTTCTGTCCATGTGCCGTCGCTGCGCTGATCTGAGGTACTGATTGGGGAGGGGGGTGTTTGCACTATGGGGGGTTTTCACTGAGGAGAGGGGTGTTTGCACTATGGGGGTTTTTCACTGAGGAGAGGGGTGTTTGTACTGAGGGGGGGGGTTTGCACTGAGGGGGTTTTCCACTGAGGAGAGGGGTGTTTGCACTATGGGGGGGTTTTCATTGAGGAGAGGGGTGTTTGCACTATGGGGGGTTTTCACTGAGGAGAGGGGTGTTTGCACTGAGGGGGGGTTTTCACTGAGGAGAGGGGTGTTTGTACTGAGGGGGGGGGGTTTGCACTGAGGGGGGGTTTCCACTGAGGAGAGGGGTGCTTGTACTGAGGAGAGGGGTGTTTGTACTGAGGGGGGGTGTTTGCACTGAGAGGGGTTTTCACTGAGGAGAGGGGTGCTTGCACTGAGGGGGGGGGGTGTTTGCACTATGGGGGGGGGGTTTCACTGAGGAGAGGGGTGTTTGTACTGAGGGGGGTGTTTGCACTGAGGGGGGGTTTTCACTGAGGAGAGGGGTGCTTGTACTGAGGGGGGGTGTTTGCACTATGGGGGGGGTTTCACTGAGAAGATGGGGGGTGGTGTTTGCACTATGGGGGGGTTTCACTGAGAAGAGGGGTGTTTGTACTGAGGGGGGTGTTTGCACTGAGGGGGGTTTTCACTGAGGAGAGAGGTGCTTGTACTGGGGGGGGGGGGGGTGTTTGCACTGAGGGGGGTTGTTTGCACTAAGGGGGGTTTGCACTGAGGTGGGGGGGGGGTGTTTGCACTGAGGGGGGGTGTTTGCACTAAGGAGAGGGGTGTTTGCACTAAGGGGGGGGGGGTTTCACTGAGGAGAGGGGGGTTTGCACTGAGGTGGGGGGTATTTCACTGAGGGGAGGTAGTGTAAAAGGGTCCAGAGGTGCAGGGGGCTATGTGATGTAAAGAGGTCCAAAAGTGCAGGGTGCTGTGTAATATAAAGGGGCCCAGAAGTGCAGGGTGCTGTGTAATGTAAAGGGGTCCAGAAGTGCAGGGTGCTGTGTAATGTAAAGGGGTCCAGAGGTGTAGGGTGATGTGTAATGTAAAGGGGCCCAGAGGTGCAGGGTGCTGTGTAATGTAAAGGGGCCCAGAGGTGCAGGGTGCTGTGTAATGTAAAGGGGTCCAGAGGTGCAGGGGGCTATGTGATGTAAAGGGGCCCATAGGTGCAGGGTGCTGTGTAATGTAAAGGGGACCAGAGGTGCAGGATGCTGTGTAATGTAAAGGGGTCCAGAAGTGCAGGATCCTGTGTAATGTAAAGGGGCCCAGAGGTGCAGGGTGCTGTGTAATGTAAAGGGGTCCAGAGGTGCAGGGGACTGTGTAATGTAAAGAGGTGCAGGGGGCTGTGTAATGTAAAGGGGTCCAGAGGTGCAGGGGGCTATGTGATGTAAAGGGGCCCATAGGTGCAGGGTGCTGTGTAATGTAAAGGGGCCCAGAGGTGCAGGGTGCTGTGTAATGTAAAGGGGTCCAGAGGTGCAGGGGGCTATGTAATGTAAAGGGGACCAGAGGTGCAGGGTGCTGTGTAATGTAAAGGGGACCAGAAGTGCAGGGTGCTGTGTAATATAAAGGGGTCCAGGGGTGTAGGGTGATGTGTAATGTAAAGGGGCCCAGAGGTGCAGGGTGCTGTGTAATGTAAAGGGGCCCAGAGGTGCAGGGTGCTGTGTAATGTAAAGGGGCCCAGAGGTGCAGGGTGCTGTGTAATGTAAAGGGGTCCAGAGGTGCAGGGGGCTGTGTAATGTAAAGAGGTGCAGGGGGCTGTGTAATGTAAAGGGGTCCAGAGGTGCAGGGGGCTATGCGATGTAAAGGGGCCCATAGGTGCAGGGTGCTGTGTAATGTAAAGGGGACCAGAGGTGCAGGGTGCTGTGTAATGTTAAGGGGTCCAGTGATGCAGGGTGCTGTGTAATGTAAAGGGGTCCAGAAGTGCAGGGGGCTATGTGATTTAAAGGGGTCCAGTGGTGCAGGGTGCTGTGTAATGTAAAGGGGTCCAGAGGTGAAGGTGGCTGTGTAATGTAAAGAGGTGCAGTTGTGAAGAGTGGGGTACACAGTAGTAACAAAGAGATATTGAAGGATGCAGAGGTATGCAGGGGGTGTTTTTACATTTTAACGTGGGGGGATGCCAGATATTGGATCCGCCCCGGGTGCCAAATGCTCTAGGTACGCCCCTGGCTTGTAATACTCTCAGTGTCAGTGTATATAGTGGAGAGAAAAGAGGAGGGGCCTCTGACCAGGCAGGTTTCACTTTCACTCTGCTTGTAAACTGTTGCTGATGCCCGGGTCAGAGGCACCTCCCCTCTCTGCTGTATAGATTCGGAGTAGAACTACAAGCCCCAGGGAGACCCCCCTGTCTGTGGACACCATAGAGCTGCTGATCGCCGCCTCCCACCTCTACCTGCCAGGTACAGGGGAACCTCTGCAAGGGGGGAGTCAGCTCTCTGGGGACCCTGATGTAAGAGGGGGCCCTTTGGGGACAGTAATGTAAGAGGGGGGCTCTCTGGGGACCCTGGTTTAAGGGGGGGCTTTCTGGGGACCCTGGTGTAAGGGGGGCTCCCTGGTGTAAGGGGGGCTCCCTGGGGACCCTGGTGAAAGGGGGGGCTCCCCCTGGGGACCCTGGTGAAAGAGGGGGCTCCCTGGGGACCCTGGTGTAAGGGGGGGCTCCCTGGTGTAAGGGGGGGCTCCCTGGGGACCCTGGTGTAAGGGGGGGCTCCCTGGTGTAAGGGGGGGCTCCCTGGGGACCCTGGTATAAGGGGGGCTCCCTGGTGTAAGGGGGGGCTCCCTGCTGTAAAGGGGGGCTCTCTGGGGACCCTGATGTAAGGCGGGGCTCTCTGGGGACAGTAATGTAAGAGGGAAGGCTCTCTGGGGACCCTGGTGTAATGGTGGCTCACTGGGGATCCTGATGTAAGCAGGGGCTCTCTGGGGACCCTAATGTAGGGGGGGACTCTCTGGGGACCCTAATGTAGGGGGGGGACTCTCTGGGGACCCTAATGTAGGGGGAGACTCTCTGGGGACCCTAATGTAGGAGGAGACTCTCCGGGGACACTAATGTAAGAGGGGAGGCTCTCTGGGGACCCTGATGTAAGGGGTGGTTCTCTGGAGACCCTGATGTAAGGGGAGGTTCTCTGGGGACCCTAATGTAGGGGGGGCTCTCTAGGGACCCTGATGTAAGTAGGGAGGCTCTCTAGGGACCCTGATGTAAGAGGGTCTCTCTGGGGACCCTAATGTAAGGAGGGGATCTCTGGGGACCCTGATGTAAGGAGGGGCTCTCTGGGGACCCTGATGTAAGGAGGGGTTCTCTGGGGAACCTGATGTAAGTAGGGAGGCTCTCTGGGCAGCCTGATGTAAGGGGGGGCTCTCTGGGGACCCTGATGTCAGTGGAGGCTCTCTGGGGATCCGAATGTAGGGGGAGGCTCTCTAGGAACCCTGATGTAAGTAGGGAGGCTCTCTGGGGACCCTGATGTCAGGGGGGCTCTCTAGGGACCCTGATGTAATGAGGGGGGCTCTCTAGGGACCCTGATGTAATGAGGGGGGCTCTTTGGGAATCCTAATGTAGGGGGAGGCTCTCTAGGGACCCTGATGTAAGTAGGGAGGCTCTCTTGGGACCTTGGCGTAAGGGGAGGCTCTCTGGGCAGCCTGATGTAAAGGGAGGCTCTCTGGAGATTTCCCCATGTGATGGTGTGTGTGTGTGTGTGGGGGGGGGAGGGGGGCGGGATTGAAGGACCTGGCCTTGGGGGGGCAAAGGGAGTAAATCCGGGCCTGGCCCTGTGGTGGTGGAGCTTATAGAACACATAAAGCCAGCCCCATGACCAAGGTGGAGATGGTGGTCACATCTACAATTAACCCATTGAGTTCAGAATCAACAAACTTAAAATAGTCCTACAGATATCTTGGAATATAATGTGGATAATAAATACATAATAATCCCATCTCAGGTAGTCCAAGATATTCTTCAGGCATCCTATGCCCCTAGTGGTCATAGGATGATTTTAGACATAAGAAGGTCTGAGTCTGTCACAATGACTACGACTGTAAGCTGCAGAACTATGAAATCCTCAATCGCTAGTCGGATTTAAAGCACCGCGAGAAACACCAGATGAACTCCATCCATTGCATCATAAAAAAAAAGTAAGCCAGATTATAATAACTAAAATCATTATGGAGATATTGGAATAGGTCTTCAAAAATAGACATAATGTTTTCTCTAATCTAGGTATGAATATTTTGTGTAAAGATGAAGTTAAATTTAAAGAAGATATGAACTATACTTGTTTTGTTTTTGTTGTACCATTTGTTGGTGTACTAATGTTTAATGTATTTTATTCTTTCAAGAGGAAAAATTAAAAGACAAAGTCACCAGAGGGGTGACTCTGGCCAGGCCCCAACAGGGGAGAAAACAGGTCCATCTTCCCCCCAAAATCATAAGTGACAACTTCAAACACACTCATTTAGCCACAGGCAGGGGTGTTTCTAGGTGGGACAAAGGCCATGGGCTTAGGGTGTAACTTAATGGGTAAAAAACATTTTTTTTTTGCATGCGTGGCTCATTAGTGCCAATTAATGACGCCTTGCCAGGGTAGACATGGGTAGAGGACAGGCTCTGGGGATCACAGTCACACAGAGTCACGCCTGCTAGAATGATCATCATATATGCCCTATTCTATAGGAGACAAGAGGGGTGGGTGGTAACTGCATGAGTTGTTCAATGTGGGCATTTAGACATTTATTTTATGACATCACCTATGACATCACCTTCACTTTTCAATGCATTTTTCAAAGTTTAATAAAGCATGCAAAAATGAAGGAAAAAACTTTTCTGAACAGCCGCACTCCAAAAATAAATTGCTTTTATTGTAAAATCACACCAAACTTTAGTGCTTATTAATAGCCTACATATTACTTATTAAGATATGAATAAGCACTAAAGTTTGGTGTGAAACGCGTCAGGTTTTACCCCGCTTGCTGTGGCATGCGTCTGATTTTACAATAAAAGCAATTTATTTTTGGAGTGCGGCTGTCCAGAAAGTTTTTCCTTCATTTTTGCATCATTTCATGCATTGCCGGCACCCGTTGCTTTGGATCAGGTGAGACTTATTGATTAGTATCCTAGAGCGGTGATTTTTCTCTTTAACCACTTGCTTACTGGGCACATACACCCCCCTCCTGCCCAGGTAAAATTTCAGCTTCCGGCACTGCGTTGCTTTAACTGACAATTGCGCGGTCGTGCGACGTTGCTCCCAAACAAAATTTACGTCCTTTTTTCCCCACAAGTAGAGCTTTCTTTTGGTGGTATTTGATCGCCTGTGCGGTTTTTATTTTTTGTGCTATAAACAAAAAAGAGCGACAATTTTGAAGAAAAATACAATATTTTTTACTTGTTGCTATAATAAATATCCCAATTAATTTTTCTCAGTTTAGGGAGATACGTATTCTTCTACATATTTTTGGTAAAAAAAAAAAACGCAATAAGCGACTGGTTTGCGCAAAAGTTATAGCGCTTACAAAATAGGGGAGAGAATTATTATTTTTTATTATTTTTTTTTTACTAGAAATGGCGGCGATCTGCGATTTTTATTGGTACTGCGACGTTATGGCGGACACATCGGACATTTTTGACACATTTTTGGCGCCATTTACATTTATACTGCGATCAGTGCTATAAATATGCACTAATTACAGTATAAATGTGACTGGCATTGAAGGGGTTAACACTAGGGGGTGAGGAAGGGGTTAAATGTGTATCCTAGGTGTGTTCTAACTGTGGGGGGAGGGGGGAGACTGGGGGGGTGACCGATCTGTGTCCCTATGTAGGAAGGAACACAGATCGGTCTGTGATTGGCCGTGTCCAAGGGACACGGACAACACAGGGCTTCCCCGCAGTGCGCTCTACAGCGCGCGCTGGGAACGCCTGAAGGACATGCCGTCAAATGACGGCATGTTGGATATTCAGGCCCGCGCTGTTGCCGTCATCCAACGGTAGCGCGGGCCTGAAGTGGTTAATAAAGCATAGTGCAGCACATTGGAGTCCACTAGTCAGGAGCAAACAGTGTCACCAGTGCAAGGTTGGTCAACTAATTCAGCAAAAGTAATGCTAGGAACAGATTTGACTTGGGGTGGCTTTATGAATGTTATATTGTTTATTTTTAGAGGAACATGAGTGTTGTCAGCTCCCACATTTGTAGGAGTGTGATCTGAGACCTAGACACAGTACAGAGCCTACACTGGACAGAACACCCCCTGACCCAAGACAGACAGAGGGTGGAAGAGTGCAATAAGTTGAAGTTCAACTCTTCTGGAAAAGGCTTGTTCATTTATGTCTTGTGCACTGGTCCAAATCATTTGGTCGAACGGGGGATTATGGTGTGGGGATTGTTTTTCAGGGGTTGGGCTTGGCCCATTAGTTCCAGTGAAGGGAACCATTCAAACCATTGTTCCTAATCTTTGAGGACAGCATACTGACAGGAATTGTACCAGATGATTGATGAAAAGCCAATGTGGTACCAATATTCAAAAAAGGGCAGAAACAAATTCCTGGAAACTACAGGCCAGTCAGCCAAACATCAATAGTAGCTAAATTATTGGAGGGGATGATAAGGGACTATATCCAAAAATGTACTGAAGAAAAAAAGTATCAATCAGCATGGGTTTCTGAAGGGTGGTTCCTGCCAAACCAATCTGTTTTCATTCTATGAGGAAATGAGCTTCCATCTAGACAAGGGGAGGCTTTAGGATGTGGTGTATCTGGATTTTGCAAAAGAATTTAATACAATTCCCCATAAACATTTAATCTAGAAGCTATGGTCTACAGGCATGGACCATAAGGTTTATTCTTGGATAGAAAACTGGTTACAGGGGCGTGTCTAAAGGGTGGTGATAAAGTGTACTCAGACTGGTCTGGAGTGGTAAGTGGGGTACCCCAAAGCTCTGTCCTGGGAACAATTCTGTTTAATAGGATAAATAGCTCAATCTCAGTTTTTGAGGACGACACAAAAATAAGCAGGGCAATAACTTCAAGGACATAGAAATTTTACAGAAAGACCTGAACAAAATGATGGGGTGGGCAACTACATTGCAAATGAGGTTTAATATGGAGAAGTGAAAAGTAATGCACTTGGAGGCAAAAAACAAACAAAAACTACTCACTAGGGGAGAACCTCTGGGAGAATCGTGGACGCCAGATGGCTTAATGAAGCTTCAGCGCGGCTGGCTACAGGCTCTGTCGCTACATTGCCCCTACTTCTTTTGGAATTTAACCCCACTTAGTGGACTGCTTTTACTAAAGCCACTACACTATCTCTGAAGCTTTGAAGTGCTGCACCTGGCCAGTACCTAGAGGACTTGCTGTGACCTGCAGTTCCACACTATTCTGATTGAATTTTGATGTGCTGCATCCTTCAAGCTTGAAGCAGACTCACTGAAACCTGTAGTCCCACCTCGTCAGCCCAGAGATGTGCCCGATTCAACTTTACTTTCTTCCATGTGAGTGGATATTGTTTTAAGAATAAATTGTTTTTGATATATACTCAGAGGCGCCCCTCTCCTTGTCTTTCTCCTAGTATTTCTGGAACCTGCTTCTGGTTCCCATTGTGGTAGCCCTGATAGACTTACCTATTTTCTCCCCTGCACTTGCCGTTGGACTATTACGGACTACATAGTGTCATTTTGAGGTATCTAATCATTGCGCTTTTTTACTTATAAAATTAAATTACACACAGGTGGACTTTATTTACTTATTAGGTGACTTCTGGAGGCAATTGCTTCCACTAGATTTTAGTTAAGGGTATCAGAGTAAAAGGGACTAAATACAAATTTTGAAAACCATTTATCATTTTACTTCCACTTCACAATTATGTGCCAGTTTGGTTTGGTCTATCACATAAAATCCCAATAAAATAGTTTTTTTTTTGATTGTAACATGACAAAATGTGAGACATTTTCAAGGGGTATTTCAAGGATAGCATTGTATATCACGATTTATATGCCCTGTTGAAGGCTTTTGTGGCCGAAACGCGTCGGGTACTGCTATTGAGCACCCCATATTGCTATTTCTGTGATCATTTTTTATCTATGTCATATTTTTATTCATGACTTTTAATAAAAAACCTTTATTGGTTTAATTGACCTGCGCAATTGGAGCCCTTTTTTCTATTTTCATATCACCCATTTCATGGTCATACTGGAGTTTGTACCTATGGTCATTCGTGCATTCAACGGCTCAAGGTTCTCATCTGGACCCTGCAGTTTCATCGCAGCCCGCCATTCAAGCCTTTGCCGATTCCTGTTGTTTGTGCCAGTTGGAGTTCCGGTTACAGCTTTGGCTCCATCACGGTTATACTCCAAAAAAAACACAATGCCCGATTGACTCTCTGCTGTTCAGCATTTGAGTCCAACTCATCCGGTAAGCATATTCTTACTTACCCCATATCCTTGATGTGATGTGATCCTTACTGATCCCTTCAGACAACTTGATTACCTGTTTGCACCTTTAATTGGACCTATGTTCACCTAACTGCTTGCACTTATCATTGGACTTTTTGTCTTTTTTACTTTGATGTTACAGACTCAGTAACACTGTGACTACCCGATCTGTGTTTGTTGGTAGTCCTCGCTTATTGCACACTTATTTTGAACGTTTCTGCTATACAGGCATCATACATTGTATTAGTTCACTAGCGCTACATTGTTTGTGTTCACAATTTACTGGCTTTGTTTGTTTGTTTGTATGTAGCTGCTTACTATTGTTTGTCTAAGTTAGTGCAGATTTTTTGATTCTATCACGATTAAGGCAAGGTTCACACTGGTATGACACGGCTGTCATCCTACTTTGCCTGCAACATCGGTTCTACATGGGTCCTACTTTGGTCCCACTTCCATCCAACTTGAATGAACAGGATAAGATTTTGCTCTTACCTTGCGATACTCTGACATGTCATTTGACCCATCAAAAACATCCCAGTGTGACATAAATTTATTTTGCTGCTGTAATCACCATGTCGTATGTCACAAGTCGGATAGTTAGGACAAGGATCTGCCTTCAATGATATTTAATAGGCTGAAGTCGGACCAAAATAGTACAGGAACCTTTTTCAAAGTCGGACCGACTTATAGTGAATCATTGATTTACACATGTCATGTGACATGTGCTCCAAAATCGTATGTCGTACCAGTGTGAACCCGGCTTAATACCATAAACAAATAATATGTTATTCGATTATTTTTACTCCAGGAGTATATAATGAGTTTGGCAATTCTAAAGAAATGCTTAAATAATGCATTAAAATGTAACTTAAAGGGATTGTAAAGGTACACGTTTTTTACCTTAATGCATCCTATGCATTAAGGTAAAAAAACATCTCACAGCACCGGCCCCCCCCCCCGAGCCCCCGTTGTACTTACCTGACCGTTCGAATATCCCGGGCGCGTCCACGTCGTCCTCTTCGGTTCCCAGCCTGGCCGTTGATTGGCTAGGCTGGGCGGATTGATAGCAGCGCAGCCATTGGCTAGCGCTGCTGTCAATCAGAGCGGATGACGCGGCGCGCCGGGGGCGGAGCCGAGTGATACAGTCGGCGGCTATGGCCGCCGCTGTATCACGGGAGCGCGCTCGCAAAACCTTTCCTCCATGCGAGCGCCCACAGCTGCCGAGGGACCCCAGAAGACAGCTTTCCATGCCACTCTGTGCAAAACGAACTGCACGGTGGAGGTAAGTATAACATGTTTGTTATTTTTTTTTTTTAAAAGCCCTGACTTTAGTGTACCTTTAACTCATTAGATTTTAGTTGACAAAAATCTACTAGAAATTTTAGTCGACTAATATACGGTGTGACAGGGTACACAATTGTATGTACACCAGTGAGAGACTGGAAAAGTCAGCGTTCCCTGCCCTGGAAGGGGTTAAGCCTGGCCAACAGGTAAAACCTCCTCTCTTCCCCTATTAATTAACACTCACCTGGTAAGGAAGTGGGAAGTGAGAGCTCAGTGTGAGAGGTATGCTGAGCTGGACGGACAGGTTGGAAACTGTCTGCATTGAAGGAACAAGGTCTGTCATAGACAGTGTAGTGAGGGACACTACTGTCAGTTAGCCCCCTAAATTGGAGTAGGCCATTTTGTTTTGTATTATTTATTTTGAGTGCAATAAAGCCGTATTTATTGCTTAAGATCAGCGACTTTGCTGCATAACATTATCGCTATTTCTACGACTTTGTCACAAGTGGTGTCAGAAGTGGGATGTTTGCTGTTGTACCGGTCAATGTACAGTTACAGTGGCCTTAAAGGTACAGGACCCAGAAAATGGAAGATATTGTGAAAGCCCTGTTACAAGCTGTCTCTGTGCAGCAAGAGACTAATAGACAGATAGCGGCCTCAGCTGCAGCACAACAAGAAACTAATAGACAGGTAGCTGCAGCGCAACAAGAGACTAATAGACAGATAGCGGCCTCAGCTGCAGCACAACAAGAAACTAATAGACAGCTAGCTGAAGCACAAAAGTCAGACCATGCTGTTCTCAAAGCAACCCTGGATCACATGACTACCCAAGGGTCTTCTAACCCACCAGCAAGGGGGGTAAGCCAAATACGTGCCAGCAGCTGTCTGCAGAAAATGACTCCGGATGATGATGTGGAGACATATCTACTGGCGTTCGAACGGACCGCTACCCGAGAAGGCTGGGCCCCGGAACAGTGGGCTGGAATCATTGCACCCTTCCTCTTGGGAGAAGCACAGAAAGCCTATTTTGATTTGGATGAGGTGGCTGCTGCAGACTATCCCAAACTGAAAGGAGAGATCCTGGCTCGCTTAGTGGTGACTTCCACAGTGAGGGCCCAGCGTTTCTACAACTGGAGGTTTAAAGAAGGAAAAGCGCCAAGATCCCAGATGTTCGATTTAATACATCTGGCGCGGAAGTGGCTCAAACCAGAGACTCAAACACCTGCACAGATTATAAAAGCGCTTGTACTGGACCGTTACGTGAGAGAGCTTCCAAATGGCCTCCGGGAGTGGGTCACTCAGGGAAATCCCCTGGACTGTGATAGTATGGTCGCACAAGTGGAGCGGTACCTATCTACCAAAAGTTTGGACCGATCTCTCTCTAGGACGATCGGGAAAATACAGAGACCAGGAGACCGGAGGAGTGGAGTGGAAGCAGACTTCGGATCCGGAGCCCGTTTCTCCAAAACAGACTTTAGAAGTCAAAACCCTGGGAAAGAGGACCACCCTAGGAGAAACTCCATAACTTGTTTTGAGTGTGGCGCCAAAGGACATGTCAGGGCGAGATGCCCCAATCTTCCTGAGCCAATGCAGTGTGGACTAGGGGAAGATTCCTTTGACTTTTGTGGGCTCATTTGTTTAGCAGGCCTGGTAGAAGGGGGACATACCTTCCGAGTACCTGTCCTGCTGGACAAACAAGAGACAGTGGCCCTGGTGGACTCTGGCAGTGCCCTGACTTTGGTAGCCAGTAAATTGGTAAAACCTTGTTGGATTCAGAAGCATAGAACCATGGGGGTGTTGTGTATTCATGGGTGTACTGTGCGGTATCCTACTGCCAACATAGAAGTGTCAGTACAGGGCAGTTTGGTAATTATC
Organism: Rana kukunoris; assembly: GCA_029574335.1. NCBI lineage: Eukaryota > Metazoa > Chordata > Amphibia > Anura > Ranidae > Rana > Rana kukunoris. The sequence continues at coordinate 418,914,125 of CM056049.1, forward strand.
GTAGCTGTGGTAGTTCCTCGTCTACCATATCCTTTGATAATAGGAAGGAATTTCCCTAATTTCCACGCTCTGTTACAGCCCCCTGTGATGGGAGAACAAGCGGAACCTGAAGTGGAGCAGAGAAATACAGGGGTCCATGAAGTATTTCCCTTTGCTCATCCTGACTTGTATATCTCTAATCCAAAAAGAGGTAAAACAAGACGGGAACGCAGGGAGAGCAAGCTAAGATTTAATAGGGCTGTCCAGGAAGTCCTGTTGAATCAGCGTAGGGAGCAGTCCAGGAGAGGCGGGGCCCCACGACAGACAGAAGATGAGGCAGAGGTTGGTCAACCGGAACCCGCCCCAGAGGCTACCAGTGAAGACGATGAGGGGGATACAGATATCCTGGATATCTCGGGTAGTGGCTTTGGCCGTGACCAGGCAGATGATCCCCTGCTGCAGGAAGCCAGGAGTAATGTTGTAGAGGTTAATGGGGTACCAGTAGAAGGGGTAACAGGAAAGGCCTATCCCAATTTTATCCTTAAAAACGATCTTCTTTACAGAGTAACCTCCGATGAGGGACAAGAGCTTGAACAACTGGTTGTGCCTTCATCATACACCCGAAAAATCCTGGATTACTCTCACTCTCATTTGCTGGTGGGACACTTAGGGGTGGAGAAAACACAAGAACGGGTGCTCAGGAGGTTCTTCTGGCCTGGGGTATATGAGGGGATTAAAAGGTATTGTGCTTCTTGCCCGGAATGCCAGCTGGCATCTCCCAGGCCGAAGTTGAGAGCCCCACTCATACCTCTCCCCATAGTTGACGTTCCGTTTGAGAGGATTGGCATGGACCTTGTGGGTCCCTTAGAGAAAACAGCTCGAGGGCACCAGTACATCCTTGTCATCGTCGATTATGCCACCAGATACCCGGAGGCCATTCCACTACTCAAGGCGAATGCTAAAAGTATTGCAAAAGAGTTGGTTCAGATGTTTACACGGGTGGGGATACCCAGGACATTGCTCACGGATCAGGGGACTCCGTTTGTCTCCCGTATTATGAAAGAGCTATGTCAGCTATTTAATGTACAGACTCTGAGAACGTCAGTGTATCACCCCCAGACAGATGGGTTGGTAGAAAGGTTTAACCGGACCCTAAAGGGGATGTTGAGGAAAGTCGTTAGCAGGGATGGGAAGGATTGGGACTTGTTACTTCCTTACCTGTTGTTTGCAGTTCGAGAGATTCCCCAAAGTTCTTTTTTTTTTTACTGTTTTTTTTTTTTAAAGTGTATTTTGTGCGTGAATTCGAGAGAGAGGAGCCGGACTGCAGGAGTTGGGAGTAGGCAGACCCTCCCCCCGGAGGCAATCGCCATCCTTCTCCATGCCCCTGCTGGCAATGGCGGGTATGAGGGGGGCCTCCCACTCACCCCGCCCTACCTGCTCCACTTGGGAGCCCAACTGGGGCCCAATGGGACCCCAATGGGGCAGAGGGACTCCCCTATGAGGGAGTGAGGGGGTCCAGCCCACCCAGCCAGCCCCGTAGGTCCTTTGCCTCTCTTTATTTTAGGAGACTGCATGGCCAAAGTGCGTGCGTGTTAAACCAATTTTGTGTGCGTGCAAGGATTCCCCAAAGTTCTACGGGCTTCTCCCTGTTTGAGCTTTTATATGGTAGGCATCCCAGGGGTATTCTGGATATCCTAAAGGAAACCTGGGAAGAACAGGGGGTAACTGGGACCAATGTCCTCCAGTATGTTGAAGATATGCGGGGGCGTATGGCTCAGATTGCCCCTCTTGTTCGCCAGCATATGGAGCAGGCGCAGAGTAGGCAGAAGTCCTACTATGACCAGAGGGCCCTAGTGAGACAGTTTGAAAGAGGGGACAGAGTAATGGTTCTAGTACCCACCGCAGAAAGCAAACTTCTAGCACAGTGGCAGGGATCCTATGAGGTGTTGGAAAAATTAAGCCCAGTAAATTATAAAGTTAGTCAGCCGGGACGCCGGAAGAAGGAGGCCGTGTTCCACATAAACCTTCTTAAGCCATGGAGGACTAGAGAGGACTGCATGGCCGCAGTGGGGGACACCGCACCTGGTCCACAGGCACCTAGTCCTTCGGTGACAATCTCTCCAGAGCTGACACCTGAGCAAATAAAAGAAGCTAGAGGCTTGGTTGAGAGGAATAACGATGTTTTCTCCCCCAACCCTGGACAAACCCGAGAGATTACCCATGACATTATTACAGAACCAGGGGCTGTCGTAAGAGTGAAGTCTTACCGCATTCGGGAGGCCAAGAGGGAAGCTGTAAGGGCTGAAATCAGGAAAATGCTTGAGCTTGGAGTGATAGAGGAGTCTCATAGCCAGTGGTGCAGCCCCATTGTTCTAGTGCCCAAACCTGATGGGTCCATCAGGTTTTGTAATGACTTCAGGAAGTTAAAGGAGGTGTCTAAGTTTGACGCCTACCCCATGCCTAGGGTGGATGAACTAGTAGAGCGATTAGCCAAAGATAGGTTCTTCACCACGTTGGATCTGACAAAGGGTTATTGGCAGATCCCATTGACAAAGCACGCCCGAGAGAAGACAGCCTTTGCCACTCCCGATGGCCTATTCCAGTACAGGATCATGCCTTTTGGCCTCCATGGGGCTCCAGCCACTTTTCAAAGGCTAATGGATAAGTTGTTCAGGCCCCACACTGAGTATGCAGCCGCATACTTGGATGATGTGATCATTCATAGCCCGGACTGGGAAAGCCATCTGGATAAAGTACAGGCAGTCTTGGACACTCTTAGAAGAGCGGATCTGACAGCTAACCCCTCTAAATGTGCCTTGGGTCTAGCAGAGGCTAGATACTTGGGTCACCTGGTTGGCAGAGGACTTGTTAAACCACAAATGAACAAGATAGGACCTATACAGAGCTGGCCCAGACCATTGAGGAAAAAACAAGTCAGAGCTTTCTTGGGGATTGTAGGCTACTATCGGAGGTTTATTCCTCACTTTGCTACGAGGGCTGCTCCGCTCACTGACCTTATTAAAGCCAGAAGTCCAGACACTGTAAAGTGGAACAGCGAGGCTGAGGAAGCCTTTGCTGGTCTGCGGGCAGCGCTTTGTGCCCAACCTGTGCTTGTGGCTCCTGACTTTAGAAAGGAGTTCTTTCTCCAGACTGATGCCTCAGAGGTGGGTCTGGGTGCAGTTTTGTCCCAATATGTGGATGGTGAGGAACACCCTGTGCTGTATTTGAGTCGGAAGTTGTTACCTCGAGAACAGCGCTATGCCACAGTGGAAAAAGAGTGTTTGGCAATCAAGTGGGCAGTAGAAACACTCCGCTACTATTTGTTGGGCAGGCGGTTTACCCGCGTCACAGACCAACAGGGACAAGAACGCTCGGGTCACGAGGTGGTTTCTGTCCCTACAGCCCTTTACTTTTGTGGTACGACATAGGGCAGGTCTCCTCCACAGTAATGCAGATGCTCTGTCCCGAGTGCATGGGTTTGTAGAGGTGGCCGCTTCCCACCCAAGTGTTAAGCTGGGGGGGGGAGGATGTGTGACAGGGTACACAATTGTATGTACACCAGTGAGAGACTGGAAAAGTCAGCGTTCCCTGCCCTGGAAGGGGTTAAGCCTGGCCAACAGGTAAAACCTCCTCTCTTCCCCTATTAATTAACACTCACCTGGTAAGGAAGTGGGAAGTGAGAGCTCAGTGTGAGAGGTATGCTGACCTGGACGGACAGGTTGGAAACTGTCTGCATTGAAGGAACAAGGTCTGTCATAGATTTGTTTATTTTGGACTGTTCTGTTTGTTTCATACTGAAGGCCGGAATAGCCCCTCCAGTACAGTGTAGTGAGGGACACTACTGTCAGTTAGCCTCCTAAATTGGAGTAGGCCATTTTGTTTTGTATTATTTATTTTGAGTGCAATAAAGCTGTATTTATTGCTTAAGATCAGCGACTTTGCTGCATAACATTATCTCTATTTCTACGACTTTGTCACAACGGCTATAACTAAAACAATTCAGATGACTAAAATGTGACTAAAACTAAAACAATTCAGATAACTAAAATATGACTAAAACAGCATTTTAGTCAAAAGACTAAAACTAAATCGAAATTTGCTGGCAAAATTAACACTGCGTGTTAGTCCTGACCTCAGCCCAATAGGATGAATTAGAGTAGAGATTGCGAGCCAGGTCTTTTCATTCATTATCAGTTTCTGACTAGGGATGAGCTTTGTGTTCGAGTCGAGCCCATGTTCGACTCGAACATCGGCTGTTCGACCGTTTGTCGAAGATCAAACAAAACGGGTCGTTCGCGCCAAATTCGAGTGACGCGCCACGGCCCATAATTCACTGCGGCATTGCATGCTGATGATTGGCCAAGCATGCACTATGACCCGCATGCTTGGCCTATCACAGCGCGCAAAAAATGGAGAGCCATAATTGGCCAAAGCCAGGGTGGCTTTGGCCAATTATGGCTCAGGGCTTTAGCACACGCCCTACACTATAAAAGGCCACCTGCAGGGCGGTCGCGTGTAGTGTGTTTCGGGTGTTCTGTCCCTAGATATAGGTCCAGTTGTTTGTGTGTTTATCAGTTGACATTGCATTCTTTTTTACCTGTCTTGTAAATCATGTACTTTACATTGTGTGGTAACAGCACCATCTACTAACCAGTTCATGTATTTCATTCAGCCTGTTTTCTTTGTGCATTATGGGAGTCCCAGTGTATTCTGGGTAGTTCCTGGTCCTTGCTAGTCTTGTCCTGTACAGCAAGCAGTCACTATCTTGTGTCTCAGGAGCCAAAACCTTCTCACTGGGTTCCTGCCTCATCATCTGCTATTTAGCCTGTTTTCAAGCATAGTCGGTAAGAGCACTACCTTGTGACATTTACCATAGCTTATATGTGTTACTTGTTTTTCATAGCTCGTTACTATCATTTGTATTACCCCATGTACTGCATGTATAGCAGATAATTCTGTGTCTTAGGCCATGTATCATGGATTTATGTTCTAAATGCTACTGTTTTTATTCTGTAGTTTCACCTTTCCTGTCAATCTACTATCAATAAAAAGAGAAAGTTAAAGCAGTACAGTTTTCTCTTCTTCAAGACATGTCAGATTACACAATGTGCTAACGTGTATGAGGACAGTATAGTGAAACGACTGCCGAGAACAAGCTCAGACGATCAGACTATACGGAGCCCACCATTATCCATGCAGAGCTTACATACGGATATCGCAGCAGTCTCCTAACAGTCACAATACGGAGCCCGCCATTATCCACGCAGAGCTTACATATGGATATCGCAGCAGTCTCCTAACAGTCACAATACGGAGCCCGCCATTATCCACGCAGAGCCTACATACGGATATCGCAGCAGTCTCCTAACAGTCACAACAGTCTAATAGTTGAGCATCTTCCCTCAAGACAAGGTCTCAGATAAGTGGCTCTAGCAGGACATCAATCAGAGAAGCCGCCGCCATTGCCCGCGCAAAGGTAGAAGCTGCAAAGGCAAAATACAGCTTCACAGAACAAGAGATGAAGATAAAGATGGAGAAAGCGCAACTTGAAGCTGAGAAAGCACAACTTGAAGCTGAGAAAGCACAACTTGAAGCTTCACTGAACAGTGAGAAAGCACAACCTGAAGCTTCACTGAATAGGAGGAAAGCGCAACTTGAAGCTTCACTGAACAGGGAGAAAGTGCAACTTGAAGCGACTCTAGAAAAACTTGCTGCAGATAAAGAGACAGCAGCTGCCATAGCAGAAGCAGAATTTCTAGAAGCCACGAAACTTCAGGAAACCAAGAGTCATCGCAGCATCGTCCATCCAGGACTTGAATTCCAAGATCCACAACAGCGAACTTCACAATACGTCTATCAACATTCCAAGTCAGATGACGACCCAGATCCACAGTTTAATGCAAAGCAGTCTGTTGACAAGCCAAACCAACATGCTTATTCGGATCATCAGAAAGTCGACTATCAGCCTCCTTGCAGCAAACTGGAGAATACACATCAGAGTGAAACCGGCTACAACAACGTCTCTCCAGAACAGAGAATCAGAAATCTGCCCTTGCTAAGATGGATGCCCTTCGCTTCAGAACGTTATTACACAGACCAGATTAAACCAGAGACTTCCAACAAGTATGACCGTGCATCACACATTTACTCTGACAACACAACACCAGCTGGTTCCAGCGCCAATCAAGCCACAATGGACTTTGCCAGGTTCCTTGCTGGACATGAGCTGGTCATCAAGGGTCTTGTAAACTTCAGCGACCGTGCTGAGAATTATAGAGCTTGGCGAGCTTCCTTCCAAAATACCACCAGAGACTTAGGTCTGTCATGTAGTCAGAAACTGGATCTCCTGGTGAATTGGCTGAGAAATGAGTCCGCAGAACACGCTAAAAGGATTAGAGACATCAATGTAAATTATCCAGATGTTGGTCTACAAAGGGTCTGGTATAGACTTGATGAGATTTATGGCCAGCAGAGGTCATAGAAAATGCTTTATTCAAGAGAATTGAGGACTTTCCTACAATATCGAACAAAGGCTATTCAAAGCTTAGAGAGTTAAGTGACTTATTCATGGGGCTGAGTGTAGCAAAAGCAAAAGGGGATCTAGTAGTATTGACATTCCTTGACACTTCTAGAGGTGTGAATCCCATAGTTCAGAAGCTCCCATAAAACCTGCAAAAGAAGTGGGTTATGCATGGTTCTCGGTATAAACAGACTTACTATGTACCATTTCCTCTATTTAATGTGTTTGTAGATTTTAGTCCATAAAAAGTTCAGCTCCTATCAAAGAGGAGACAAACCCAAGGGCCCGAGCAGTCAGTGTCCCTTACATAGGAAGCCTCCATCCCTACTTAAGTGCAGAACCTTCAGAGGAAAGTCATTGGAAGACTGCAAGACCTTCCTCAAGGAGAACAACATCTGCTTTTAATGCTGCTCTTCAACTTGTGTTTGGCTCATCCCTATTCCTGACCTCAGAAATGCACTTCTGGAAGAATTTTCAGACATTCCCATAGACACACTCCTAACCTTGTGGACAGTCTTCCCAGAACAGTTGAAGCTGTTATAGCTGCAAAGTGTGGGCCAACTCAATATTGAACCCTATGGACTTAAGCCTGGTACACACGCTCGGATTTTCATTGGACAAAGCGTAGGACTTTTGTCCAAAGGGCATTGGCCAGGAATTTGTCTTGCATATAAATGGCAAAGAATTGTCAGGCAACAAACACTACGTGTTTTTTCAGCTCTTTAGCTTCACCCTTTGGGCACCTTCTGCTAATTTTGTCTCATGGTTAGCATTGCTTTCAAGCATGCGTGTTTGTACTTTGGACTTTTGAACACACGATCGGGAAATCCGACAACAGATAATTGTTTGCGGACAATTTTAAAGCCTGCCATCCAACAATTGTCCGATAGAGCATACAAACGGTCTGATTTTCCGCCAACAGGCTGTCATCAATATAGAGTATAATGCCGCGTACACACGATCGTTTTTCATCATGGAATAAAACCTTGTTTTTCGGCATGAAGAAAAACAACGTTTTTTCAACTTCATCATTAAAAACGACGTTTGCCCACACACCATCGTTTTTTTTAAATGATGAGCAAAGCGTGGTGACGTACGACGGCATTTTAAAGGGGAAGTTTCATTCAAGCTCCCGTCTCTAACTTGCTTCTAAACATGCGCGGGTTTAAAACATTGTTTTAAACGTTGTTTTAGCCCACACACAATCATTTTTTACAACCCAAAAAACTACGTTTTTTAAAAACAACGTTTTAAAATGCAGCATGCTCGAATTTTTTTTTTGACGTTTTTCAGAAGATGAAAAACGATGTGAAGCCCACACACGATCATTTTAAATGACGTTTTTAAAAACCTTGTTTTAAATCATGCCGAAAAACGATTGTGTGTACGCGGCATAAGATTTCCTATCATCTGTGCCCAGTCTTGCCACACAGAGTTAATCCAGCTCTGAGCAATCCTCTTTTATTGTTCAGTGAAAATGAATAGACTTCCAGATACAAACCTGTCTAAATAAAAAGTCAGTTTCTCTCTTTTTGCTTTGAGTGACAGGTTATTTACATATCTAGCTTGGACATGTTTATCATATGTTATGTTATGTCTATCATAATATGAGGTGATCCAAAGTTCATTGTATATTACCAGGATGTGTTATGTGGGGGAGGGGTGGATTTCTCACTTTTTATACTTTGGATCACCTCATATTATGATAAACATAACATAATATATGATAAACATGTCCAAGCTAGATATGTAAATAACCTGTCACTCAAAGCAAGGAGAGAGAAACAGACTTTTTATTTAGACAGGTTTTTATCTGAGTCTGCAAATTTTCACTGAACAATAAAGGATAAAAAAAAAAATTGATAAGAGCTGGATTAACTCTGTGTGGCAAGACTGGGCACAAGTGATAGGAAATCTTATACTCTACATTGTGACATTGGGTTTACATCCACTTTAAAACTGGGATCCCATTAAAGCGGAGGTCCACCCGATTTTTTTTAAAAGCCAGCAGATGCAAATGCTGCAGCTGCTGATTTCTTAAAAATGTACACTTATACTTATTTGTCCAGTGGGCCCACGATGTCCGCAGACGAGGCTGAGCAATCGATCGGCCTTGTGGCTTCACTGCCTGATTCCCTACTGCACATGCGCGAGTATCGCAGCGCTCCGTCACTGGTCCCCGTACTCTCCTAGTGTTTCCCAGAAGACAGCGAGGGGGGGGGGGGGTGAGGTGAAGGGGCAGAGTCAGAACCCGGAAGTGGTGCACCACAGGGGGGTCCAAAAAGAGGAGGTACACATTTTGTGTGAACCTCCGCTTTAAAATTCATGTGCGTGTAAAGGCAGGCGTTCCGATTCTTTTGGTAATATAGTGTAGGTGTTGTGGTCTCATTTTGCTCCCATTCTGGATGTATTTATTCTAGTCATTTGTGTTTGGGTATATGGAGTATACAATGGCATGACTCTTGTGGCCAATAATCAGTTGAGGAGGTAAGCCTCCAACAGCCCATTCTTGGCACAGGAAAACAAGCATCCTCCGTTATCCGACGACAACGGAATGACGTGCGCTCCTACGAGCCAGGCTCCTCCAGTATCACACTTAAGCGCCCACCACCAACTCCCACCTTCTAGTACTAATTACGAAGTACGGACCAGCTCATGCGCGTCACGTGACAGCCCTACCTGAGGCACGCCCCCTCCTTCCGCCCAGTTGCCAATCGTTGTTCGCCGCTCACATCCGGGCCACGCTGCTCCTCCTGCTCCGGTACTCGGCGGCTGGAGGTAACCGGGTACAGGGTGTGGCGCGACCGGGGCTAGCTCCGCCCGGAGGGGACCCTGCGGGGAGGGCGCAGCGCTAAAATGCCGAGGTATGCGGCGGAAGTTTGCGCTGTATCAAGGCGAGAGAGCGGGGCGTGTGGAGGGGAATGTGAGGGGCTGCGGTGCATGAAAGATTAGACATCCTATGTACACGTCATTAGTTCTGTATAGGAAGCCTGCAGCCCCCAATAAAACCTTCTGTATGAACTGGCTGGAATGGCAGCCTTGTTCTGACACAAAACCTATACCAACTAAGAAGAGCAACTCCTGGTCGTCAGTAACCTCTATGGTAGGAAGTAAAAGAATAAAAACTGAGGCGAAAGCACTTCATGTACTTCACCAGACACACACCTCTGTGTTCTTTTCTTCGCAAAGCAGTAAAAAGTGCCCTCAGACCCCCACACACAATAGTCAGCTTCCTCTCATTCTTCTACAAGTAGAATGATGGCATGTTACATCGGCACAAGTTTCATTTATCGTTTTCCTCAAGTCCATTGCTTTTATTTCTTCCATACTTTAGCTTCAATTGACGTATACAGCACGTAGTTTACGTTTAATGGGCTATATTTGTTTTATTCTTTCAGCTAATTGCTGTAACAAATTAACCAGAATGGAATGCATGTTGCCATAAATAGAAGGAGTTGGTATTAATGGAATTTTTGCTGGAGGAGGACGCGATTGTCATACCTGGATTTGTTCCGACTGTACTTTATAAGTCGCAGAGACGAGTAGTTCGCCAGACTTTTACCTAAGATGTCTATTGATTTTTATGGAATTTGTGCAACAATAAGACCAGGGCTGGGAGAATAATTGTCTTGGAGTAAAAATGTGTTCGTTCTGTGTGGTTTTAGGGACACCCGCTGGACACATATTGTACTGCGTTGCCTGCTGCAAATACAGTTGCAACCTCTGCCTGCTTTATAGCCTTCAGTGGTCCACTGAATAAAGGGGCTAAGAATAGCTGAGATCCTGGCGCAGGAGGAGCAAGAACCATCCTGGGTCACTGGGGACGTAGAGGTAAGAGATATAAATGAGTTCAGGCAAATAGAACACACACAATTTAAGCCAGCGCTGCATAAATATATAGCATATAGGTCTCAAACTTGTGGCCCTTCAGCCATTGCAAAACTGCAAGTCCCATCATGCCTTTGGGCAGGGTTTGACAAATTTGCTTGGAATCAAAAAACGCACCCGTCCCATTTGTCGCCATTTCACGAGCGGACGCAATTTTGAAGCACGACATGTTGGCTATCAATTTACTCAGCGTAATATTATCTTTCACAATATAAAAAATTGGGCAAACTTTACTGTTGTCTTATTTTTTAATTTAAAAAAAGTGTATTTTCCCCCCAGAAAATACAGTGTCGCAGAAAGTGTTGCAACGACCGCCATTTTATTCTCTAGGGCAGGCATCCTCAAACTACGGCCCTCCAGCTGTTGCGGAACTACAAATCCCATGAGGCATTGTGAAACTGACATTCACAGACATGACTGAGCATGATGGGAAATGTAGTTCCTGAACAACTGGAGGGCCATAGTTTGAGGACCCCTGCTCTAGGGTGTTAGAATAAAAAATATATATAATGTTTGGGGGTTCTAATTAGAGGGAAGGAGATGGCAGTGAAAAAACACATTAGAACTGCTGTTTTTTGCTACATGTAATGTAACCTGTAATGCCAATGGCCACCACAAAATGGCGCCAGATCACAGAAGGAAGCTGAAGCCTTCTGCAGGCCTCAGCTTCCTTCTGTGAAGGCCGCAAAGCCGCGGCCTCAATTACCGGCCAGCCCATGCCGGCCGGTAATTGAGCCTGCGGCTTTGCGGCCTTCTGCAAGCCTCAACTTCCTTCTATGAAGGCCACAAGGCAGCGGCCTCAATTACCGGCCGGTGTGTTGGTGAAATCAAAGTACCTTTCACTTTTTTCAATTTTATTATGTTGCAGCCTGATAGTTATTTAAAGCACCCAAAAGGGGAAGTTCCGCTTTAAGGCCTCCTCCCCCTACTCTTTCAGTAATGGCACTTTTGGGGAACAAGTACCCGATTTTGACTAGTTCCCACTTCCACTCCAATCACCTAGGGCGGCGTTCGAAATGCATCTCTCCCTGCAGTTTTCTGGGACACGTGACATGCCCCAGAAGACTACAGAACCATTCACAATTGTGCAATAGGTATACGGCTGTAAAGCCACAAGCTGTCTGTCATAGCTGGATGCCCACAGTTTTTTTTAAAACTGGTCCCCCGGCAGCCTAAATCGTAATATACTAGTGTGCTGCACTGCATACTAGTACATTATGACAGACTTGCCTACAAACGCAGCCCTCCGGCACTGCGCTCTCATCGCTTTCCCTTGTCTCCAGTAAGGATGAGCTCTGGCGTGTCGCACAGCCCACGTGCAGAGCCTGCCAGGAAGTCGGCATTGTGCTGCGCAAATCGCAGGCACGAAATGTCTCACTGCCTGTGATTAGCACAGCGCAGCGCTGAATTCCTGGCGGGCTCTGCACATGGGCTTTGCGAACACGCCGGAGCTCATCCTTACCGGAGACAAGAGAAATCGATGAGAGCGCAGTGTTGGAGGGCTGCGTTTGTAGGCAAGTATGTCATAATGTACTCATCCTTAGTCTCCAGCACCTTCCATCTTTGCCTGGTGTTTTTTCCGGGGTTTGAAATTTTCACCACATGTCGATGACAACCCATGCAATCCATACATACAAAGAAACCTAAACAAATACATCCAAAAATTAATCTATATGTAATAAAGGAAAAAGGTATTGAACACATGAAGAAGGGGAGGTGCAAAAAGGCATGGAAATCCAAGACACCAGCTGAAACCTATGAGTAATTAGAAACCAATCCTGCCCCTTGTCAGTGCAAATTAATAGCTGGTTAAGTCTCAACTGATGGCCTATAAAAAGGTGTCTCATTACCAAGGTGTCACACAGGAAACATCTAATTATGGGTATAAGCAAAGAGCTCTCAAGACCTTTGCAAACTTTTTGTTGCAAAACATACTGAAGGCATTGGTTACAGAAGTATTTCTAAACTTCTGAATGTTCCAGTGAGCACTGTTGGGGCCATAATATGAAAGTGGAAAGAATGTCATTTCACCATAAACCGGCCACGACCTGCTGCTCCTGGCAATATTTCTGACAGAGGAGTGAAAATAATTATCAGAAGAGTTATCCAAGAGCCAAGGACCACTTGTGGAGAGCTACAGAAAGACCTGGGATTAGCAGGTACAATTGGTTCAAAGAAAACAAGTAATGTGCTCAACCACCATGGCCTTTATGCACTCTCACCACAAAAGACTCCATTGCTAAAGAAAAAGCATGTTAAAGCTCATTTAAAGTTTGCTGCACAACATTTAGATAAGAATATAGTCTGGTCAGGTGAGACCAAAATGTAACTGTTAGGAAGTCAAATAGCACTGCACATCACCCCAAAAACACCCCCATACCAACAGTGAAATTTTGATGTGGGAACATTATGGTGTGGGGCTGTTTTTCAGAATACGGTACTGGCAAATTTCATATCATTAACCACTTGCTTACTGAGCACGTATACCCCTTCCTGACCAGGTCAAATTTCAGCTTCTGCCACTGCGTCGCTTTAACTGACAATTGCGCGGTCGTGCGACGTGGCTCCCAAACAAAATTGGCGTCCTTTTTTCCCCACAAATAGAGCTTTCTTTTGGTGGTATTTGATCATCTCTGCGGTTTTTTTTTTTTGCGCTATAAACAAAAAGAGCGAAAATTTAGAAAAAGTCAATATTTTTTTACTTGTTACTATAATAAATAGCCCATTTAAAAAAAAAAAAAAAAAATTTTCTCGATACGTATTATTCTACATATTTTTGGTAAAAAAAAAAACGCAATAAGCGACTGGTTTGCGCAAAAGTTATAGCGCTTACAAAATAGGGGACAGAATTAGTATTAATTTTTTATTATTGATTTGTTTTACTAGTAATGGCGGCGATCTGCGATTTTTATTGGGACTGCAACGTTATGGCGGACACATCGGACACTTTTGACACATTTTTGGCGCCATTCACATTTATACTGCGATCAGTGCTATAAAAATGCACCGATTACTGTATAAATGTGACTGGCAGTGAAGGGGTTAACACTAGGGGGGCTTGGAAGGGGTTAAATGTATTCCCTGGGTGTGTTCAAACTGTGTGGGGGGTGACTGGGGGAGGTGACCGATTCTGTGTCCTTATGTACAAGGTACACAGATCGGTCTCCTCTCTCCCCTGACAGGACATGGATCTCTGTTTACACACAGAGATCCATGTCCTTGTCCCTGTAACCGCAGATTGCGAGTGCCTGGTGGACATCGTGGTCGCCAGGCACGCGCATCCGGATCTCAGGAATGCGGCGCACGCCCTCTAGTGGCCAGGAAGAGCGCAGGACGCATATATGCGTCCAGTCAGAGATTTAGCAGGACCCGACGGCCGCATATATTCGTACGGCCGTCGGGAAGTGGTTAAAGGAAGGATGAATGGAAAAATGTACAAAGAATTTCTTGATAAAAATCTGCCATCTACCAGGATGATGAAGATGAAATGAGGGTGGACATTTCTGCAAGACAATGATCCTAAACACAAAGCCAAGGAAACTCTCAAGCGTTTTCAAAGAGAGAAAATAAACCTGCTAGAATGGGCTGCTAACCTTGACTTGAATCCAATAGAAAATCTATGGAAAGAACTGAAGATCAGAGTTCATAGAAGAGGCCCACGGAACCGTCAAGATTTGAAGACCGTTTGGAAGAATGGGCCAAAATCACACTCTGAGCAATGCATGCGACTAGTTTCTCCATACAGGAGGCGTCTTAAAGCTGTCATTGCCAACAAAGGATTTTGTACAAAGTATTAAATACATTTCAGTTCGCGTGTTCAATACTTTTTACCTGTGTGATTCCATTTTATTACACATAACTTTATTTCTGAACTTATTTGTTTTGGTTTCTTTGTATGTATGGATTGCGAAGGTTTTTACCAACGTGGTTATTTCATGTCAATAGCACTTTTGAAAATACACTATATTGTTTATAGTATTGGGACACCTTTGTTTACATGCACATGAATTTTAATTGCATCTTAGTCCGTAGGGTTACTTTTTGAGTTCGCCCACCCTTTTCACCTATAACAGCATCAACTCTTCTGGGAAGACTGTCTACAAGCTTTAGGAGTGTCTATGGGAATGCTTGAACATTCTTCCAGAAGCGCATTTCTGAGTTAAGGCACTGATGTTGGATGAGAAGCCCTGGTTCACAGTCAGGTTGAGGTCAGGACTCTGCAGGCCAGTCAAGTTCCTCCACCCCAAACTTGCTCATCAATGTCTTTATGGACCTTGTTTGTGCACTGGTACACAGTCATATTGGAACAGGAAGGGCCATCCCCAAACTGTTCCCACAAAGTTGGGAGCATGAAATTGCCCACAATGACTTGGTATGCTGAAACTGAGTTTTTTATCACTGGAACTAAGGGGCCAAGTCCCAGCCCCTGAAAAACAACCAAACACCATAATACCCCCTCCACCAAATGACTTGGACCAGTGCACAAAGCAAGGTCCATAAAGACATGGATGAGCAAGTTTGGGGTGGAGAAACATAACTGGCCTGCCTGTTGAGTCCTGACCTTAACCCGATAGAACACATTTGGAATAAATTAGAACGTTGACTGTGAGCCAGGCCTTCTCATCCACACCAGTGCCTGACTTCACAAATGCATTTCTGGAAGAATGGTCAAACATTCCCATAGACACACTCCTTAACCTTGTGGACAACCTTTCTCAAAGAGTTGAAGCTGTAATAGCTGAACAGGGGTGGGTCAACTCAATATTAAACCCTATGGACTAAGACAGGGATGCCATTAAAGTTCATGTGTGTGTAAAGACAGGCGCCCCAATACTTTTGACAATATAGTGTATATTTACCTTTAAAAATCGTGATGTGTTCAATACTTATTTTACCCGCTGTGTGTGTGCGTAATGAATAAGTGTGTGTGTGTGTGTGTGTGTGTGTGTGTGTGGCACATGAGCTACTAAAGTGGTGTAACCACGTATTAACTCTTACATATAGCAAACTGTTGTGTATAAAAAGGGGGATTCTTAGTTTGCATATACTGCAATACATGTTCCAGCCAGCCAACTGTGTCACAGCAATCCCTCTCTGGCCAGTCCCTACTCCTTTACCTGCTGTCCACCCTCCAAAAATTATTTATAGATATATATAATATATAAAATCAAGCTGTGCAAGGACCCCAAATTTTTACTTGGTATCATCCTCTTGCAGTCCAATGTGCAGTAGAGCTTCGACTGGGTGTGGAAGAAGCAAGAATACTGAGCTAATCAATTGTGCTGCAATGCTAGAAGCATGCCAAAAGACTGAAAAAGCGGATACATTTAGGTGGTTGTAATGGCTGAAGGTTTACCTTATCTCTGCATTAAGTTTAAAAAAACGTTGTGTCTGCTCTCCCCTGCACCTAAAATACTTACTTTCATATGACATGTTTGTTATTTAAAAGAAAAAAAGGTAAACTTTACATTTACTTTAAAATGGATGTAAACCCACTCTCGTCCTTTCTAAACTACTGCCATAGTGCTGATCTATAAGGATATAGATGCCTCCTGCATGTACCCTTACCTGTCAAATGTTTCCCCTCTGTCTGTTATAAGAACTGAAAAACTGCAGATTCTGTTGGTGGATCTGTTGTCTGGAGCTCTGTGGGTGGAGTTGTGATGTCAGTAGTCTCCCCGCCCACCTCTACACTTCCCTTGTCAACATGCTTTTTTTTCCTGTGTATTTCTTATACTGAATTCTGCTATGATCACTAACATCCAGTCAAAATCCAGAAAAGTAACCACATGATTTCAGAAAAGGAGTGGGGGTGGGAATTAAAAAATAATGCCTGTCTCCAGGCTAGTGCATGAGATATGTAAATAACCTGTCACTCACAGCAAGGGGGCGGAACGGACTAAGGTTTTTCTCTGTAAGTCCATTTTATTTCACTGAACAATAAAAGTGGATTAACTCTGTGTGGCAAGACTGGGCACAGACTGGGCTTTCGATACCGTGGATCACAACCTGTTACTGACTCGGCTGGCTGAGGTAGCCAGAGTCGCAGAAAGTGATTTACAGTGGTTCTCCTCCTTTTTGGAAAACCGATCACAAACAGTGAAATTGGGACCGTTCACTTCTGAAAAACGCACGGTATCATGTGGAGTCCCTCAAGGATCCCCCCTGTCACCGGTGCTCTTCAACATCTATCTTCGTCCGCTCTTTGAAATCATCAGTAGCCAACAACTACTCTATCACTCATATGCAGACGACACCCAACTGTATTTTCGCATCTGCAACAAAAAGGATCATCATCCCAGTTTAGAGAATTGTCTCTCTTTGATAGAAAACTGGATGACCAAGAGTTATCTTAAACTCAACAGTTCCAAAACAGAACTTCTTCTGTTTCAGGCCAGTCGCAAGAGTCAACTGGCAACAACCTGGACACCTCCGCCCATTCTGGGCAAAATCATCACCCCTAGCTCCAAAGTCAAAAGTCTAGGGGTCATTTTTGACACCTTCATGACAATGGACGGACAAATAGGGTCAGTAGTCAGTGGATCTCACCATCTACTGTGCCTACTACATAGACTTATTCCATTTATTCCCAAAGAAGACGTAGCAGTCGTGGTGGGAACAATAGTGAACTCCAGACTGGACTATGCAAATGCCCTTTACCTTGGACTCCCAAAGTACCAAATCTCTCGTCTGCAAGTCGTTCAGAATACGGCCGCCAGGCTAGTGACTGGGAAAAAAACATAGGAATCAATCTCACCTTCGTTGAGAACCCTTCACTGGCTGCCAGTAAAGGACAGAATTGCTTTTAAAGCGCTCTGTCTGACGCATAAGTGCATCCATGGTAAGGCTCCGCAATATTTATGCGAAAAGATAGAAGCCCACAATCCCAATCGCATACTGCGATCCACCGACCAAAATCTGGTCAAAATACCTAAAGCCAGTTACAAGTCCAAAGGAGAAAGAAGGTTTGCTTTCCAAGGTCCCAAACTATGGAACGCTTTACCAACCAGCATTCGGTTGGAGGAAAACCACCTGAGCTTCAGAAGACAGATTAAAACTCTGCTCTTTTGATGTCAAGAGAAACAGAAACAACAAGCGCCCAGAGGCGATTCAGTTCGCATGTGCCGCGCTATACAAGTTTTTCATTCATTCATTCATTCATTCATTCATAGGAAATGTTATACTGTACATTGACATAAAAAAAAAATGGGGTTTACATCCACTTTAAGCTCCTCAGTCTGCTTCTTCTCTGTTCACTGTACTGTCAGAGGGTGGGGGGGGGGGGTGGGGACCTAGTGCTACCTAACTGCAGGTCTCCTTTCCCTGCTGTGTGGTGAGGCAGAGCTGTCTAAATCTCAAACTATAAAACAGCTCCCTTATTTATTTCATCTGTGTATTTAGATGTTTGGAGTTTAGCTTTAGTTCGTCAGCTCTTTTCTGGGCTGATGGTGTTTATACGACAGGTATCTGATAGTTTTTTTTTTCCTTGTTTGATGAGTAGGAAGAGGAGCTGGCTGTCCAAGATTTATTAGCATTTTATGGCTATGAAGCATCAGACCCTTTACCAGAAAATGATGTAGAGAGTAGTGAATCTGAACGTACACAGCCTTTATTTCAGGTAAGAAATCCCAACGTATATCTAAAAATGCACTGCTTTTAATTAGATCTAAAATACAACGCCTTATATTTTCGTTGTACAGGTACAAATATCAGCTGAAACTGAACCGATGTCTCCTTCTTTGGCTTCTGGAGGGTCTGCTGATCTCTCTCCTCGTTTGGCAGATTGTAAGTATATATGAAAGAGGAGTTATTTTTCTGTTTTGTCTATTGAGGTACACAGATTGATAGTAACCAACATATGGTTTTACTGCGGCCCACGGGTAAAGTGGACACTAGGCACTTGTAAAACTGAAGGCCCGTGCCCTAAGGGGTTTAGCCCCTCCCAATCCAGTCCAGCTCACTTTTGCTTAGTGGTCTTAGAAGAATGGTTGCTTGGTTTTACTTTTGCTACTTTTTTTTGCTATGATTGGAAGATGTTTCTAATATCAACAGCTACTGGTAGATTAAGGCTGGATAATAGCAAAGGGCTCTGCTATTCAGGTCAGGCCAGTATATATGGTGATTCCTTGTGGAGTTATCGGGGCAAGAACTGAGTTTTTCCTGTCCCCTTCTCCAAAAACTTGCTGTCATAACTAGCAGGCTATAGAACTGTTCTTCATCTGTTTTGTTTTTGAATGTTTGATATTTGACAGGCCAGTTTTTGAAGGTGTTAGGAAATCTCCTTTTACTACTGCCTTGCTTGTATATTTGTATGTAGTTTCTAAGTTGGTCACCCACATGGGAGAACCCTTCACTTTATTTTAATTCTAGAGGCGTTTTTTCTGTTTCTCTGGTGGATTGGCACTGTTTAACCAGTTTGCCTCTAGAGCAATATTTTGCACAATTCATCATATTTTTAAGGAAAAATACACTAAAAATGAATTTTAGTGGAAATCGGCACAAAATAATACTCAAGTCTTAAAATTGCGTGCTGCAGTGATATCGCGAAAAACGATGGTACCTAAAAATCTCCATATGCAACACTTTTAAAGACTTTACTGATCATCAGTCTAGAGTTAATCTTTGACTATTTTCTTATATATATTTTTTTAAACTTTTTTTTTTATCTTATTTATTTTTTTATCCTTCTTTTTTTTTTTTTTCATTTAACATTACTCTTATCACAAGTGCCTAACAAGCCCCCTATGTGATGGCATTGGGCATGTGACAGGTGCTCGTTATAGATACAATGTCTCCCATGCCCTCCAATGCAGCTGATCAAGCACAGATCATGCACATTGCCTGTTTCCTCAGCTACGCAAGCTATGGAATGACAACTCTGAAACCTGAAACGCTCAGAATTGAGCACTTCCATCTTCATAAACTGCAGAAGAGATCGGAAACAGATGTTCTTGATTTCCTCCCACTCGCCACCTGGAGACTGCAGGGGTTTGTTTTAAACCCATCACACTGTAGTGGAGGCTGGGGCATGTTATACAATAAAATGGAGATTTGCCACACCTAAAAAACAGTACAGATACACAAAAGTACACATACATGTAGCCTGAAGAAAGAAACTGCTCTTTAGCCTGATGCTTTAAAAATAAATGCTTTATCGTCTGCTTGACGGGCTCTACATCTTCTGGGTAGTGCAAACTTTATGATCCCCTGCTGTACACATTCTAGTATGTCATAGTACTCTCTATTGCTCCTCGGTAAAAACGTAAAAGAACCTGTTTTGAAAGGTTGGCTTTAGTGCGACTTGTTCTCACCAGTCGCATGAGATTGCATCAAAAATCGCATTGTAAAGTCGCACTGTAAATTGCGCGACTTTGGGGTAGCACTAGTGGAAACAGAGTACTTGATCCTACTCTACATCAAGTAACCTCAATATAACTTGGTGGTCCTCTTCCTAAAGGCAGTTAGTAAGCTCTTTAGGCAGGCCATACATTATGCAATTTTCCTTCCTTCAACTACAAGTTGATAAAACAAGCATATTTTGCATCTGTCTGGAGGATTGGTTTAGAGGCCCCATAGAGGCGAGCAGGACAGTGAGCGGAGACAGACCTGTCATCCGCCTGATCAGCAGATTGTTCCCCTGCTGAGCAAAGCTGAGTCCGTCGGGCAGACCGTCCGCGTGAAAGAGCCCTAAGTGTCATTTATGTCTGCTGCTTCTTTCCTCTATCAGCATGAGTCACTTTTGTCAAATTATCCTGACACCAAAAAAAAAAAGGAGATGGGAAAGGAGCTCCAACAGATTGACAGTCTCAGCCCTGTTCCTGTGTGCAGACAGTGTATCCCTTCCCTCCAATCAGCTCTCAGAGCTCTCCTCACTGAGTCTAACTTCAGCTCTCTGTCCCTTTTTTTTTCTGAAAGCACAGACAAGGTTTTATAAATTCTGCACTTTGAACAGATGTAGAGAAGTGCAGACTGCATATATAGAGGTATGGCGTACATAGGATTTGTTTCATCTCTCTGTATCACCTGAGGCCAGTAACTTCACTGGGTATATATGTGTGTGTGTATGTATATTGTGACAGGGTACACAATTGTATGTACACCAGTGAGAGACTGGAAAAGTCAGCGTTCCCTGCCCTGGAAGGGGTTAAGCCTGGCCAACAGGTAAAACCTCCTTTCTTCCCCTATTAATTAACACTCACCTGGTAAGGAAGTGGGAAGTGAGAGCTCAGTGTGAGAGGTATGCTGAGCTGGACGGACAGGTTGGAAACTGTCTGCATTGAAGGAACAAGGTCTGTCATAGATTTGTTTATTTTGGACTGTTATTATGTTTGTTTTATACTGGAGGCTGGAATAGCCCCTCCAGTACAGTGTAGTGAGGGACACTACTGTCAGTTAGCCTCCTAAATTGGAGTAGGCCATTTTGTTTTGTATTATTTATTTTGAGTGCAATAAAGCCGTATTTATTGCTTAAGATCAGCGACTTTGCTACATTGCATTACCGCTATTTCTTGCGACTTTGTCACAAGTGGTGTCAGAAGTGGGATATTCGCTGTTGTACCGGTCAAATTTACAGTTACAGTGGCCTTAAAGGTACAGGACCCAGAAAATGGAAGATATTATGAAAGCCCTGTTACACGCTGTCTCTGTGCAGCAAGAGACTAATAGACAAGTAGA
Source organism: Rana kukunoris (assembly GCA_029574335.1). Lineage (NCBI taxonomy): Eukaryota > Metazoa > Chordata > Amphibia > Anura > Ranidae > Rana > Rana kukunoris. The sequence continues at coordinate 418,935,186 of CM056049.1, forward strand.
CAGACAAGCCGCTGCAGCACAACAAGAGATTAGTAGACAGGCAGCTGCCGCAGCTGCAGTACAACAGGAGACCAACAGGCTCCTGACTTTGAAGATTGAAGCTTTGACTGAAGCACAAAAGTCAGACCATGCTGTTCTCAAAGCAACCCTGGATCAGATGACTACCCAAGGATCTTCTAACCCACCAGCAAGGGGGGTAAGCCAAATACGTGCAAGCAGCTGTTTGCAGAAAATGACCCCGGATGATAATGTGAAGACTTACCTACTGGCGTTCGAACGGACCGCCACTCGAGAAGGCTGGGCCCCAGAACAGTGGGCTGGAATCATTGCACCCTTCCTGGGAGAAGCACAGAAAGCCTATTTTGATCTGGATGAGGTGGCTGCTGCAGACTATCCCAAACTGAAAGGAGAGATCCTGGCTCGCTTAGGGGTGACTTCCACAGTGAGGGCCCAGCGTTTCTACAACTGGAGGTTTAAAGAAGGAAAAGCGCCAAGATCCCAGATGTTCGATTTAATTCATCTGGCTCAGAAGTGGCTCAAACCAGAGACTCAAACCCCTGCACAGATTATAGAAGCACTTGTACTGGACCGTTACGTGAGAGAGCTTCCAAATGGCCTCCGGGAGTGGGTCACTCAGGGAAATCCCCTGGACTGTGATAGTATGGTCGCACAAGTGGAGCGGTACCTGTCTACCAAATATTTGGATCGATCCCTCTCTAGGACGATCGGGAAAATACAGAGACCAGGAGACCGGAGGAGTGGAGTGGAAGCAGACTTCGGATCCGGAGCCCGTTTCTCCAAAACAGACTTTAGAAGTCAAAACCCTGGGAAAGAGGACCACCCTAGGAGAAACTCCATAACTTGTTTTGAGTGTGGCGCCAAAGGACATGTCAGGGCGAGATGCCCCAATCTTCCTGAGCCAATGCAGTGTGGACTAGGGGAAGATTCCTCTGACTTTTGTGGGCTCATTTGTTTAGCAGGCCTGGTAGAAGGGGGACATACCTTCCGAGTACCTGTCCTGCTGGACAAACAAGAGACAGTGGCCCTGGTGGACTCTGGCAGTGCCCTGACTTTGGTAGCCAGTAAATTGGTAAAACCTTGTTGGATTCAGAAGCATAGAACCATGGGGTTATTGTGTATCCATGGGTGTACTGTGCGGTATCCTACTGCCAACATAGAAGTGTCAGTACAGGGCAGTTTGGTAAGGATCGTAGCAGTGGTAGTTCCTCGTCTACCATATCCTTTGACAATAGGAAGGAATTTCCCTAATTTCCACACCCTGTTACAGCCCCCTGTGATGGGAGAACAAAGGGAACCTGAAGTGGAGCAGAGAAATACAGGGGTCCATGAAGTATTTCCCTTTGCTCATCCTGACTTGTATATCTCTAATCCAAAAAGAGGTAAAACAAGACGGGAACGCAGGGAGAGCAAGTTAAGATTTAATAGAGCTGTCCAGGAAGTCCTGTTAAATCAGCGTGGGGAGCAGTCCAGGAGAGGCGGGGCCCCACGACAGACAGAAGATGAGCCAGAGGTTGGTCAACCAGAACCCGCCCCAGAGGCTACCATTGAAGGCGATGAGGGGGATACAGATATCCTGGATATCTCGGGAAGTGGCTTTGGCCGTGACCAGACAGATGATCCCCTGTTGCAGGAAGCCAGGAGTAATGTTGTAGAGGTTAATGGGGTACCAGTGGAAGGGGTAACAGGAAAGGCTTATCCCTATTTTATCCTTAAAAACGATCTTCTTTACAGAGTAACCTCAGATGAGGGACAAGAGCTTGAACAACTGGTTGTGCCTTCATCATACACCCGAAAAATCCTGGATTACTCTCACTCTCATCTGCTGGGGGGACACTTAGGGGTGGAGAAAACCCAAGAACGGGTGCTCAGGAGGTTTTTCTGGCCTGGGGTATATGAGGGGATTAAAAGGTATTGTGCTTCTTGCCCGGAATGCCAGCTGGCATCTCCCAGACCGAAGTTGAGAGCCCCACTCATACCTCTCCCCATAGTTGACATTCCGTTTGAGAGGATTGGCATGGACCTAGTGGGTCCCTTAGAGAAAACAGCTCGAGGGCACCAGTACATCCTTGTCATCGTCGATTATGCCACCAGATACCCGGAGGCCATTCCACTACGTAAGGCGAATGCTAAAAGTATTGCAAAAGAGTTGGTTCAGATGTTTACACGGGTGGGGATCCCCAGGACATTGCTCACGGATCAGGGGACACCGTTTGTCTCCCGTATTATGAAAGAGCTATGTCAGCTATTTAATGTACAGACTCTGAGAACGTCAGTATATCACCCCCAGACAGATGGGTTGGTAGAAAGTTTTAACCGGACCCTAAAGGGGATGTTGAGAAAGGTCGTTAGCAGGGATGGGAAGGATTGGGACTTGTTACTTCCTTACCTGTTGTTTGCAGTTCGAGAGATTCCCCAAAGTTCTACGGGCTTTTCCCCGTTTGAGCTTTTATATGGTAGGCATCCCAGGGGTATACTGGATATCCTAAAGGAAACCTGGGAAGAATAGGGGGTAACGGGGACCAATGTCCTCCAGTATGTTGAAGATATGCGGGTGCGTATGGCTCAGATTGCCCCTCTTGTTCGCCAGCATATGGAGCAAGCGCAGAGTAGGCAGAAGTCCTACTATGACCAGAGGGCCCTAGTGAGACAGTTTGAAAGAGGGGACAGAGTAATGGTTCTAGTACCCACCGCAGAAAGCAAACTTCTAGCACAGTGGCAGGGACCCTATGAGGTGTTGGAAAAAATGAGCCCAGTAAATTATAAAGTTAGTCAGCCGGGATGCCGGAAGAAGGAGGCCGTGTTCCACATAAACCTTCTTAAGCCATGGAGGACTAGAGAGGACTGCATGGGAGCAGTGGGGGACACCACACCTGGTCCACAGGCACCTAGTCCTTCGGTGACAATCTCTCCAGAGCTGACACCTGAGCAAATAAAAGAAGCTAGAGTCTTGGTTGAGAGGAATAACGATGTTTTCTCCCCCAACCCTGGACAAACCCGAGAGATTACCCATGACATTATTACAGAACCAGGGGTTGTCGTAAGAGTGAAGTCTTACCGCATTCCGGAGGCCAAGAGGGAAGCTGTAAGGGATGAAATCAGGAAAATGCTTGAGCTTGGAGTGATAGGAGTCTCATAGCCAGTGGTGCAGCCCCATTGTTCTAGTGCCCAAACCTGATGGGTCCATCAGGTTTTGTAATGACTTCAGGAAGTTAAACGAGGTGTCTAAGTTTGACGCCTACCCCATGCCTAGGGTGGATGAACTAGTAGAGCGATTAGCCAAAGATAGGTTCTTCACCACGTTGGATCTGACAAAGGGTTATTGGCAGATCCCATTGACAAAGCACGCCCGAGAGAAGATGGCCTATTCCAGTACAGGATCATGCCTTTTGGCCTCCATGGGGCTCCAGCCACTTTTCAAAGGCTAATGGATAAGTTGCTCAGGCCCCACACTGAGTATGCAGCCGCATACTTGGATGATGTGATCATTCATAGCCCGGACTGGGAAAGCCATCTGGATAAAGTACAGGCAGTCTTGGACACTCTTAGAAGAGCGGGTCTGACAGCTAACCCCTCTAAATGTGCCTTGGGTCTAGCAGAGGCTAGATACTTGGGTTACCTGGTTGGCAGAGGACTTGTTAAACCACAAATGAACAAGATAGGAGCTATACAGAGCTGGCCCAGACCATTGAGGAAAAAACAAGTCAGAGCTTTCTTGGGGATTGTAGGCTACTATCGGAGGTTTATTCCTCACTTTGCTACGAGGGCTGCTCCGCTCACTGACCTTATTAAAGCCAGAAGTCCAGACACTGTAAAGTGGAACAGCGAGGCTGAGGAAGCCTTTGCTGGTCTGCGGGCAGCGCTTTGTGCCCAACCTGTGCTTGTGGCTCCTGACTTTAGAAAGGAGTTCTTTCTCCAGACCGATGCCTCAGAGGTGGGTCTGGGTGCAGTTTTGTCCCAATATGTGGATGGTGAGGAACACCCTGTGCTGTATTTGAGTCGGAAGTTGTTACCTCGAGAACAGCGCTATGCCACAGTGGAAAAAGTGTGTAACGGAACTATGTATTCTGCCTGTACATCTATAATAATCATGCAGTGGTATATTATGAGGTGTGAACATCCTCTGTCTGTAAAGATGTAGATTAGAACTGAATCAGCCTGTCTCTGGAAACCTCTCTTTAGTATGCTAATTCACCTCTCTATTCCCAAAGGTTAATTGATCTATTGTGTGTGTGAAAGACCTGTGTTTATCCTTAAGAGATTGTATATTGTATTCCAAATTAGCAGTATCCGGCTAGTTGTATTGAAATAGCATGTCACTTATGTTCAGAAGAACTGTCAGGCTTTGCGGAGCCGAAATGTTTAGCTACGGAGGGGATTATCTGTGATTGAATTGTATTTGAGAAAGGAATGTGGCTTCTTTAGCCTGGTGACAGTGTGTCTAACTTGAGGCCCCCCCTGTGGAGGGAGGGGACGGAGAGTTCCATTGTTCCTTGATTATTCACAAGTTTGTAACTATATTTAAACCAAGAAATGTACCATTAAAGTTAGTCTACTGGACCCTTCAAACGTAGCCTGTCTCGTTTATGGAAGGGAATGCAATGGGATTTATTCTGTGCCTCTTACAACTGGACCTAACTCTCCCTCTGGATCTCGTGGATGGGCTTATACTGGACTTACTTATATAGCAACTTGCCAGGGAAAAGGACGTCGTCAGCGGCTGATACCCTCTCCCTACATGGGTAGCCGTTACAGAGTGTTTGGCAATCAAGTGGGCAGTAGAAACACTCCGCTACTATTTGTTGGGCAGGCGGTTTACCCTCGTCACAGACCATGCTCCGTTAAAGTGGATGCACACCAACAGGGACAAGAACGCTCGGGTCACGAGGTGGTTTCTGTCCCTACAGCCCTTTACTTTTGTGGTACGACATAGGGCAGGTCTCCTCCACAGTAATGCAGATGCTCTGTCCCGAGTGCATGGGTTTGTAGAGGTGGCCGCTTCCCACCCAAGTGTTAAGCTGGGGGGGAGGATGTGTGACAGGGTACACAATTGTATGTACACCAGTGAGAGACTGGAAAAGTCAGCGTTCCCTGCCCTGGAAGGGGTTAAGCCTGGCCAACAGGTAAAACCTCCTCTCTTCCCCTATTAACACTCACCTGGTAAGGAAGTGGGAAGTGAGAGCTCAGTGTGAGAGGTATGCTAAGCTGGACGGACAGGTTGGAAACTGTCTGCATTGAAGGAACAAGGTCTGTCATAGATTTGTTTATTTTGGACTGTTATTATGTTTGTTTTATACTGGAGGCTGGAATAGCCCCTCCAGTACAGTGTAGTGAGGTACACTACTGTCAGTTAGCCTCCTAAATTGGAGTAGGCCATTTTGTTTTGTATTATTTATTTTGAGTGCAATAAAGCCGTATTTATTGCTTAAGATCAGCGACTTTGCTGCATTGCATTACCGTTATTTCTTGCGACTGGAGGTGGTGTGGTGTGCCGATCTGAACGGGGTGACCTGTTCGGATCACGGATCGATGACGGTCCGTTGCACCCCTAATTATATATATATATATATATATATATATATATATATATATATATATATATATAAATTAGGGGTGCAACGGATCGTCATCGATCCGTGATCCGAACAGGTCACCCCGTTCAGATCGGCACACCACGCGATCTGCGGACCGCTCCGGAGCCTCAGCCGTAGGAAAGTCCCCGGCTTCGGCCTAGCTCCATAGCGGCGGCCATCTTGTGGAGACTGTGTGTTGGCCAGTGACCTGACCCGGAAGTGACGCTCCGCCGCTGTGCTCCAGTGAGCGCCTGTCTCCCCAGCATCAGAGGTTCTCCCTTTAGCACCAGAGCCGCACCGTTCCCTCATGTGGAGCCAGTAGCTCTGCACCTGCCGGTAGGAGATAGACTGTCCTGGGAAGCATGGCTGTCTGCACTGAGCGGAGATGGACGGACACCTGTGACACCACCAGAGGAGGGGGGATGGACGGACACCTGTGACACCACCAGAGGAGGGGGGGGATGGACGGACACCTGTGACACCACCAGAGGAGGGGGGGATGGACGGATACCTGTGACACCACCAGAGGAGGGGGGGGATGGACGGACACCTTTGACACCACCAGTGGAGGGGGGATAGACGTACACCTGTGAAACCACCAGAGGAGGGGGGGACGGACGGACACCTGTGACACCACCAGAGGAGGAGGGGGGGACGGACGGACACCTGTGACATCACCAGAGGAGGGGGGGGGGGGACGGACACCTGTGACACCACCAGAGGAGGGGGGGGGGGGACGGACACCTGTGACACCACCAGAGGAGGGGGGGGGGGGACACCTGTGACACCACCAGAGGAGGGGGGGACGGACACCTGTGACACCACCAGAGGAGGGGGGGACGGACACCTGTGACACCACCAGAGGAGGGGGGGACGGACACCTGTGACACCACCAGAGGAGGGGGACGACACCTGTGACACCACCAGAGGAGGCGGGGGCGACACCTGTGACACCAGAGTGGAGGAGACAGGAGGGGGGAACCAGTGACACCAGAGAGGAGAGGAGGGGGATACCGGTGATACCAGAGTAATGATGGTGATTAGGGGGCAAGCGGACATCTTGTTACACCCAACGGAGTTTTAGATTTCACAGTTATTTTCAACACAAAACTGAGCTTATTTGCTTAAATGCAGAATATGTAAATCTGACGGACTGTTTACATATTCAATTTTAAAAGCCGCAGCAAACCTTACATGCTTGCTAATGTGACAGAACATCTGATTTTTCACATTAAGTTAAATATTATTATCAGAGGTGTTCTGTCACCTTAGCAAGCATGTAAGGTTTGCTGCGGCTTTTAAAATTTAACATGTAAACAGTCCGTCAGATTTACATATTCTGTATTTAAGCAAATAAGCTCAGTTTTGTGTTGAAAATAACTGTGAAATCTAAAACTCCGGTGGGTGTAACAAGATTAGTCTTTTTTGCTGATCCGAAAATTATCCGTGACTCCTTATCTGAGGATCGATCCGATCTGTGAGTTTTTTGATCCGTTGTAGTTCCCAAAAGAGACACCACCTCTACACTTAAGTACAGCATCAATGATAAAGTGCATCAGTGAAATGAGAAATAGTACGTTGATAGCAGAGTTTGAAAAAAGCAGATAGCAAGCACCTTCCACCTGGATTCTCGGAGACACCGCGTGGGACAAAAATTCCCCTCTGGGGTACGCACTCACCGGAAAGCTCTAAAGGCAAAGCAAGGCGATGTATGAATATCCTCAGACTGATACAAATCTTCACAATAAAGGCAACCAAAATCGTCTGTTATGAGTCTCCAAATTAAACAAAAAACACAGAAAAAAGGCATATAGTGTAATTCCGTTTTAATGAGTAAAAAGATTCCCCACAGACAATGTTCCCTTCAACTTATGCACGTACATTAAATAAAATAAACAGCACATCGCTCCCATCAGCGCAAAGACGGGGCGGATCATGGTGCTTGTCCCGCCCTGCCAATAGTAGCTGACGATATCAAGAAACGGACTAAGACAGGGCTACGAACATTAACGTGCCACACACAATATTTAGTTTAAAACCAAATGACGGCCAAACATGTGATACTGCGGGCATAACACAGTAAATAGCGTATGATGCGCACATCATCGCTTTTACAATCATGATATTTATTATCATTAAAGGAAAAAAATATGAATCAAATGCACAGGTATTAGAAATAATATTAGGCTATTATATTTGCATACAACAGTCTGTATCATCATAAATACCAAACGGTTTATAACACAGCATAAAAGATAAAAAAAAAAAGAAGCTCAATCATATATAAGAATATTCAGTAATATATACAAAAAAAAATTATATATAATATCACACAGACTCCATCTAGAGGTGATTTGATAATTCGAAATATATAATAATATCACACAGACTCCATCTAGTGGTGATTAGATATATCGAAAAGAGCTCTAAAATTCACCAGCTTAAAAAGCCAGCTAGCAGCAAGCATATAATAAAATATAATACCAATGCACAAAACACAGCTAAAAAATACATTAGTAATTCATATTGAATAGTAATTCATATTGAATAATAAAAAGCTTATTAGAGCACCCATCACTCATAAAGTATATCGTATGGAAAATGTCACCAAAATATAATGATACGATGCGATACAACTCAAGCCATACATTAGTAGTCACTGATGAAGCAATTGATATCTAAATCATGTTCAAGCCCCTAGGGGCGAGGGTATCAGCCGAGAAGGTCCACTGGGCCTCTCTCTTAGATAAATCTCTGACTAAATTGGATCCTCTCAATGTAGGCTTTAGATGATCAATGGCCCAAAATTTTAGATCAAGAGGATCCTGGTTATGGTGCAACTTAAAATGTAAAGATACATTGTGATCTTTAAAGCCTAAGAGTCGGTTCACACTGGGGCGACTTGGGATCAGACTTGAAGTCGTCTCAAGTCGTCCCAAGTCGTGCTGTCCAGAAAAGCAATGTAAGTGAATGGGAGCGGTGTTAATACACACTACTCATGTCGCTCCGACTTCAGAAGAGGTTCCTGTACTGCTTCAATCAGACTTCTAGGCGATTTGTACCCATTGATTTCAATGGAAGTCGCTTCCAAGTCTGATCACTGTTTTAATTGAAGCTACTTTCAAGCAAGATAACATACATTTATCAGGCAAACCCCTCCCTCCCCCTCCCTCTCCCAGAGCTGATTGTTGTTTTATTGGCCACTGGAATGTCTCCTGACCTGAAAAGGACTTCAAGTCGTGTTGTAAATCGCCCCAGATCGCCCTGTGGTTCATGCTCAAGTAGTATTGAAGTTGCTTCTGAAAGTCGTGCTGGAAGTCGTGTCGCCCTAGTGTGAACCGACTCTAAAAGAATATTGGCAATATGTTCACCAATACGTACTTTAAGTTGACGTTTGGTGCTTCCAATGTGCAATAACCCACAAGGACATTGTAGAGCATACACTACATGAGTGGTGTTGCATGTGATAAATTCCCTGATGGTGAACTCATTATTAGAGCTCAAAGTGAATTTTTTCACTGCTCTCAGAGGTCGCGTGATCTCATGGCATGCCCTACACTTTCTGCATGCATAGAAACCATCACAGTCCCAAAAACTAGAGGGTCTGGTAGGAGGGTGTAATATCTTTCGCACCAATTTATCTGAAAAACTCTGAGCCTTTCTATATACAAAACCTGGTTTGGCCGGTAGTACTGTCATTAATATTTTATCTATCAATAGGATATGCCAATGTCTGGAGAAGATTTCCTCTATCTCCTTATATTTGGCATGATAGCCAGATATAAAGTTCCATTTGTGGTTATTGGAGGGCCCTGCAACGCCTCTGTCTAGAAGAAACTTATCTCGGGGTTGTAAGGCTAGTTCCCTTATAATAGAATCCAACATTTCCTTTTTGTAGCCCTTCTCCATAACTTTTCGTTTTATGATTCCTGCATGTGTCATAAAATCGGTTGTTTCTGTACAGTTCCTCTTTACACGTGTGAGCTGGCCCTTAGGGATATTTTTTAACCACATAGGGTGGTGCCCACTGCTCACAGGTAGATAACTATTAGAGTCCGTTGGTTTGAAGAATACTTTTGTGGAAGTTCCAACATCAGATCTGAAGATTTCTAGATCTAAAAGGTTTATACTGTCACGGCTAATAGTACTAGTCAAAACAATATTCCTGGTGTTGGAATTAAGTTCATCTAAAAATGTTTGCAAAGATGAGAGTGGGCCATCCCATATAAAGAACAGGTCGTCAGTATATTTTTTGTAAAAGAAAAGGGATGGACGCGGGATAGAAAAAATAGCTTTGTCCTCCCACTCTCCCATAAACATATTAGCTATGCTAGGGGCAAACCGAGCCCCCATGGCTACTCCCCTGCATTGAGAATAGAACTCTCCTCCATACCAAAAGAAATTATGCCCAAGACAAAAGTCTAACGCATTCCTTAAAAATACTTTTCTTTATCGTACATCACGGGACACAGAGCGCATAGCCATTACACTTGGGTTATATGGGTACCTTCAGGTGTGGACACTGGTGTAATCAATTTCACAGAAAGAAGATTGTAAGCTCTTACGAGCAGGGCCCTCTGATCCCTCCTGTATTGATTTGTATTGTGAATGTACTGTCTTCCCTGATGTAAAGCGCTGCGTAAACTGTTGGCGCTATATAAATCCTGTATAATAATAATAATAATAATAACGGCTCAGCAAGCTCGTGAATTGGCTGACCTCCCAAGGGCTCTCTGCTTTGCAGTAGATGCTATTAAGGACTCCGTTCAACAGGCGTCCCGTTTATCTCTGCTGTTGGTTCATATGCGTCGCCTTTTGTGGCTGAAAAACTGGTCAGCAGAGGCACCCTGCAAAAGGCTTTTAGCAGGATTTCCCTTTCATGGTGGGAGACTATTCGGTGAAGACCTAGATAAATATATCCAGACCATATCAAGTGGTAAAAGTTCTTTCTTGCCTGTCAAGAAAAGATCGCGTGGGCCCGCGTTTAAGCGACAGGCCTTCGCAGGCTCGGCCCCTTCAACTTCCCGTCAGTATCGACGGCCTCCCGGGCGTTCAGCATTTAATAGCCGCCCACAAGGACAAGCCACGGCAGGCAAGAGGCCATGGTCTCGCAAGCCGGTTAAACCAGTCATCAAGTCAGATTCATGAAGGGGCGCCCCCACTCTCTTGGGTGGGGGGAAGGCTTCGGTTTTTCTCCGAAGTGTGGAAGGCCAGAATTCCCGACTCTTGGGTACTGTCCGTGGTAGCCACGGGCTACAAGCTAGAGTTTCGGGAAGTCCCCCTCCTCATTTTCAGGGGTCAAGTCTTCCAAGCGACCCATTAAAGAGGGCCTCTCTTGTAAAAGCATTGGATCGTCTCTTGCTCCAAGGAGTAATTGTAGAAGTACCAACCCAGGAATGGGGTCTGGAATTCTACTCCAACCTTTTCATAATACCAAAGCCCAATGGCGACGTCAGGCCTATCTTAGACCTCAAACGCCTAAATCGCTTTCTAAAGATTCAGACCTTTCGTATGGAGTCCATACGTTCGGTGGCAGCCAGCCTACATCAAGACGACTTTCTAGCATCTATAGACATAAATGATGCGTATCTGCACGTGCCGATCTACCCGGCACATCACAAGTTTCTTCGTTTTATGATAGATCACCGCCATTACCAGTTCGTAGCCCTTACTTTCGGGTTGGCAACAGCTCCGCGGGTATTCACAAAGGTGTTAGCCCCGGTGCTAGCCGTCCTAAGGACAGAAGGCATTTTGGTCCTGGCATACCTGGACGATCTTCTGGTTATCGACAGCTCAGCTTCCAGCCTCAATCAGGCAGTAGGTCGCACAGTTCAGCATCTAGAGGAATTCGGGTGGATTGTGAACCTAGAAAAATCGATATTGAAACCCACAAAGCAGTTGGAATATCTAGGCCTTCGGCTAGATACAGACTGCCAGAGGATATTTTTACCTCAAGCAAAGGTCAGATCAATAACTCAAGCAGTTCAAGTGATCTTAGGCAAAAAGAGGCCGACTATTCGCCTATGTATGCGACTGCTGGGGAAGATGGTGGCCGCCTTCGAGGCAGTACCCTACGCCCAGATCCATACCAGATATCTTCAGGCAGCCATTCTCTCTGCTTGGAACAAGTCCATTCAGGCGTTAGATTGTCCGTTAGTGCTCTCCCCGAAGGTCCGGCGCAGCCTGTTTTGGTGGCTGGTCCCTCAAAATTTGTCAAAGGGGAAATCCTTTTGCCCCATCACGTGGAAGATAGTATCCACGGATGCCAGCCAGTGGTCGGAGGCAGAAAAACTGCTTCCCATCAATATCCTGGAGATCAGAGCTGCTCGGCTGGCCCTGATCGCCTGGACTCTCCCCCTTCAGGGTCTGCCAGTAAGGATACAGTCCGACAACGCCACTGCGGTGGCATACATAAACCACCAGGGGGGCACGAGGAGCCTAGCAGCCCAAAGAGAAGTAAACCTGATTTTCTCATGGGCCGAAGCCCATGTACCCTGCATCTCGGCGGTGTTCATACCAGGGATAGACAATTCTCAAGCAGATTTTTTGAGTCATCAACAGTTGCTCCCGGGGGAGTGGTCTCTTCACCCCCAGGTATTCCAAGAGATTTGCCAAAGATTCGGAGTCCCAGATGTGGACATTATGGCAACGAGATCCAACAAAAAGTTGGACAAATTCATATCCCGAGCCAGGGATCCCTCGGCCTACGGGACCGATGCGTTGGTTTGCCCCTGGCACCAGTTTTCTCTCCTGTATGCGTTCCCTCCACTGCAGATGATTCCCCGCCTTCTACGGAGGATCAGGGTGGAGCGCAGGCCTGTGATCCTGGTGGCCCCCGCCTGGCCCAGGAGGGCTTGGTACGCACTCATCGTGAAAATGTCAGTCGGGGCGTCGTGGCCGCTCCCCCTGCGTCCAGATCTGCTGTCTCAGGGACCAATCTGCCACCCTGCTTCACAGCAGCTAAATTTGACGGCTTGGCGGCTGAATCCCTAATTCTTAAGGGCAGAGGCCTCTCAGATCAGGTCATATCTACGTTGATTCAGGCTAGGAAACCGGTCTCCAGAAATATTTATTACAGAGTCTGGAGAACCTATGTGGAGTGGTGCGAGTCTCAAAAATGGCATCCTCGAAAGTTTTTTATTGACAGGATCTTGCGATTCCTCCAGGTTGGCGTTGACAAAGGGTTGGCTCTTAGTACTCTAAAGGGGCAGGTGTCGGCTTTATCGATATGGTTTCAAAGACCCTTGGCCACCCATTCGCTTATGAAAACCTTCTTGCAGGGGGTCTTGCATGTGAATCCCCCTATTAGAGCTCCCCTCTGCCCCTGGAATTTAAATCTGGTCTTGTCAGCTTTACAAAGGCAGTCGTTTGAACCTCTGACAGAAATCCCTCTTGTGCTACTAACCCGAAAGTTGGTTTTCTTGGTGGCTATGGCTTCGGCCAGAAGGGTTTCCGAGCTGGCAGCCTTGTCATGCAGGGAGCCATACCTTATTCTACATAAGGACAGAGTGGTTCTGCGGCCTCAACCTTCTTTCCTTCCTAAGGTCATATCCAGTTTTCACTTGAATCAGGACCTAGTCCTACCATCCTTCTTTCCTACTCCCCAGTCCAGAGAGGAAAGACTGCTTCATACTTTGGACGTGGTTCGAGCCATGAGGGTCTATCTCAAGGCTACAGAGAAGATTCAGAAAACAGATGTGCTTTTTGTTCTTCCGGATGGCCCCAAGAAGGGTCAGCCGGCTGCCAAGTCTTCCTTGGCTAGGTGGATTAAGCAGCTGATTTTTCAGGCCTATGGTCTGAAGCGCGTTCCACCTCCCTTATCAGTTAAAGCCCATTCTACGAGGGCCATGAGTGCCTCCTGGGCGGCACACCATCAGATCTCTATGGCACAGGTTTGCAAGGCGGCAACCTGGTCTTCCATACATACGTTTACTAAATTTTATAAGTTGGACGTTGCAAAGGGTACGGACGCAGCATTTGGGCAGGCGGTCCTACGGGCAGCAGTATAGAATCCTCTGGTCCGGGTCACGCCCCCTTTTTTCTGTTGGTGGAGTTACTTTACTTCCTGATAATTTTTTGTTTGGCTATTCTTGGCCTTACGGTCTCCCTCCCTTCATAGAGCATTGCTTTAGGACATCCCAAGTGTAATGGCTATGCGCTCTGTGTCCCGTGATGTACGATAAAGAAAAAAGGATTTTTAATAAACAGCTTACCTGTAAAATCCTTTTCTTGAAGTACATCACGGGACACAGAGCTCCCACCCCTCTTTTGGGGAACATTGTGTAACCTCGGAGGAATTGCTTGCTACAAAACTGAAGCACTCCCAGTGGGAGGGGGTTATATAGGGAGGAAACTTCCTGTGAAATTGATTACACCAGTGTCCACACCTGAAGGTACCCATATAACCCAAGTGTAATGGCTATGCGCTCTGTGTCCCGTGATGTACTTCAAGAAAAGGATTTTACAGGTAAGCTGTTTATTAAAAATCCTTTTTTTTTGTTATAAGAGAGATCATAACGTCGCCTGAGGCTCCAATTAAGTGCTAGGAGTGCGTCATCGTGCTGGATGACCATATACAAAGACGTGACATCTGCCGTCACGAGGTATACCTCCTCTTTACCAGTGAGATCAATGCTTTGTAACATTTGTAAAAGGCTCTTTGTGTCTTTCAAATACGCTCGAGTGTGGATGACACTTTCTTGTAAATAAAGGTCCAGGTATTGGGCTAATCTCGATGTCAGTGACCCTATTCCATTAACTACGGGTCTGCCTGGGGGGTATTGGGTGTTCTTGTGTATCTTAGGGAGCGTATAAATCGTTGGAATTCTATTTAAGCTCGGCACTAAATATTTTCTCTCACGACTATTAACTACTCCTGACCTAAAACCCATATTGATCAGATGTTCTAAATCAGTCTCATACTGTAGTGAATGGTCTTTATCCAGTTTCACGTATGTACTGGTGTCACTCAGCATTTCTGTCAATTGGTTGTTATAAAATTCCTTATCAAGGATGTCTACCCCCCCTCCTGTATCGGCTGGACGAATTATTATGTTCTTTTTTTCTTCTAACATCTTAATTCCGTCCAAGATGTATTGAGCGTTAACATTTTTCTTGGGGGTTATGTGTTCGAGATCTCTCAACACAAGTCCTTTAAAGACCTCTATCTGATGGTTCCCTTTATTCAGGGGATTGAACAGTGACTTATTACGCAAGCCACTGTCCAAAGCCACCGAAGACGAGCTGAAAGAAGATTCAGAATTCTTAAGAAAATATTTCTTCATATTTACTTTACGGACATATTTATGGATGTCGATAAACACATCAAACTTGTTAATAGGTCTTTTTAGACCGCATTTCAAGCCTAGATGTAAAATATTAGTTCCTTTGGGGGATAGGGTAGTGTCACTTAGATTGAAAATACCACCTCTATTTAAACTCTCCTCCTTTTTCTGGACCTTCCGTCCCGATCTGCATCCTCTAGATCTTCTCTCCTTGGGTTGGGGTAATAAACATAATCCCGTTCCCAAGGGGGAGGCTCTCTCCATTGTTCTGCATATCCTAATGTTTGTTGAGGGTAGGAGGGGGGTCTGCCCCCCCTCTGGGGTGCACCTCGTCCATGTCCTCCCCTCCCTAAAAAAGGCTTGGGAGATTGAGGGCGGCCTCTACTATAATCTTCCCATAATGGTTCAAACCGGTTTTGTACTGGGACACGGTACTGTCTATCGTTAGATAATACATTATCAATGTCTACAGGGAGTTCAGAATTATTAGGCAAGTTGTATTTTTGAGGATTAATTTTATTATTGAACAACAACCATGTTCTCAATGAACCCAAAAAACTAATTAATATCAAAGCTGAATATTTTTGGAAGTAGTTTTTAGTTTGTTTTTAGTTTTAGCTATTTTAGGGGGATATCTGTGTGTGCAGGTGACTATTACTGTGCATAATTATTAGGCAACTTAACAAAAAACAAATATATACCCATTTCAATTATTTATTTTTACCAGTGGAACCAATATAACATCTCAACATTCACAAATTACATTTCTGACATTCAAAAACAAAACAAAACAAATCAGTGACCAATATAGCCACCTTTCTTTGCAAGGACACTCATGCAGCTGCCATCCATGGATTCTGTCAGTGTTTTAATCTGTTCACCATCAACATTGCGTGCAGCAGCAACCACAGCCTCCCAGACACTGTTCAGAGAGGTGTACTGTTTTCCCTCCTTGTAAATCTCACATTTGATGATGGACCACAGGTTCTCAATGGGGTTCAGATCAGGTGAACAAGGAGGCCATGTCATTAGTTTTTCTTCTTTTATACCCTTTCTTGCCAGCCACGCTGTGGAGTACTTGGACGCGTGTGATGGAGCATTGTCCTGCATGAAAATCATGTTTTTCTTGAAGGATGCAGACTTCTTCCTGTACCACTGCTTGAAGAAGGTGTCTTCCAGAAACTGGCAGTAGGACTGGGAGTTGAGCTTGACTCCATCCTCAACCCGAAAAGGCCCCACAAGCTCATCTTTGATGATACCAGCCCAAACCAGTACTCCACCTCCACCTTGCTGGCGTCTGAGTCGGACTGGAGCTCTCTGCCCTTTACCAATCCAGCCACGGGCCCATCCATCTGGCCCATCAAGACTCACTCTCATTTCATCAGTCCATAAAACCTTAGAAAAATCAGTCTTGAGATATTTCTTGGCCCAGTCTTGACGTTTCAGCTTGTGTGTCTTGTTCAGTGGTGGTCGTCTTTCAGCCTTTCTTACCTTGGCCATGTCTCTGAGTATTGCACACCTTGTGCTTTTGGGCACTCCAGTGATGTTGCAGCTCTGAAATATGGCCAAACTGGTGGCAAGTGGCATCTTGGCAGCTGCACGCTTGACTTTTCTCAGTTCATGGGCAGTTATTTTGCACCTTGGTTTTTCCACATGCTTCTTGCGACCCTGTTGACTATTTTAAATGAAGCGCTTGATTGTTCGATGATCACGCTTCAGAAGCTTTGCAATTTTAAGAGTGCTGCATCCCTCTGCAAGATATCTCACTATTTTTGACTTTTCTGAGCCTGTCAAGTCCTTCTTTTGACCCATTTTGCCAAAGGAAAGGAAGTTGCCTAATAATTATGCACACCTGATATAGGGTGTTGATGTCATTAGACCACACCCCTTCTCATTACAGAGATGCACATCACGTAATATGCTTAATTGGTAGTAGGCTTTCAAGCCTATACAGCTTGGAGTAAGACAACATGCATAAAGAGGATGATGTGGTCAAAATACTAATTTGCCTAATAATTCTGCACTCCCTGTATAGTCCTGTTATTCAGAAATTGCAAAGCATCCATGCCTGCCAGGATAAAAAGAGACATATTCTTGAAGTTATCTGTCATTAACCTTTTGTTGTCCAGTTTTTTTGCAAAGTTTGATCTATCAGGCGCTGGGAGGTGTATTATAGGCCTACGATACACCTTTTTCTTTTTTTCTGTCTTTTTATCCTGGCAGCCATGGATGCTTTGCAATTTCTGAATGACAGGTCTATAGACATTGATAATGTATTCGCTGTCACTGAACAAACATCTACACAGGTACATTTTCTCAAATAACTGTTTATTGAAAATCCAAGAATGCTTACAACAAGTAGGTGCAAAGACACAGCATAAGGAGGCGAGGCACACATCCACCTATAGTATAGATATCTAGGCAATGAACAGTGTGGATCAGCTCCGTACAGTGCATTAGTTAACATCTATCTAGGGTGGAAGCAGCCATATCATAGCAACATACAGCAGTACACTGTCAAAAGTTAAACATAAAAGAAGCTACAAAAAAAAATAAAAAATTTCTCCCAATAGGAGGGAGATGGGAAGAAGAAAAAGAGAATAAGGGGTAGAGAGAGAAGAGGGGGGAAAGGTCATCGAGTGAGCTGTCGTACCTGATAACTGCGGGTCCTCCCGGAGGTGCCATGGCTCCCAAACAGCGTCGTGGGCCTCCAATCTGTCCTGTATACGGGCGGTCATTCTCTCCATCAGCTCCACATCCTTAATCCTAGCGTGCAGGGCCCCCGGGGTCGGGGGAGAGGCACTTTTCCAGTTTAGGGCCACGAGACAGCGGGCAGCCGTGAGGATATGACATGTTAACCTTCCGTAAGGCTTGGCAATTTTCAGAGGGGATAAGCCCAGCAGGAAGAATTTGGGGGACATAGGGACCTGCATATCTAAAAGGCGGCCAAACAACCCCTGCACCATGATCCAGTAGGGGGCGATCAGTGGACAACTCCAATAAATGTGAAAGAGGGAGCCCCTATCTCCCTGACAGCGCCAGCAGCGGTCTGAGCTAGTAGGGTATATGGAGTGAAGCACGTCAGGGGTCATGTACCAAAACATGAGGATCTTATATGCATTTTCCTTGTAAAGGGTGCAAAGGGAGCTCTTGGCAGCCTGGGCCCAGATAGCCCTCCACTGTTCTAAGGGTATTTCCTCGCTGAGGGCTTTTTCCCAACGGATCATATACGAATGTTTACCTCGTACTTCTAGGGGGTAGGCGTTGAGAATTTTGTAGATGTCGGAAATAAGACCCCTCTGGGCCGATCCGGCCAGAATTAGCCGTTCGAAAGGAGTTGGAGGGGAGAATTGTAGGTCAGGTGCTATGGACAAAGCGTAATGGCGGATTTGCAAATAGCTGTAAAACACCTGCCGAGGGAGATCAAATTTAGTTTGAAGGCTAGAGAAGGGCATCAGCTTACGAGACAGGGGATCCACCTGATTTCCAAAGTGTAACAGATTCCGGGACGTCCACGGATGTGACATTTGGTGCGTGAGGCTATCTGGCACCTCGGGGTTGTACATAAAGGAGGTCAGGAGGACAGTCCACAGGGTCGCGCCAGCCGACGCCAAAGTTGTCGGAGATGCCCCACCGAGCCCAGCAAGCGTTCCGAAGGAACCTCCGCATTCGCACTCCACAGCAGACCATTAGGGTGAGTTGGGGCCAGCCACAGTTTTTCGATCTCCGTCCACCTGTTGTAGGACCGTTGAGTAAACCAAAAAGTAATTGCACGTAGTTGAGTAGCCTGGTAGTACTTAACCACGTTGGGAAACGCAAGGCCCCCCTCAGAACGCGCTGCCATGACTACCGTCTGGGGAACCCTATGTCGTTTGTAATTCCAGGTAAATCTAAGTAGGTCGGACTGAAGCTGTCTCAATTGTTTATAGGGGACAGGGATAGGTAGCGTTTGAAAAAGATAAAGAAGCTTCGGGAGTATTGTCATTTTAATCGAGGCAACCCGGCCGAGCCATGAGATATGGTGTTTCTTCAGCAAAGACCTTATTGAGCGGAATAGGGGAGGGAAGTTTTCCTGATACAGAGTGGCGAAACTCGGGGTAATGTGTATCCCCAAATATTTCAGGGAGGTTGTGTTCCACTGGTACGAGAAGTTAGCCCGCAGATGGGCTATCTCCGTTTCCAAGACATTATTCGGAAGAGCCTGTGACTTAGAGGTGTTAATTTTATAGCCCGACAAGGCTCCGTATCTAGCCAGCTCTGTATGAAGGTTCGGGAGGGAGATCCTAGGCTGCGTCAGGGAGAGGATAATGTCGTCCGCAAACAGAGACATTTTAAATTCCCTGCCACGGACCACCACCTCCCGGATGGACGGGCTGCCTCGAATAGTGGCCGCCAAAGGAGAGAGCGGGCACCCCTGAGGGGTGCCGTTGGTGATGGGGAAAGAAGGTGAAAGGGCAAAGGGTGTCCTAACTTGGGAGGAGGGAGCGGAATAGAGATGATTGATCGCGCTCAGGAACGGGCCTCGGACTCCCACATGACGTAATGTGGCGAACATAAATGGCCACCCAAGCCTATCAAAGGCCTTTTCGGCGTCTAGGCTTAAGAGCAGGGACTCCGTATCATCCCTATTCGCTACGTCCACCAGGTCAATGACTTTACGGGTGTTATGGCCCGCCTGCCTACCGGGCACGAAGCCCACTTGATCTTTATGGATAAGGGAGGGGAGAACCATATTCAGGCGGATAGAGAGCAGTTTTGTAAAAAATTTCAGGTCTGAATTCAGCAGGGCAAATGGGTCTATAGTTACCACAGAGAACGGGGTCCTTGTCCGGCTTGGGGATCAGTGTTATAAAAGAGCGCTGCATATCTGCCGGAACAGGGGTATCTCGGAGGAAAGCGTTAAAGAATTTACACATGTGGGGGAGCAGGAGGGGCAAGAAGGTTTTGTAATACTCATAGGGCAGACCGTCTGGGCCCAGGGATTTACGGGGAGGCATAGATTTAATAGTCTGCTCAATCTCTTCTTCCGTGATCGGCGCGTTAAGGGATGTCAAGTCAGAGGGTCGTAGTCTAGCCACGCCGCTTTTACACAGGTACATTTTAATGTCATTATGACCACCTTAGGGAATGTGCTTGAGAAACAGGTTCGCACATGGTGGGACATATGTACATTGGAACAATATGCAAAAGAAAACATTATAACCAGGAGCTTGAGATGGGACGTTATGCCCCAAGATGGGCTTCACGATATCGAGTCTGTGAACGAATGGTTTAATTCACTAATATGGGTGTCAAGTTACAGGAACTTGTACTCAAACGTAAAAGGAAAAAAATTAGTATCTTGGTTGGTAAAATTAATGATTTAAAAACACAGCTTGATCCAATTAAGCCAGCAGGTAACTGATTTCAATATTCGAAAACAAGGGGGGTTGGTGTCTGCGCTGTGACAACAGAGTGGTAACATACAAGGATGATGTGTCCGTACATATACGTCTAGGTAAAGTGTAACACAAAATGTGGGATACCAAAAATGGCAAATAACAAAGAAAAAGGTACAGATCTAAAAAAAACAAAAATCAAAATGTACACAATATACTGGTGGGTGTAAATAGTGAAATCAAGAAAGGCTTCCCGCTAGGGGGCGCCCTAAGGTGTATATCACAGTGAGCAATACAAATATTATATATATTATACAAATGTATTGCTTACTGTGATATATACCTTAGGGCGCCCCCTAGCGGGAAGCCTTTCTTGACATTTTGATTTTTTTTTTTTTTTTTTTAGATCTGTACCTTTTTCTTTGTTATTTGCCATTTTTGGTATCCCACATTTTGTGTTACACTTTACCTAGACGTATATGTACGGACACATCATCCTTGTATGTTACCACTCTGTTCTGAACCTGTCCCCATCCCCTTTTGCTTTCACTTACGCCCACTAGTGTAGGGATTTATTCCCGTATCACCCTTGGATCTCACCCTTTCACAGCGCAGACACCAACCCCCCCTGTTTTCTCTTTTGCTATTTCTCTCAGCCCAGGACAGAGTGTGAGGTGTTTGCAGCAGTGACCCCATCCCATCCTCACCCACTTTGGTAGCGCAGGAGCCCCTGTTTACAACATTGTGATTTCAATATTCGTATTAAGAAAAAAATTGAAAAAGTTGACAAGGAAACACAAAAGAAAAAGATTAAAAAGTTCCATCGGGACCTGGGTGATTTTCATTCAAAAAATGTTTATCTTCGGCAGCAAACCAAACCCAATGAAAATAGGGCTACCATGCATATATGGAAGTTTCACCAGAGAGTACTTCAGGGCTCATGGCCACACAGAAATCAAATGAAACTAGAAGGATAGATCCTCCTCCAAGACCCCCTAGAGATCAGTCCTGCCCTATTAGATCTAATACTAATCAGGGGAGAGGCAACACAGCTAGGGAGCCCCAAAATCTCGGTTACCCTAGTACATCTAACGATAGACAGTACCGCGTCCCAGTACAAAACCGGTTTGAACCATTATGGGAAGACTATAGTAGAGGCCGCCCTCAATCTCCCAAGCCTTTTTAGGGAGGGAAGGCCAGAGACGAGGACGGGGTGCACCCCAGAGGGGCAGACCCCCCTCCTACCCTCAACAAACATCAGGATATGTAGAACAACAATGGAGAGAGCCTCCCCCTTGGGAACGGGATTATGTTTATTACCCCAACCCAAGGAGAGAAGATCCAGAAAAAGGAGGAGAGTTTAAATAGAGGTGGTATTTTCAATCTAAGTGACACTACCCTATCCCCCAAAGAAACAAATATTTTACATCTAGGCTTGAAATGCGGTCTAAAAAAAAGACCTATTAACAAGTTTGATGTGTTTATCGACATCCATAAATATGTCCGTAAAGTAATGAAGAAATATTTTCTTAATAAGAATTCTGAATCTTCTTTCGGCTCGTCTTCGGTGGCTTTGAACAGTGGCTTGCGTAATAAGTCACTGTTCAATCCCCGGAATAAAGGGAACCATCAGATAGAGGTCTTTAAAGGACTTGTGTTGAGAGATCTCGAACACATAACCCCCAAGAAAAATGTTAACCCTCAATACATCTTGGACGGAATAAAGATGTTAGAAGAAAAAAGAACATAATAATTCGTCCAGCCGATACAGGAGGGGGGGTAGTCATCCTTGATAAGGAATTTTATGACAACCAATTGACAGAAATACATAAAAAATCCCCCCTAAGGGAGAGAAACACTGCGCTAACGTAAAAAAGTAAAAAATATATTGAATAAACAAGCTGCCAGTACCAATTACTTAAACCAAAGCAATCCACGAAAATACAAAAAACTATAGGTACAGCGCTAAAAAATTTTTTTGACAAATGTGAAAATGAAAACAAATATTAAATAAAAAAGCTTGAGAATATAGTGGGAGTGGTGTGATTATAGGAAGTGAAATTTCAAAAGTGATTAAAGTCCATAATATGTGAGATTTGAACTTAAAATCTTCTTCCACCAAACGACACCCAGTGAATAAGGTTGGCTCCTTACCACAAAGTTAGACCGTATGTGCACCGGTCAGATGAACCTAGGGATAATTATAGTCTTCCCAGACAGACTTCTCCAAAGAAAGGTATGGGGATGTTTTCAAAGGCCTGAATTCCATTTATTTAAGTTTCCCTTTGCATCGGGAGATGCAAAGGGAAACTTAAATAAATGGAATTCAGGCCTTTGAAAACATCCCCATACCTTGCTTTAACAACATTGTGGAACCATCGTATGGTCTATCTGTTGCTCTGGAGAAGTCTGTCTGGGAAGACTATAATTATCCCTAGGTTCATCTGACCGGTGCACATATGGTCTAACTTTGTGGTAAGGAGCCAACCTTATTCACTGGGTGTCGTTTGGTGGAAGAAGATTTTATGTTCAAATCTCACATATTATGGACTTTAATCACTTTTGAAATTTCACTTCCTATAATCACACCACTCCCACTATATTCTCAAGCTTTTTTATTTAATATTTGTTTTAATTTTCACATTTGTCAAAAAATTTTTTTAGCGCTGTACCTATAGTTTGTTGTATTCAATTGACAGAAATGCTGAGTAACACCAGTACATACGTGAAACTGGATAAAGACCCTTCATTACAGTATGAGACTGATTTAGAACATCTGGTCAATATGGGTTTTCGGTCAGGAGTACTTAAGTCGTGAGAGAAAATATTTAGTGCCGAGCTCAAATAGAATTCCAACGATTTATACGCTCCCTAAGATACACAAGAACACCCAATACCCCCCAGGCAGACCCATAGTTAATGGAATAGGGTCACTGACATCGAGATTAGCCCAATATCTAGACCTTTATTTACAAGAAAGTGTCATCAAAGACACAAAAAGCCTTTTACAAATGTTACAAAGCATTGATCTCACTGGTAAAGAGGAGGTATACCTCGTGACGGCCGATGTCACGTCTTTGTATATGGTCATCCAGCACGATGACGCACTCCTAGCACTTAATTGGAGCCTCAGCGGACGTAATGTTCTCTCTTATAACAAAAAAGTATTTTTAACCACTTAAGACCCGGACCAAACTGCAGGTAAATGACCAGGCCCCTTTTTGCGATTCGGCACTGTCGCTTTAACTGACAATTGCGCGGTCGTGCAACGTGGCTCCCAAACAAAATTTGCGTCCTTTTCTTCCCACAAATAGAGCTTTCTTTTGGTGGTATTTGATCGTCTCTGCGATTTTTATTTTTTGCGCTATATACAAAATAGAGCGACATTTTTGAAAAATCTATATTTTTAACTTTTTGTTATAAGAAAAATCAAATAAACTAAATTTTAGTCAAACATTTAGGCCAAAATGTATTTAGCCACATGTCTTTAGTAAAAAAAAAATCGCAATAAAAAAAAAATTAGCTACCTAGCGGGAACAGCGACACTAATACAGCGATCAGAAAAATGATCGGTTAGTGATGCTGGCAATAGGGAGTGAAAGGGTTAACTAGGGCGGTGATCAAGGGGTTAAAACTTTATTAGGGGGGGGGTATGGGGGCTTCCCTGAACCTAACACTAACTGGCTGTTACACTGACACTAAAGACAGTAATCATACATGTATGATTACTGCATTCAGTGACACTGTGACAGGGGGAAGGGGGGGAGATCGCAAGGGGTTAATGTGCCTATGTGTAGTGTATGTCAGTGTAGTGTTGTGCAGACTTACTGTGCGATGTGATCTCTCCTCAGCAGTGGTTGAAAAAAACGCTGAGAGGAGAGATCACATCACTTCCCCCTTCCTGTGTTTACACAGGAGGAGGAAGTGCACTGCAGAGGGAGCGCGCACATTGGCTGGTAGCGATCCGGAGGGGGCGGACAAAAACGAATAGCCGCCCCCTCATCCCGGATTGGACCCCCGACCCACCTCAAGGCACCAACGTATATATACGTTGATGTGCCTGTCGGTGCCATTCTGCTGATGTAAATGTACATGCGGCGGTCCATAAGAGGTTAAGGAATGCGTTAGATTTTTGTCTCGGGCATAATTTCTTTTGGTATGGAGGAGAGTTCTATTCACAATGCAGGGGAGTAGCCATGGGGGCTCGGTTTGCCCCTAGCATAGCTAATATGTTTATGGGAGAGTGGGAGGACAAAGCTATTTTTTCTATCCCGCGTCCATCCCTTTTCTTTTACAAAAAATATACTGACGACCTGTTCTTTATATGGGATGGCCCACTCTCATCTTTGCAAACATTTTTAGATGAACTTAATTCCAACACCAGGAATATTGTTTTGACTAGTACTATTAGCCGTGACAGTATAAACTTTTTAGATCTAGAAATCTTCAGATCTGATGTTGGAACTTCCACAAAAGTATTCTTCAAACCAACGGACTCTAATAGTTATCTACCTGTGAGCAGTGGGCACCACCCTATGTGGTTGAAAAATATCCCTAAGGGCCAGCTCACACGTGTAAAGAGGAACTGTACAGAAACAACCGATTTTATGACACATGCAGGAATCATAAAACGAAAAGTTATGGAGAAGGGCTACAAAAAGGAAGTGTTGGATTCTATTATAAGGGAACTAGCCTTACAACCCCGAGATGAGTTTCTCCTAGACAGAGGCGTTGCAGGGCCCTCCAATAACCGCAAATGGAACTTTACAGTGCAGAAAATAAGTATTTGAACACCCTGCTATTTTGCAAGTTCTCCCACTTGGAAATCATGGAGGGGTCTGAAATTGTTATCGTAGGTGCATGTCCACTGTGAGAGACATAATCAAAAAAAAAAATCCAGAAATCACAATGTATGATTTTTTTAACTATTTATTTGTATGATACAGCTGCAAAGAAGTATTTGAACACCTGTCTATCAGCTAGAATTCTGACCCTCAAAGACCTGTTAGTCTGCCTTTAAAATGTCCACCTCCACTCCATTTATTATCCTAAATTTGATGCACCTGTTTGAGGTCATTAGCTGCATAAAGACACCCCATACAATCAGTAAGAATCCAACTACTAACATGGCCAAGACCAAAGAGCTGTCCAAAGACACTAGAGACAAAATTGTACACCACCACAAGGCTGGAAAGGGCTACGGGGAAATTGCCAAGCAGCTTGGTGAAAAAAGGTCCACTGTTGGAGTAATCATTAGAAAATGGAAGAAGCTAAACATGACTGTCAATCTCCCTCGGACTGGGGCTCCATGCAAAAATCTCACCTCGTGGGGTCTCAATGATCCTAAGAAAGGTGAGAAATCAGCCCAGGACTACACGGGAGGAGCTGGTCAATGACCTGAAAAGAGCTGGGACCACCGTTTCCAAGGTTACTGTTGGTAATACACTAAGACGTCATGGTTTGAAATCATGCATGGCACGGAAGGTTCCCCTGCTTAAACCAGCACATGTCAAGGCCCGTCTTAAGTTTGCCAATGACCATTTGGATGATCCAGAGGAGTCATGGGAGAAAGTCATGTGGTCAGATGAGACCAAAATAGAACTTTTTGGTCATAATTCCACTAACCGTGTTTGGAGGAAGAAGAATGATGAGTACCATCCCAGGAACACCATCCATACTGTGAAGCATGGGGGTGGTAGCATCATGCTTTGGGGGTGTTTTTCTGCACATGGGACAGGGCGACTGCACTGTATTAAGGAGAGGATGACCAGGGCCATGTATTGCGAGATTTTGGGCAACAACCTCCTTCCCTCAGTTAGAGCTTTGAAGATGGGTCGAGGCTGGGTCTTCCAACATGACAATGACCCGAAGCACACAGCCAGGATAACCAAGGAGTGGCTCTGTAAGAAGCATATCTCCAGACC
This sequence comes from Rana kukunoris, assembly GCA_029574335.1. NCBI lineage: Eukaryota > Metazoa > Chordata > Amphibia > Anura > Ranidae > Rana > Rana kukunoris. The sequence goes on from CM056049.1 coordinate 418,961,363, forward strand.
TAAACCCAATAGAGAATCTTTGGAGGGAGCTCAAACTCTGTGTTTCTCAGCGACAGCCCAGAAACCTGACTGAACTAGAGAAGATCTGTGTGGAGGAGTGGGCCAAAATCCCTCCTCCAGTGTGTGCAAACCTGGTGAAAAACTACAAGAAACGTTTGACCTCTGTAATTGCAAACAAAGGCTACTGTACCAAATATTAACATTGATTTTCTCAGGTGTTCAAATACTTATTTGCAGCTGTATCATACAAATAAATAGTTTAAAAAAATCATACATTGTGATTTCTGGATTTTTTTTTTGATTATGTCTCTCACAGTGGACATGCACCTACGATAACAATTTCAGACCCCTCCATGATTTCCAAGTGGGAGAACTTGCAAAATAGCAGGGTGTTCAAATACTTATTTTCTGCACTGTATATCTGGCTATCATGCCCAATATAAGGAGATAGAGGAAATCTTCTCCAGACATTGGCATATCCTATTGATGGATAAAACATTAATGACAGTACTACCGGCCAAATCAGGTTTTGTATATAGAAAGGCTCAGAGTTTTTCAGATAAATTGGTGCGAAAGATATTACACCCTCCTACCAGACCCTCTACTTTTTGGGACTGTGATGGTTTCTATGCATGCAGAAAGTGTAGGGCATGCCTTGAGATCACGCGACCTCTGAGAGCAGTGAAAAAATTCACTTCGAGCTCTAATAATGAGTTCACCATCAGCGAATTTATCACATGCAACACCACTCATGTAGTGTATGCTCTACAATGTCCTTGTGGGTTATTGTACATTGGACGCACCAAACGTCAACTTAAAGTACGTATTGGTGAACATATTGCCAATATTCTTTTAGGCTTTAAAGATCACAATGTATCTTTACATTTTAAGTTACACCGTAACCAGGATCCTTGTGATCTAAAATTATGGGGCATTGATCATCTAAAGCAGGGATCCTCAAACTACGGCCCTCCAGCTGTTGCAGAACTACACATCCCATGAGGCATTGTAAAACACTGACATTCACAGACATGACTAGGCATGATGGGAATTGTAGTTCCTGAACAACAGGAGGGCCGTAGTTTGAAGACCCCTGATCTAAAGCCTACATAGAGAGGATCCAATTTAGTCAGAGATTTATCTGAGAGAGGCCCAGTGGATCTTCTCGGCTGATACCCTCGCCCCTAGGGGCTTGAACATTGATTTAGATATCAATTGCTTCATCAGTGACTACTAATGTATGGCTTGAGTTGTATCGCATTGTATTTTGGTGACATTTTCCATACGATATACTTTGAGTGATGGGTGCTCTAATAAGCTTTTTATTATTCAATATGAATTACTAATGTATTTTTTAGCTGTGTTTTGTGCATTGGTATTATATTTTATTATATGCTTGCTGCTAGCTGGCTTTTTAAGCTGGTGAATTTTAGACCTCTTTTCGATATATATAATCACCACTAGATGGAGTCATTTGATCGAATATATTTTTCCTTTAATGATATTAATTATCATGATTGTGAAAGCGATTATGTGTGCGCTATTTACTGTGTTATGCCCGCAGTATCACATGTTTGGCCGTCATTTGGATTTAAACTAAATGTTGTGTGTGGCACGTTAATGTTCGTAGTCCCGTCTCAGTCCGTTTCTTGATATCGTCCGCTACCATTGGCAGGGCAGGAGAAGCACCATGATCTGCCCCGTATTTGCGCTGATTGGAGCGATGCTGATCGGATGGCCTTCTTAAATCCTCGGCTGCCGTTGTGAAACCACGCCCTCTGTCGAAGTCCTATGACAAAACGCTTCAGAGCGTGGCTTTTACGACGCCAGGAAGTGACACTTGCGCTCCACCAGAGTCACTTCTACAACCAGGAAACTCTGTATTCCAGCTAACTTACCCGATCAGCACGGCTCTCTTCTTGTGTTAGAGATGGTGATTATATGTGCTGTTTATTTTATTTAATGTACGTGCATAAGTGCCATAGAAAAATATGTCATTCAGTTTGGGTTTAGTTCTACTCTTATGCCGCGTACACACGATCGTTTTTCAGCATGTAGAAAAAAAGTTTTTCCAATTTCATCATTAGCCACTTCCCCACCGCGCCATAAGCATTTTACTGCTACGGCGCGGTGGAGTTACTTTGACACGACGTCCCTGGGACGTCGTCGTGCACTTCCGCGATTGCGCGTCCCCTGGGACGCGCTCGCGAAAGTGTCCGTGCTCGCCAGGTCTAGAAGACCCGGCGCATCACGGATCACGGTAAATTGCCGCTGATAGCGGCCGTTTACCACGTGATCGCGCCGTCGAATGACGGCGCGATCACTTGTAAACAAACCGGCGTCATTTGATGACGCCGGTTCCTCCCTCTCCTCCCTCTCCTCTCTGTACTGTTCGGTACAGTGTGCGAGGAGAGGGGGGGGGAGCGGGGTGTCAGCAGCTGAGCTGGGGCTGGATCTGTGACAAATGCAGTCACAGATCCAGCCATCCCTCAATCCATCCCAGCTCTGCAATCCCCCAGTACCCAGCAATCCCCCAGTACCCAGCAATCCCCCAGTACCCAGCAATCCCCCAGTACCCAGCAATCCCCCAGTACCCCACAGTACCCCAGTACCCAACAATGCCCCAGTACCCAACAATGCCCCAGTACCCAACAATGCCCCAGTACCCAACAATGCCCCAGTACCCAACAATGCCCCAGTACCCAACAATGCCCCAGTACCCAACAATGCCCCAGTACCCAACAATACCCCAGTACCCAACAATACCCCACAATACCCCAGTACCCAACAATACCCCCCCACAATACCCCATACCCAACAATACCCAGTACCCAACAATACCCCAGTACCCAACAATACCCCACAATACCCCAGTACCCAACAATACCCCAGTACCCGGCAATACCCCAGTACCCGGCAATACCCCAGTACTCGGCAATACCCCAGTACTCGGCAATACCCCAGTACTCGGCAATACCCCAGTACTCGGCAATACCCCAGTACTCGGCAATGCCCCAGTACCCAACAATACCCCAGTACCCAACAGTACCCCACAATACCCCAGTACCCCACAATACCCCAGTACCCGGCAATACCCCAGTACTCGGCAATACCCCAGTACTCGGCAATACCCCAATACTCGGCAATACCCCAATACCCTGCATGATACTTTGCAATACCCCAATACTCTGCAATACCGCCTATGGGGATTTTTAAGTAGCGAAGTTTGGCGCCATTCCACGAGTGTGCGCAATTTTGAAGTGTGACATGTTGGGTATCTATTTACTCGGCGTAACTTCATCTTTTACATTTTGAAAAAAAATTGGGCTAACTTTACTGTTTTGTTTTAAGCACAAAACAGTTTTTTTTTAAAAACACGCGTTCAATAAATTTCTGCGAAAATACCGTGCGAGATAAAAAGTTGTAACGGCCGCCATTGTATTCTTTAGGGTCTTTGCTAAAAAAGCATATATAATGTTTTGAGGTTCTATGTAATTTTCTAGCGAATAAATGATGATTTTTCCATGTAGGAGAGAAATGTCAGAATTGGCGTGGGTGCTCCAGAACGCCTGATGGCGCTCCCTGCATGTTGGGCCTCTGTATGTGGCCACGCTGTGTAAAAGTCCCACACATGGGGTATCGCCATACTCGGGAGGAATAGCAGAATGTGTTTTGGGGTGTAATTTGTGGTATGCATATGCTGTGTGTGAGAAATAACCCACTAATATGACAGAAACAAGTTTTTTTTTTTTTTTTTTTTTACAGAATTTTCAGTCGTTTTTCTTTTATAGCGCAAAAAATAAAAAACCCAGAGGTGATCAAATACCACCAAAAGAAAGCTCTATTTGTGTGAAAAAAAGGACAAAAATTTCAAATGGGTAGAATGTTGTATGACTGAGTAATTGTCATTCAAATTGTGAGAGCACCGAAAGCTGAAAATTGGTCTGGTTAGGAAGGGGGTTTAAGTGCCCAGTGGTCAAGTGGTTAAAAAACGATGTTGCCCACACACCCTCGTTATTAAAAAAATGATGAGCAAAGCGTGGTGACGTACAACACGTATGACGGCACTCTAAAGGGGAAGTTCCATTCAAGCTCCCGTCTCATAACTTGCTTCTGAGCATGCGCGGGTTTTAAAGCCCACACACGATCATTTTTTACAACCCGAAAAATATTTTTAAAAACGGCGTTAAAAAATACAGCATGCTCCAATTTTTTTCTTTTGTCGTCTTTCAGAAGATGAAAAACGATGTGAAGCCCACACACGATCATTTTAAATGACGTTTTTAAAAACAATTTTTTTTTTCATGCCGAGAAACGATCGTGTGTACGCGGCATTAGTGCTTGTTCATAGCTGTAATCTTAAATTTTGAATCATGATTGCTTTATGGAGAAATATAACCATAGCTTTTTTTGGCTATACTTTTATAGATCACACAGAGTGCAGTTTTGCATTGAGGCTGTGACTGACGGTCACCAGCTCTCTGCAGGCTGAAGACCAAGAACTGAGCGATCAGCGGTCTTTGATTGCTCAGTTCTTGGTCTTAGAGGTGGTAGAGAACTGCTGCAGCTGTGATCAGTTAAATGATGTCTTTTTTTATTTTTTAAACCATATTTTCACTTTTAAATGCTTAAAGTGTTATTAAACCCAGGGCTCTGCATTCACTATATCTGCACAATACATGTCTTATGTCTCCCTCTGTCTTATCTCAATAACTCTGTTGCTATCTTTATTACCAATCGATTTGTATGTGTTTTTTTTTTTTTCCCTCAGTTTTTTTTTTTCTTGTTTTGTTTTAACATTGTGCTAAAAAAATGTGTGAATCGGTACTGCTTAGACCTTGAAGAAGGGGACATACTCCGAAAGCTTGTCCTTTAAAAAGTATGAAGGACAGTACTCGATTTTCTCTGTCGCAATTACACTAATACGGCTACAATGACCTAATTTTAGTAAATATGAACAGCTAAATACCTTTTCTCATCAGCAGTATATAGTAGTCTTGTGTCTTCTATCAGTGCCTGGTTAAATATTTTAGGAGGAGTTGTATACAGCTCCGGCTGTCCTATCGGGTTACGGGACCCCTAACCCTCTGTCTGGACTGTGCTGATCATGTGCTGCTCATGTGCACTCTCCCAAGATAAAAAAAAAACCTCTCTAGCAATACACACTTAACTGAGCATCAGCCTGACTCAACTGTCTTATCCGGGAGGGGGGGGGGGGGGGATCTGTGCATACAGGATCATACAGGATCATGCAGAGTTTTAACTCTTTAGGATCCACAGCGAGTAATAAAAGCAGGCTTTATTGCATATACAGACTAATTTTACCGTTGTGGGTTTAGTAACACTTTAAGATTTATTTTTTTCACATATGCTGGAATGAATTGATACATTTTGTATGTTACACAAATATTGGATTAATATGAATGGTAGTAAACTGCAGCAAAAAAAAAGTGAGTTTACACCCACTTATAACAGTTTGTTTTAAAAACGGTAATGGTGCAGCGCTATGAGTGAGTCACATTGAACTTTATATTGTTTATTGGCTTTTGGACTGTTTTTAACACATTCATTTCTTTTGGGTGATAATTTTTGGGTAGTCTCCCTCCTAGAGCTGCACTATTAATTTTTAATTTTTTTTGCCGACCATTCTTTTTCTGGCACATATTGTTTACAAGTTTAAATCAGTATTTGTTGCTTTAAAATTACTTATATCCCCCAAACATACTTTTAGCAGAGACTCTAGGGAATAATTTGGTGATCGCTGCAATTTTTTTAATGTTGCACGGTATTTGCGCAGTGGATTTACAAACGCAATTTTACACTTAATGAATTACATAAAATCAAAACAGAAGTTACTCCAATTTTTTTTTTGTTGTTACGCCAAGTGAATAGATACCCAACATTACAAGCATTAAAATGTACACATGCTCATGTAAGAGCACTAGAATTATTACTCTTGTTTTAATGTTTGCAGCGATACCTCACATGTGTAGTTCAAATACTGTTTACATATACGTACGACTTATGGAGGGATAGGTGGTGCTTTAAAAAAAAAATACAAGGAATTTAAAGCGCAGTTCCGCCCTGAAAAAAATCTTTCCACCAAAAATGTAAAAATTTTTTTTTTTATATATATTTTTACCCTAAATAGCTGTTGCTATGCGGAAGTCCCGAATCTGCCTCTTCATCTTCCGCGGTCGATTCTCTTCCTCCTCCTACACTCTGTTTCTTCTTGTGAATGGGGCACGCCTGCATTCTGGTTACTGTGTGTATCCCAGAAAGCAGCCGGCCCATTCACAAAGCGTTGCGCTGCTCGCGCATGCGCAGTACAAAACGGGCAGTGAAGCCGCACGGCTTCAGTGCTTGTTTCCCTTACTGTGGATGGCGGTGCCTGGAGCTGCCAGGATTGAGGTTCGGCTTCGGTGGAGGCCGACATCGCTGGTGACTAGGACGGGTAAGTGTCCTTATTAAAAGTCAGCAGCTACAGTGTTAGTAGCTGCTGACTTTAATTTTTTTATTTTTTTTGAACGGAACTATGCTTTAAACATCCCTTGTAATAGAATGACAGGTCCTCTGTATGGAGAGATCTAGGGTCAAAAAGACCCTAGATTTCTTCTTTACCTTTTAAAAGCAAAAATAAATAAATCTTACTCACTTTAAAAAATAAAAAACATTTCTTTCAGCCTGGACCAAGTTGCTTTGGTCCTCCTAGGCCATAGAGTCTATCAACAAGTTTTAACTCTGACTATGGAAGCAGCCAGCCTAACCGTCAGATCTTTTTCTGGAGCGAACCGGCGAAAACAGTAAGCCAGAGAAGGGTGGGTGGATGTCCCCACCTGCCGTTTCAGAAACTGTTCCAGCGCCCTCATGAGCCGTTCAGACCAGTTTCATGAGAGAGCCGGCCGCCTTCTGAAATAAATAGTACCAGGGTCATGGATAATGTCTTCAGCCATAATTCCGGTAAACCAAATGCAGACCGCAATGTACAGAGGATATAAAAAAAATCTACTCACGCCTATTAAAATGTCAGGTTTCTGTGATGTAAAAAACAAGACCAATCATTTCAGAACTTTGTACACCTTTAATGTGACCTATAAACTGTACAACTCATTTGAAAAAGAAACTGAAATCTTTTAGGGTGGTTAGTAAAAAAATAATAATAATGTGGATGCAAAAGTGTTCATAAGTATACAGCAATAAGCAATACGCTCTTAAAGTCAATAAACAAATGGTGATGCAACTTTTGCAGATATTAATCAATTGCAGAAATAAAAATGGCAAACATACTAATAGTGCAAACGTCATAGAGCAACAGTGGAGGTCAGATATATTAATTTTGGGGGAAGGGTCAAAGGATTAGCTATCCATCTGCCACATATTTTGTGAAATGTTTTATTCTGTTTCCTGAGTTCAAAGGTAAGATTATACAGTGGTATAGAATCATTAATTAACTTTAATTAACTTTAACCAGAGGTATTTCAGACTTGCCTGGGTCCCCTTCCAGGACAAAAAGATAGTCTTTTTAACTTAAAAATAGAGAATGCGGAGTAGTCTCTTAGCATGTGACGGTATATGCAAGTTGCCAAAAATGGCCAGAAGGCAGTTCTTGGGGTAGAAAATGTTTGGGAGACCTAATGCTGAAGAGAGAAAGAAGCCCACCTCTGTCCAAAAGGTCTGATTTACTGGACATGACCAGAAACAATGTAGGAAGTCAGCTGTTTGGCCACAGCCTCGGAAACATCCAGCCGAGGGTCATTACCCCAGCTAGATTACATAAAATGGGGTTAGGTGGGAGTGATGGAAAATGTTGATATTAATTATGTGGTCCTTGATAAAATAACTGAGATTTTGTATGTATCACTAAATTCGGTCCAGTCATCTTCTGTAAGGGGAATGTCCATAGAGACCCATCTTACCTGGGCCTTGTGAAATCTGGGGTTAAAGTCAGTCGTAGAGCAGCATAGTAGGAGGAAACAAGTATAGTGTGGTCAGGGTATCTCGGCAACTTCTCCAATGGGGGTAGGTTAGTAGGGGTCATTTGAGAACCAAACTGGGCACGGACAGCATGTCTAAGCTGATAGTAATAGAACAGGTATGAATAACACAGGTATTTAACCTTAGAGTACCCAACCACTTGCAGGCAATCTGCTAGAGGTACACCTAAATCCAATTGTAGCAGGCACATTTCCCTACCCCAGTTGCTAAACCATCAAAATAAATTTGGTCCCAGCCAGCCACATGCTCAGCGGCTGAATGCTAGTTTGACTAGATTGCTAGCACTCCAACTGCTGCCTTTTCAGCTGGTAGACTCTGCCCCATTTCAAGAATTTGTGGAATGTGCGGTACTTCAGTGGCAGGTTCCCGAACACCATTTTTGTTCTCGGAAGGCCATTCTGGCTCTACCGGCATGTGGAAGGCAATGTCTTGGCCTCGGACAGGGCGGTCAGTGGTAAGGTGCCTATTACTACTGACTCATGGTCCAGCAGGCATGGACAGGCACGTTATCTTTCTTTCACGGCGCACTGGGTAACTCTGTTGGCAGCTGGTAAGGATGCAGGACAGGCTGCAGTATTGTTAACGCTTGTTCCGCCACTATGCCTCCAAAATGCTGGTAGTGGTGATTCTGCCACACCTCTCTCCTCCACCCCCTCTTCTTCCTCTATGGCCTCTTCCTAAGCATATTTGTCCTCGGAACCAGCGGTGTTCCGTAGGCGTTCTAGGGGCTACGCAAACACTCGGGCAAAAAGATACCATGCGGTGCTTGAGTTGGTCTGCTTAGGGGATAGGAGCCACACAGGGGCAGAGATTGTCAGCTCTGTAGGGGCAGGCTCAGAGGTGGTTGCCGCCACGCTAGCTGCAGCCATAGTGGTGGTTTGTGACAATGGCACTAACCTTCTCTCTGCCCGGGACACTTGACCCATGTTCCTTGTTTGGCTCACATCCTTAATTTGGTGGTGCAGCGGTTCTTGTGCAGATACCTGGGCTTACAGCATCTCCTGAGGCAGTAAAGTTGGTGGGCATTTCCGACGGTCATATAATGCCAGTGCTTGGCTGGCTGACCTTCAAAAGGAATGCAACCTGCCAAAGAACCGCTTCATCTGTGACATGCTCACCAGGTGGAACTCAACGTTGGCAATCCTGCATATGCAGCAGTGGGCCACCAATGAGTACCTGTGTGAGTATGGCACCAGGACAGAGTCAGGGGTGCTTGGCTTTTTTTGCCACGCCAGTGGCTACTGATCAAGGATGCATCCACTGTCTTGTCACCATTTGAGGAAGCCACAAGGATGGCGAGCAGTGACAGTGCATGCATCGGTGAGACTGTCCCTCTTGTCTTCCTGTTGGAGTACATGCTGCATGGAATAATAGACAGGGCACTTGAGGCAGAACAGAGGGAGAAAGAGGTGGACTCTCAATGCTCCCTTTATCCAGACAGTATTCCTGCGGGCCCGCCACTCACACAGCAAGAGGAGGAGGAGGATTGTGTCAGCATTGAGGTGGAACCTAGCACCCAGCATCAGCAGCAGTCTTCCAGGCATTGTTTTCAGTCCCCAGAAACCCATGTACTTGTACGTGGCTGGGAGGAGATGGCTGCAGATCATGTCACCCTTAGTGACACAGAGGACGTGATTGCCTCGGCAAACCTATGCTGCATGGCCTCCCTGATCCTGCAAAGACTGGGAAAGGACCCTCATATTCGTGGTATCAAGGAGAGGGATCACTACTGGCTGGCAACCCTTCTTGATCCAAGTTACAAGGGTAAGGTTGTGGAACTTATCCAGCCTTCATAGAGGGAGCAGAGGATGAAACATCTTCGGGAGGCCTTGCAGAAAGGTTTTGCATTGCGTTTCCAAAGCCTGGGAGATTACAATTTCCTGGTCCTCCTGGACAACATCTTGCTGAGGCTTCGGTTAGTCAAAGAAGGAGCAGTGGAGAAGGTGGCTGTCTAACTGATGCGTTCAGACAATTTTTTAGTCCGCAACCCCAAGGTCTGATCGGTTTCAGCAACCATAGCCAGCGTCTGATTTACATGGTTCAGGAATACCTAGGGGCAAGATCAGACTTGGAGACCTTTCCAACCGAAAATCCACTGGCTTACTGGGTCTTGAGACTGGATCACTGGCCAGAGCTTGCACAGTATGCAATTGAGCTACTGGCCTGTCCTGCATCCTGCGTTCTATCTGAACGCACATTCAGTGCTGCTGGAGGCTTTGTAACTGATCAGAGTGTGCTTGTCCACAGACTCAGTTGATTGGCTTACCTTCATAAAAATGAATCCGTCTTGGATCGTCAGCTACCAAGCACCTGATGCTGATGTAACCTGAATAATTTTACTATGAATGTGAGTTACCTTGAAGACTACCTATGCTGATGCTGAGTGACTATCCTATTCCTCCTCAATGTTCATGTTGATATCTTCTAAGAAAATTTTCGTTTCTGGGCACCACCATGAGTGGCTAAGGCCCAATTTTTGGGCCCCTGTTTAACAGGGGCGTGTAATTACAATTTTTGCTGTTAAATTTTGCAGCAGGGCTCGATCCTGCACTCAATTAGAGCATCTTTGAGGGGTTGCAGTGTCGTGAGACCACCACTAATGCCTAAGACACCATTTTTATGCCCCTGTTTAACAGGTGAGCGTAATTAAAATGTTTGATCTAATATTTCTCAGCAGGGGCCCGTTCCTGAGCTCAACAAGAGTATCTGTGAGGCTTTGCAGTGTTGTGCCGCCACCACCGCCTAAGGCCCAATTTTTCTGCCCCTATTTAATAGGGGCACGTAATTAAAAATGTTGATCTAATATTTCTGAGCAGGGCCTGTTCCTGCGCCCACCAAGAGTAACTGTGAGGGCTTACAGTGTTCTGGTACCACCAACACCTAAAGCCCAATTTGCTGCAGAGTATATAGGGCAGGCCGTATAGTATATACAGGAGGTACTCCCAATTACAAATGGAGGGAGACAACAGGAAGTGAGAGGAAATCTACCCCTAGGAATGGAAATTTTCTTCTGTAAGAGTTAATATGGGAAAAAGTTGTCTACACTGATGCTTTCTCACCAATCCTTGTTTCTCTAATAACACCACATTTTTAAAATCCAATTGTCATTGGGACAAAAAATGAAGTGAAATCTTCTGAACAAGGGCACAGACAGCAAAACAAATGTTACAGGGGTGATAACCCCTCCCTATGCTATCCAAAAAGCTTAAAAATAGATTTGTTGGCTATAGATACACTTAAAAAATTTACCTATTACAGACAGATTCAACTTAAGAACAAACCTACAGTCCCTGTCTTGTTTGGACTGCCTGTATACTGTTGTATTTTATTTGGGTGAGGTGTTCCCCTTAATGGTACCCATGCCGTTTTTCTAAATTTTCATCCATATAGCGGAGACCTGACCTGACCGTAAGCAGTTTTAAATGACTTTTATTCCTTTAGAAATGTCATTTTGTGCAGGGACTGTTCTAAACATGGGAAACGCGCCACTTAAAGCAGAGGTTTACCCTGAAAATCAACGATCTACCATTAGATCCAGCAAACTGCTGACATCTGCAGTATGCTGTTTTTTTTATTTTTTTCCGCACTTACCGTTTTATCGTTGTTCTCATCCAGCTCCGAGCTGATTCCCCGCGGGGAGTAGGCGTTCCTAAGACAAGGCGTAGATGATTGACGTGCTGGTAAAGCGCTTCACGCCTTCCGAAAATAAACAACTCGGCGGTTTACGGCGCCTGCGCCTGCCTTGCAGAGCTGACTGCGCAGGCGCCGAGTCACACTTAGTCTATTTTCACAAGGCGTGACATGCTTTTACCAGCACGTCAATCAACTACGCCTTGTCTCAGGAACGCCTACCCCCGGGGCAGAGAGAACCCGGAAGCCGGGTGAAAACTACAATAAAACGGTAAGTACAGCGGGGGGGGGGGGGACCAGCATACTGCAGATGTCAGCAGTATGCTGGATCTAATGGTAGATAGTTGATTTAGGGCGAACCCCCGCTTTAACAGGCATACTATAGACACCCCCCCCCCCAGGTACGATATTTGGAGGAATATTTTGCTTTTATTTTTTCACTATAAGCATTATAAAAATCGCTGCTCCCGAAAATACGGCTGTTTTTAAAACTTTCTTTTGCATTGATACATGTACCCTGGAGCAGGACCGGGTCCCCAAACACTTTTTAGGACAATAACTTGCATATTAGCTTTTAACCACTTCGGGTCCGCGCCATTGACAGAATACGTCAACAGCGCGGACCTGAGGCGCCGGGGTCACGTCTTTGGACGTGATTTTCTTGTAATTCCCCGCGCGCGCCACAGGGTGGCGCGCGGCGGGGAAAACAGTCCCGACGCATCACCGAGGATCCGATGCGTGTACCCGGCGGCCGCGATGTCCGTTAGGTACACGCGATCGTCGGTGAGAGAGCAGGAAAGTGGAGCTCTGAGTGTAAACACAGAGCTTCACGTCCTGTCAGTGAGAGGAGACAGATGCTGTTTCTCTTGTACATAGGGACACAGCATCGATCACCTCCCCCAGTCACCCCCCTCCCCCTACACAGTTAGAACACACCCAGGCAATACATTTAACCCCTTCCTCACCCCCTAGTGTTAACCCCTTCAATGCCAGTCACATTTATACAGCAATTAGTGCATTTTTATAGCACTGGTCGCTGTATAAATGTGAATGGCGCCAAAAATTTGTCAAAAGTGTCCGATGTGTCCGTCGCAATATCGCAGTCCCAATAAAAATCGCAGATCGCCGCCATTACTAGTAAAAAAAAAAATATAAAAAAAAAAAAATCATAATTATGTCCCCTATTGTGTAGGTGCTATAACTTTTGCGCAAAGCAGTCACTTATTGTGATTTTTTTTTTTTTTTTTTACAAAAATACGTAGAAGAATACGTATCGACCTTAACTGAGAAAAAAAAATATAAAAAAAAAAAAAAAAAAATTGGATATTTATTATAGCAACAAGTAAAAAATATATATATATATTTTTAAATTGTCGCTCCTTTTTTCATTATAACGCAAAAAATAAAAATCGCACGGGCGATCAAATACCACCAAAAGAAAGCTCTATTTGTGGGGAAAAAAACAACGCCAATTTTGTTTGGGTGCCACGTCGCACGACCGCGCAATTGTCAGTTAAAGCGACGCAGTGCCGGAAGCTGAAATTTCGCCTGGGCACGAAAGGGGGTTTATGTGCCCAGTAAGCAAGTGGTTAAAATTTGCATCTTTGATTTTTGACATTGAAATCCCATAGACTTTAACCGTGTTCGAACGTTTGTGCAAACTTTCAGTCCGTTTGCATGTTTTACCGCAAACAGAACTGGGGAGGTGTTCTGCTCATTCCTATAGATAATGTTATGTAGGGTCTCTAGGGAAGACGCAATGGCTCCCTTGGTGGTAGTACAAGTGTTCGATGTAGCTGGGTGCAGCCAATTATGAATATGTACCAGTTGAGATGCAAGATAATATAGATAAAAATTAGGAAACGCCAAAACCGCCAGGTGTGTAGGCAACCTTAGTGTTTCAAGAGGCACCTAGGGGGTCTACCATTCCAGAGGAACATTGTGAAGATCGTATCTATACTTTAAAAATAGACTTAGGGATTTTACAAGGGGAGTTAGAGAGGATAGACAGTCATTTTAGGCAAATAAATAATTTTAAGGGTGTTGGCCCTGCTCATAAGTAGGCAGATAAGTGCGTCTGCACGAGAACTCTGAGATGCCTAAAAGAGGATACCACCTGAAGTCTGGACTCCGGGTAAATCTGGGGAATCGCAGCAGGATCCAAGGGAAAGCGATTGGATTTGTCCCAGTTCACCCAGAGTAATCGGCGAATGTAGTAATTTCTGATAGTAAGGTATGGAGGGACTCCTTCGTATACGCTAGGTATACTAGGGTATCATCTGCATATAGTGAAATGCGTTCCTCTATGGTGGCAATGGGGAGACCCTTAAGGGAGAGGAGCAAATGTGCACTGCAAATGGCTCCATAGCCAGGGCAAACAGGAGGGGTTACCCCTGCCTGGTGCCCCTAGTAATCTGGAAAGAATCGGTAACATGTTACCTTGATGGTAACATCTTACCATCAACCTGGATGCGGGCCACCGGGGAAGTATAGAGGTGTTTTATTCATACTATAACACGAGGGCCAAAGCCATACAACTGTAACACCCAAAACAGATGGGGCCATTCCACACTATCAAAGGCCTTCACAGGTATCTAGGGATACAATGGCACGTTTTGGGGTGACAGTCATGTGGGTACTGAATAATGTGGAATAGTCTGCGGATATTCATTCTAGTGGACCTGCCAGGTATAAAGCCTCCCTGGTCACTGTTCACCAAGGTCGCAACTACAGTATTCAAGCGATTCACCAACACTTTGGCCAGGATTTTAACATCCACATTAATAAGATATCGGGTGGTATAAATCACATTTGAGTGGGTCCTTATGTGGTTTTAGTAGAAGTATCATCAGAGCCTCCCGCATAGTAGGGGGAAGGGTTCCGACGTCTAGGGCTTTGTTGTAAGTATGTAAAAGAAACGGGCACAATAGATCTTTAAATTGGGCATACCACTTGGCTGGATATCCATCCGGGCCTGGGGTTTTATGTGTAGGCAGTTGTGAAATGGCCGCTGCAATTTCATCAACCGAAATAGGTGCCTTCAACTAATTTCTTCCCACAGTCGATAGGGAGGGGTGAGATATGTCAGCTAGGTAATCGTTCAATTGGGAGTCAGTGTAGTCGGCCCTTGATGTATAATAGATCCTTGTAAAAGCTTAAAAAAAGTTTCCATAATGTCCCTAGGGATGTGGCTTTGTATAGTAAGGAAACGTGGAATAGAAATGGGAGAACGGTCTGGTCAGGTATGCTAAGAGACGTCCAGTTTTGTTGCCATGTTTAAATGATTTCTGAGTATCATGTAACATGCGTTTTTGTGTAAGATCTAGCAATCAGAGTTAATACTCTCTGCGACTCTTTAGCCAGGCATCTCTTATCAGAAACAGGATTATAAACATAAGCAGACTGCGCTTGCACCATGGCTGTTTCTAATTCCTCAGTATGTTGTTGATTATTTTTGCGTATAACACCAGTGATGGACATAAAGGTACCCCGCAATGTAGTTTTAAAAGCCTTCTATTCCGTGGAGGGATCCACCTTGCCCAGATCGTCTTTCCAATAGCCTGTAATGCCCTTTCTACATTCCCCCTGCACCACCTTATCCTCCAGCCAGTAAGAATTCAGGAGCCAAATAATAGGGCCCAAACCTGGTAGGAGGAGGAGGCCCACAGAGAGGGGAGAGTGAACCGAAACTCCCCTGAGCAAATAGGAAACGACATTCAATGGGAAGAGTGTCCGTCGCAGCAAACGGCAGGTCAATTTGAAACATGGTGTGGAAAGATTCCGATTGGCAGGAGTACTGGCACACATCTGGATGTTTCCAGCCCCATAACTCTGTAAGGCCCTGAATCTGCGTCCAGTCCACAAAGGAGGGAAGGGCCTACCACCACCCCCCAAGCGGTCCACAGCCGGATCTTAAATGGCATTAAAGTCGCCTACATTAAGTAGGGGGCTTGGGGGTCTGAACAACAGTTGAAGTGACAATTTGGACAATACCTCCATCGAAAATGGGGGATGAATATAATTGTTTACAAGGGTGAATGTCACAGAGGAAATTTGTAAGGTAAGTATAATAAATCTTCCATCGGGGTCCGTTTTGACTTCAGTGGGGAGAGATTTGGCCAGTAGGATAGAGACCCCCCGAGAGTAATTTGTGTGTAGCATGATAAGCTTGGGCCAACCATGGGCGGTTGAGGGCTCTCACCTTAGTGCCAGTAAGGTGAGTTTCTTGGAGGCAGATGATATGGGGGCAACATTTTTTTTAAACTAAAGACTAGGGACTGCTTTTGGGGTGCATTCAAACCTCTAGTGTTCCATGAGACTATCGTTAACTACTTTGCCATGTTAAAGTAGACAGTACAAAATAATCACATAAAAAATGCATACAATCACATGCAAAACCTGATAGGTTGTGCCACCATATTCAACTATGCATACAGTACAATATTCTGTCACGTAGGTTCTGGACATCCTGTTCCAGGATTGAGAAATCCATACGTATAGAGGCTAGTGGAGAGTGAGGCTTTTCTCTGTAGTCTTGCAGTAAGCCATTATTTGGCATGCTGCAAATGGGTATAACACAGGAGGAGTTATGACACATTTTACACCTACACGCTACACACATGAAAGCCCACAAACACCCACAGTAACCCTAGGACCCACCCAGATCAACTCCCAGAACGAATACAAGTGACTCCCAAAGCTCACTCGGTAGCTACAGAGGCTCAAAGGATCATGGGACATGTCATATCAGTACTGGGAAAGGAAGGAAACAGTAAATCGGAGAACCTTGAACTTCAGCCAAGAGGAGTGACATCAGACACAGAAACCTGCTATACAGCCATGGCCAAAGGTTTTGAGAATGAGACAAATATTAATTTCTCTTTCGTTCATTGACAGACACTGCTCTTCTATTATTGACCGTAGGGTTATATCGCCACTTTTAGAAGTAGGACTAGGCAGAAAAAAAAAAGCACAGCACTGCCTAGGGACAGTCCTCACTGGTAGTAACCCCGACTCTGCTATGGGCAGCTCATTTGTTTTTCTGCCTAATCTAGGAGTAAGGACCTGGCTACCTTCTGGGACCTGTGGTTCCTTTAGGCCCCGTGTAGGGCTTTCTTGCAGCCATCGCTCCTCTGCCAGCTACCCTTGCATTATTCCCATTTCTATCTGGCCCCTGCCTGCTGCCCTCCTATCAGACTGGTTCTCTTCCTTCCGAGGGGTCCCCCCGGTCGGTCTCCGCACCCTCCCAGGTGCAGGGAATGTAGCCGGCGTCCTCTTCCTTGTGTTCAGGACCATATGTTTGGGGCTGGGCTCCACGGCCATTTTCTCGTATCCACGGCAGCAATTTTGTCATGGTCTATTGTATTCTTGTAGCCTTGTGGGGAGGCTTCTGGTGGTCCTCTAGTGCAGGACCTGTGTGTGGACGGGGCATTACCCCTGGAGCCTGGGACGATCTGGCGCTGATCCCCCACCTGGCATATCCCCTCTGCTGGCGGATGGACAGTGCACAGAGGTCTTGGTCGGTGGTGGCAAGTCCTTCTGGGGTTACCCTAGTCCAGTGGTCATCAACCCTGTCCCCAGGGCCCACTAACAGGCCAGGTTTGCAAGATAATTGAAATACATCACAGGTGATATCATTTGCTTCTCAGTGATTGCAGTATTCTAGTTTGCATCTCCCCAAGGTAATACATAAAACCTGGTCTGTTAATGGGCCCTGAGGACAGGGTTGATAACCACTGCCTTAGAAGCTAGTAGGGGTGTTTTACTTTCCTCCCTCATGAACGTTCTATCCCTGGTGTGGGGCCTTTCTATGGTGTCTGAAGCGGATGTCCCTCCCCAGATCCCCCCCCCCATTCGTGTCGGCTGCTAGCCCCTCTGGGTCTGCTGTTCCCTTGGAAGCTCTGTTGGCGGACATGGAATCCATCATATACCAGGTTGAAGTGGCGTGTGGGCTTAAGGCGGATAAAAAATGCCCCCTACCTCTAGGGAAAGATTCTAATCCAGAGTTGGGCTCCGCTGTAGCGGGTGTGCCCTTCCCAAAGTAATGAGATGATGCGGCCCCTGATCCCTCGGACAGTAAGGAGGCTTTGTCTGATTTGCCATTCCAGGGCGGGTGGCTATTTGGAGCTGCATAAATAACCAATGTTGATGTTCAATACACTGTAAATTGTGCACAAAAATCACCTGTGCAAAACAATAAATAGAAGGGTGAACTTAGTAATCGTGCAATTGATATAAGACAAAGAGTCCATAAAATTAATGAGTTCCAGTAGATTCAAAGGAATGTAGTAAGCATAGGATAAAAAAAGTCCAAAGGGGTGTTGAGCCGGTCCAAAGAATAACGTGCCAGCCAGCAAGACAGATAAGAACAGCCTCCACCACTTATGTCCTATCTGCTTACCAAAAAGTATGGACCTCTGTGAAGAGATCAATTACGCATGTAGACAGCACCCTGCCCAAGGTATCCTGGAATCACTTTTCACTCTGTATGCTTGTAACCTTATATATAGTCAGACTGTATCTCCTCCATGCAGATGACCCAAAAGGAAAAATGCTGACATAAAAAAAAATATATATTAAATTAAAATAGAATACACTCACATGTTGATGGAATAAATAGTGCGTTTTAAATATTGCTGTAGTTGGCCGGCTATACTATCCGCTCGTCCTTCCAGATAGCAGCGAGGTGAATGGTGACGTCAGCACGTCGCTCCTCCCTACGCAGTTTCGTCAAAATACTGAGGGTGATATGAAAGGTCTTTTCATTAGACTTAAAAACCTTACTATCACTGAAATCCATACACAATGGGATATAGCATTTTTAGACACCTATATTAAACTCAACATGGTTCCTAGGAGCCTTAGGTGGGAAGTGAGTCCACAGAAAGGTGATCTAGAACTCCAAGATTGGTTCCGGTACTTCAATGAAGCCGGTGTAAACGTTTTTTTCTGGTATCTAGGAAAAATAGTAAACTAAGTAAGTTAGATAGTGAAATCAAAGCACTTAAAGAAACCTTATCACCACATAAGGAAAGTGATGAGTATAAGGAAAGATCTTCTAACTTGACAAAGAAGAAAAGGAACAAAAAAATCGAAAAAGTATAATAGAGATTTTGGGGATTATCAGGCCAGTCTAGTTTTTGAGTGGCAAAAAAAGCTAGCAGGTGCACAGCAGAATGAGGCTTACTCTAGAAAGGAAGCAGTAGTACAGGGGGATGAAACCCCTGTAGAGACAGTAACTAATTCACAACAATCTGCTATAAGAAGTGACCAGATACAGACCACTAAAGGAAAAAAACAGGGTAAAAAGGGTGACCAGTCACCAAACAGGGCATCAGGCCCTCCAAAAAATTACCAACAAGTAAAAAGCTTAGGGTGGAACAAATCGGCACATGGAAATCATGGGGGAAATATGGACCGTGGCAACGGCTCTTACAATTAAAATCAGTATCACCACTATAAAGATTCCCCAAGGAGAGAGATGGGCTCATGGAGAGGAATTGGTGAAGGTCAACATAAGGCTCTTATTCTGAACACAGACCATATCAAGAACCCCGACATTTCTCAGACAGATGGCGAGATGATTTTGACTTCGACAGTGAAACGGACACTAGAAATCATTTTTACCCAATAAGAGACATGGAAGGCCCAAGAAATAGTAGTTTTAATGACTATGAGCAGACAAGACAAAATCAAGATCTATATCGATTGGGTCCATCAAGAGACTTCCCTCCAGGCCAATACGAAAATAATCCAGGGGAACATTGGGGCTTTCCCAAACCCAGTCAAGGGGTAAAAAGACCTGTAGAATGCAAAGAGGCTGCAGAGGGGGGAGGAGAACAAAATCTAAAGAAACCGAGAGTGTGAATGGCGATGGCATATACAACCTCAATTCCCACGTTCTGACTCAACCAGAATTAATTTTGTTAAATAAAGGACTCAAATTTGCCCCTCCAAGGAAACTTAACAAACTTATACGCAAGGTAAACATCAAGCGATAATTTGCAGGTCTGCCCAATTCGGATAGGGTTACAGTCCAACCTACTGTTCAACATTCAGGACTTTCCAATGCTTCAACATGGAACCCCCCTGGTACGTTGGCTCCCTCTTTGAGAGTATTCAGAGATGTAGTACTAAGGGATCTAGAGACCATTAAAGTCTCTAATCAGAAAAAGGATCTCAAATTAGAAAAAGGTTTAGACTCTTTGTGTACCAACAAGGACGTAGTTATACGTCCAGCAGATGGGGGGGGGGGGGAATAGTTATTATGGACCGGACTCTATATATCGATGGAATGAAGACAATAGTTGAAGACCGGGAAACCTATTCCCCTCTGTCAGGGAACCCTATCATTCAGTATAAGAGTTATTTGGAAGTGTTAGTCCAAAAGGGTTCTGACTTGGGGATCCTCAATGAAAAAGAGCAATCATTTCTGGTCCCCAGAGCACCGAGAGTCCTGATCTTTATATAGCCTTCTGAAGATACATAAGAGTCTCGCATGCCCCCCTGGACGCCCTATAATTAGCGGCATAGATTCAATCACATCCAGGGTGGGCAAATACATAGACTACTTTCTTCAACCTCTTGTGCAGAAAATGCCATCATATCTGAAGGATACCAAACAGGTTATAAATATGCTGTCACAGATCAAACCTGAGGAAAACATGTGGATGGTGACAGCTGACGTCAACTCATTATATACAATTATCCCCCACATTCTGGACATTAAGGCCGTCAAACACTATTTGGATCTTTCCTCCAACCTATTACAACCACAGAGGGATTTTATAGTGGAACTTTTAGAATACGCGGCGAGTCATAATTATTTTTGGTTTAATAATAATTATTATAGACAAACCCGCGGAGTTGCCATGGGTGCAAAATATGCACCAAGCTTGGCCAATTTTTTTATGGCCAAGTCGGAGGAGGACGTCGTCTACAACAAGAGAGGGATCTGTTTATCATATGAAGCCAGTCAGGAATCAATTGATTTCTTGGATCTTACCATCATGAAAGAAAAAGGTTCCTTTCAAACAAAGAAATTTTTCAAAAATACAGACCGAAACTTATTCATCCCAATAGGGAGCTGCCATCATGAGAATTGGTTAAAGTCTGTTCCAAAAAGCCAGTTCATAAGAATGAGGAGAAATTGCACCACCTTGGAAGACTATGAAACACAAGCTGGTATACTTGAAACCAGATTGTTAGAAAGGCTACGAGCCAGGAATATTGGAAAACACTTTTAAGGAAGTAGCTAATATTGATAGACGGATTCCAACCCTATGTTTAACAGTAATACGCCAATGGTACCATTTATCACAACCTATTCTAGCCAGCATTATGCTATTAGGAAATTGATCAAAAAACATTGGCAAACGATAGGATTATCAATACGTTCCTACCAACCAACCCTCAAGTGATATTTAGAGATGTTCCTTCCCTACGGGATAAAATAGCCCCTAATGTGGTGGATCCCTCCCACTAAAAAGTTGTATTTTTTTCAACGAGGTATCAAAGGTTACCATCAATGTAGGAGATGCCAAGTATGCACATTGAATAAAAGCAAATTTAAAAAGACGTTATCTTTCACTTCAGCTAGTACCTCTAAAGAACATAAGATTGAGCCTTTCATCACATGTAGCTCAACTGGCGTAGTCTATTTGTTACAGTGTCTGTGTGGATAACGGTATATAGGCAGGACCAAACGACAGATGCATGTGAGATTGGGTGAACATATTGCCAATATCAGATCTGTTTTTTCCCAACACTCGGTGTCAAGCCACTATGATCAATATCATAGTCGCAATCCGGAAGGAACACTCTTTTTGGGGATCGACAAGTTCGATCCTCACTGGAGAGGTAGCTCACTGGTTAGAGAAATGTCCTGGATATACCGGGTTCGTACTTACACTCCATATGGGCTAAACGTAGACACTGACGTAAATGCTTTTATTGACCATGGTTAATTTCATTTTAAAAATATAAACCCTTTTTTCTTATATAATTGATGTCTGTAAACTGGCTCTGAGGTTTGGTCTAACCTGGTCTTCAAGTTGCAGATATTTTTGTCTTGCTTACAACCTGAGATGCTGTGTCCTAGTGTCGCGCATGGATATGCGCACATTATCAACAATCCAATTTTTGTGGACCCATTTTTTATTAATGTTTCCCCCCTTTTTTGCCTGTAGAGCATCCTTTCTTTTCCTTTTTTCTCCATATCTCTATTAGGAAATGTTTTAAAAAAAATGTTAACTAACTATTAGTGTGGTATATGTCAGCCTTTCAAAAAGGTTCAGTAATGACCTTTTAATGACACTAATTATTTTTATAGTGTTTATTTAAATTTTTTAACATTATCTTTTAAATCATAATGAAAGAAATATCCCATTTTGGAATAAGAATTTTTGCCTAGCAAGTAAAGAAACGCTATGTAGATGCGACTGTAAGACACCCAATGCATAATACAGCAATCATGGAGGTTTGTGCATTAAACTTTTACTGAACTTCAGAGTTCAGATCGCCACGCATTTCTGGCATTAATCCCCATACATTATCTAATAGTCTACCTTTCCATTAGTTTAGATACTGGCAGGGATCCCAATTCCAAGATGGTGGATCGCACCCTCGATTCCCAAACCCTAGAGCTGGGCGGTCCTGGGCGTTGTTGTTGAATAAAGAGTGGCGAGTCAGCACCCCGCTCGTGCCCCTGGAAGAAGTTAGTATTTTGACGAAGCGGCGTAGGGAGGAGCGGCGTGCTGACGTCGCCATTCACTTCGCTGCTATCCGGAAGGGCGAGCGGATAGTATAGCCGGCCGGCTACAGTAATATTTAAAACGCACTATTTATTCCATCAACATGTGAGTGTATTCTATTTTAATACATTTTTTAGACGTTTTTACACTATGTCAGCATTTTTCCTTTTGGGTCATCTGCATGGAGGAGATACTTTCCAACTATATATAAGGTTACAAGCATACAGAGTGAAAAGTGGTTCCAGGATACCTTGGGCAGTGTGCTGTCTAAATGTGTAATTGATCTCTTCACAGAGGTCCATACTTTTTGGTAAGCAGATAGGACATAAGTGGTGGAGGCTGTTCTTAGCTGTCTTGCTGGCTGGCACGTTATTCATTGGACCTGCTCAACACCCTTTTGGACTTTTTTTATCCTATGCTTACTACATTCCTTTGAATCTACTGGAACTCATTAATTTTATGGACTCTTTGTCTTATATCAATTGCATGATTACCAAGTTCACCCTTCTATTTATTGTTTTGCACAGGTGATTTTTGTGCACAATTTACAGTGTATTGAACATTTCTTAATGTTTTTCATCAACATTGGTTATTTATGCAGCGCAGCTTCTTCCTTTTCTATTGCTTTATATGTTTATATCTGACATTTTAGCTGCAGCACCAAATTTCTTTTATTTCTAATTTAATCTAATTTTCATTTTGTCACCACCATTGGGAATCATTACTCACATATATTGAGACCTGCGCAGTATATTTTCCAAAAAATTGGCTATTTGGAGCGACTCTGGACAACATTATAAAGGATACTACTGGGGGAAATAGTATCTTTCTCCCACAGTCCAAAAGAGGCAAAGACAATTGTCTTTTTCATCCGCCCGGTTCTGCGGGCAAGAGTTTCCAGCCTGCCAAGGCTCCCATGGGTGGACCGAAGTGTCTTTGGCATTGCAAGCCCTCCTCTGCATGAAGGTTCACATTCGACTTCTGGGTCGCCTTAGTTGGTTTGCAAACCGGTGGACTTCCCTATTTTCCGACAACTGGGTCCACAAACTAATCTGGTCAGGCTACAAAATAGTTTATTTCCTGTCCACCAGACAGGTTCTTTCCTTCCAATCTTCATCATCTTCCCCCATCTTGTCTACAGGCTTTGCTTGGGGCAATGCAGGACTTGCTGCTTCAGGGGGTGATAGTTCCAGTTCTGGAAAGGTTTCGGGGTTTCTACTCCAACCTGTTCACAGTTCTGAAACAGGAATGCGTCTATCCAACCCTGAAAATCAAAGCCCTCAATTGTTTTGTGAAAGTACGGAAGTTCAGGATGGAGTCCCTTCGTTTAGTGATGACCACACTTCATCGGGGATTTTTTGGCCTCCATAGACATCAAGGACGCATACTTTTGCATGTCCTCATCTGTGCCAGGCACCAGCATTTCCTGTGTTTTGCGGTCGGGACGTGCACTATAAGTTTGTACCATCTACCATTTGGCCTCGCCTCCCCGTGTCATCACTAAAGTGCTGGATTCCGTTATGGCGTTGCTGAGACAGCGGGGAATCGCGGTCGTAGGCTACCTGCACGATCTCCTCCTGCGAACGGAGTCGACTTCAGCACAAGCGTCTCTTCTCCAGAGAGAATAGGTTTAGTGCTTGCAACCTTTCCTCATAACTAATATCCTCCAGACCCTTTTTTAAGCTTTGTTGCCCTTCTTTGTACTCCCTCCATTTTCAGTACATCCTTCCTGAGGACTGGTGCCCCCCCCCCCCTTTTCTTTCTCTCTCTTTTTTTTTTTTTTTTTATTTTTTTTATTGGAAAACAAAACAGGAGCATTGGGGCGTACCCCCGGCCAATTGGTGCATTGATAGCCATGTGCATAACGGCATACAACTCGCCACGTATGCCAAAACGAAGACATAACTAAACTAAAACTATAAAGAACCAAATCAACCACAAATTTGGTACCCAGGTTTCACATAGTAGGATGATGGTAGAAGATATCTTTTCGTACTCTTCCCTCCTATCTGTCTGAGCTGGACATTATGGGAGCAATCAAGATTAAGTGTGATCACTTGACCTCTGGACTAACCCCACCACTCACTTATATGGGGCGTGAACCTCAGCACTCAACAGGGCCAGGTAATTATGGAGGGTATCTAGCAAGGGTGATCTCTCATGGGCTGGTCATCCGTCATAGACCCTGAGTTCATACACAAGTTCAAAACTTTTTCATATTTTTTGGGGGCATCCTGGGGACAAATATGTTGCTTTGGGGACAGATATGTTGCTTTGTAGAGGGGTATCTTTGTTGTATTGATTCATATTTTCCACAATGAGGGGTAGGGGGATTGGCTGGTTTTCATTGTAGTACTATGGCTTTCCTCGTGTAAAATAATAGGATACTTACTAGAGTGCGGGTTGCTTTAGCTAATGCCAGGTGTTCCACAAGGCCGAGGAGGCAGATGCTGATTGTCAGAGGAATAGGTATGGCATTTAACCCATGAATAAATTGCGTTTCCTCCCACCAATACTCTTGAACATGTGGGCAATCCCATAATATATGAAGGAAACCTGCAGGGGTGCCAGAGCATCTTCAGCAAGAAGCTGATGAGGTTGGGTAAAAGCGTTGAGGCGTACAGTATATTCTGTGCAGGATTTTGAATTGGATTAGTTTGTCCCTAGTTGCAACTAATGGCTAAAGCGGGTGATCCCACATGTCCTCCCAGTCTTCACTGTCCAGTTCATGCCCCTCCGCTCGCCACAGATCATGCAACCCGTCCAATCCAACCTGGATGGATGGCAGCATTGCTCGGTGTATTTGAGATGGTGGCTTTGAGAGTTCAGCATCGTTTTAGTAGAGTTTTGAGATCATCATGCTTCATCCGTAGCTGGACCAATTTAAATTGTGAGTCAAAGGTGTGACGGAGCTGCAGGAACCCAAAGAAGAAAGAATTTAGAAGTTAGAATTTGTTTTTCAGTCTGTCAAAAGTGAACAACCCATAGCCATCGCAGATATCCTTCAAATATTTAATGCCCCTGCAGGCCCATAATCAGGGATCTTGTAGAGAGTGAAATTACCTTAGTCTGGTATTACACCAGAGTGTATTAGGGGACCAGATGGCTTTCACCAGGTTAGGTTTTACCACCACCGTGTGGCAAGCCCTGATGACCGCTTTCATATCCTATGTTAAAACTATCGGATAAGGGCATTATGAAAAGCCTCATAAGATCCCAAATGTGCCGCCTCCAGGACTGACGCACTGGTATTATTCGAGACCAGCCAATTGTGGGTGAGCATTGCTGCCAAATAGTATGTGTGGAAGTCAGGGCAGGCAAGTCCCCCCTGTGTCCAGGACCTGCATAAAATTCTCCTGCTAAATCAGTCTGGATGTGTTTGCAACAGTAAGGAAGCCACTAGGGAATCTAATTGTTGAAAAAAAAGAGTTTTGGGTATCCAGACAGGGGAGTGCCTTAGAATATCACATTGAACTGGAAGCAGTTTCATTTTAATTAAATTTAATTTTACCTATAAGGGTTAGTGGGAGGTTTGACCAGGCATAGATTCATACCACTGCAGCACTGGGGACAAATTATGTTTACTGAAATCCTGTGTGTTGGGAGCAATAGTGATCCCTAGGTATTTAATGGTACTTGCCCATTGCAGAGGTAGATTAAGGTTCCTCGGTTGTTTTGCCCCTGGATCTATGGAAAGGATAAGTGACTTGTTCCAGTTGGTGTGGAGGCCAGAGAGAGTTGCAAAGCGATCCAGGATCTGGAGCGTGGTGGAAAGTGAAGGGCCAGGGTCTTGCAAAACGAGGATTAGATCATCAGCGTGTCGGGATCCTTCGGGGTAATTGACCACGCTATAGAAAGTGCACCTCAACTCAACTCAAGCGTATAATGCTAATTTCTTGACTATTGAGTCGACCTGATTCCAGACAATTCAGTTGACTTCCGCAGGGCCTCCGCCAAGGGCTCCATCATCAGGGCAAACCGAGCAGGGGGGAGAGGACATCCCTGCCTCGTCTCACTATTAATTGGGAAGACGGGTGAAAGTTTGACATTCAGTTTAATAGAGGCCATAGGGGACTTGTAAAGTAAACCAATCTATTTCCGGAAGGTTGGGCTGAAACCCTTAAAAACCTGCATCATATATGACCATCTGACTGTGTTAAAGGCCTTCTCTATGTCGAGGGCTACCATGACTCAAGAGTCACCCTCTTTAGCTGGGAGCTGGAGATGGGGGAAGGCTCATCTGTGATTTATGTCTGTAGTTTTGCAAGGCATTAGGCCGATCTGGTCTGTATTGACAAGGGACAGTAACGCCTGCATAATCCTATTGTCTAACACATGGTGAGTATCTTAAGGTTGTAATTCAATAATGATATGGGCCCTATAGGATAAACAGTAAAGGGGGTCCTTCCCTGGTTTGGGTAGTAATACATTGTGTGCCTGGTACATACTGGTCTCCAGACACTCTGCAAAGAGTTGATATAGCCTTGGGACCAGTAGAGTCACATGGGTTTTATACAATTCGCCGGGTAGTCCATCTGGACCTAGGAATTTGTTGTTGGGTAAGGAGTGGATTGCATTTTCTCTTGGCGCATTTAAGGGCTTATCTAGTATGTCCCTATCCTCCTCAGAAAGAGAAGGTAAGGTGATCCCCCACCCCCTAATTCCTCAAGTATGGCTTCAACCAGGGTAGGGTTCGAATCCTCATATAGTTGGCTATAGAAAAGATGAAATTCCCCCAGTATACCCTCAGGGTCTGTAGATTGACCACCTATGGAAGTCTGGATCCTGGGAATTACTGTTTGGAGTGAAGGTTCTACCACCAGGTTGGCCAATAGCTTGCCATTCTTGTCCACTGACAAGAAACATCCACGTGTCAGATTGTGCCAGTGAGGTATAATGGAGCTTCAAAGCTCTCCTCGCTTGGGATAGGGATGAATCGTGTTCAGACGTGGAGTGCGCCGTGAAGAGCTCCGCCATTTTTTCATCTTGTTCCAATTGAGTGGTCTGTGTAGCAAAGCCAGATCTCACAGCCTTAATAACGGAGTTATACTCCCGATAACAGAAAACAAACACTCCTGTGCACAAATGGATTACCAGACAGTCAATATTTTTTGATGATACATGTCACTGGCCTTGCTGCCCTTCAGGGATAGGGATAGCCTAGCAATAAAAGAGAAAAAAAAGAAAGGGCACACCAGCCTAGTGCATTATCCTATGATTAAGTGGCGTGTGTAGCCACGTAACGCGTAAGGGAGGAACAGGGAAGAGAGCCGGTGGTGACATCTCTGCTCGTGGCCGAGAACGGAAGTGCCAGTGTTATTGTTTGAGAGACGGATGTGCATGCTGATTGTCGTCCTAATTGCAAGTGTACTACTTTTTTTCCAATAAACAAGATAAAAAGTTAATGCACTATGGAGCGCCTCCATTTCTCATTATATTTCTGAGAGCCATCCTTCCACGCTAAAGGTTATATTGCCATCCAGGTGCGGCGGTCATTGTGAATGTAGAGAGGCTTCTTTTGCAAGCCAGCCAAGGTGAGAGGCTGGGGAAAACAGGGTTGCTCGAATTGAAGAGCCTCACACTCAGAATTTGGTGGGGATTGGAGCACTGTACACTCAGAAATTACTGTGGAGAGTGGAAGATCTTGCACGATTTTTGGACTTTTAATTATTTATCTTTGCACAGAGATTCACGTTTTGCACTTTGCTTATGCATCTTTTGCATGAAGATATTATCAATTTGGACAATTATCAGTTTTTATCTGATAGATACTATTATATTTATATTTTTTCACTGCTCTTTGGAGTTTTCATCGATTTATGGTTGTTTGATCACATTTTATATTTTTTAGATAAGCATTGTTATCCATTTTATTAGTGTATTAGTCATATGCACATTTTGTGATTTGCACTTTGGAATGCACATAGCACCTTACTGTTATAAATTTATTTTAGCAAGTGCCACAACACCCCTTTTATTCATTCACAATATAAAATTTTCCATAGGTAGCAGCAATATGTCGAGCCCAAACGCACTCCAGATGGTCATAGAGAATGTAATAAGGACCACTGCTGGCTGATGCGTATCGAAGGACAACCTTCTTCCCCAGAGCCCAGCAGTCACTGAGCAATGACTTGCTCAGTAGAATGGTCACCCCCTTCGCATAGGAGTATGTGGCATGAAACCCCCTTTTTATTGCATGCCCTTTTAAGAGCCAAGATCTTGCTACCTATGGGGTGAGTTTCTTGCAGAAACAGAATGTGAGGTTTGAGACTCCAGAAACCTAAAAAGCAGAGATCTTTTCACTTTGATATTCCAAGAGATCAACCTCAGATCCGTACCAATGTAAGAAAGAAAAATTTGGTAACATTAGGAGCATAGAAGGCCCATACCCAACTGTGTCCCGCTCGGAGGCCAGGGGCAGAGGTAGTCCAGATGATGTTGCCATCTGGATATTCTGGGGGTAGGAAGAAAAAAAAAAAAAAAAGAAGAAAACGTACAGTCCAGCAAGAAAAACAGAATAAGAAACCTGGATAAACTTGGTAATCTATGAAAGGTATATGCAACTCCCTGCATGACATAATCCAAACTGTCGCCAAGCAGTTTCAATGCCAAAACTTGATAGTAGAAAATGCCTACTTGAGGCTCAGCGTTACAAGGGGGTTCCCAGTTTGTGTTCAACCTAGAACAGTAGGCGAGATTGGGGGGACATGTATCACATCTTGGTAAAGATTATTGGTAAATAATTTCTCTAGGTAAATGGGAGAGCACTTGGTCTTCAACTTCTTAGAAAACAAACAAACCTTGGAGGTCAAATGTGGATAGCTTGAGCGGATACAGCAGGCAAGGATGTGGGGATCCGTGCATCTGGTAACTTTGTAGGAAGAGGCCTTCATTGCAAGGGCGTCAGCATCCGCTGGGTTGTCGAAGAACCGGATTGCTTTGTTATGCTGGATCCGCAGGTGGCTTGGGTAAAGCATGCTGGATTTTATGTTCTAATCTCGGAGCCATCTACTAACATCATTGAAGGTTTTCCTTTTCCACTGCAGGTCAGCCGAAAACTCAGGAAAAAGAAGAACAGGGGTGTTGCCATAGTTGAGTGTGGAATGTTTGCGGGCTTCAGAGAATCTTGTCCCTGTCCCGATAGTTGAGGAAGCGGACCAGAAAAGGCCTGAAAAGGTTCCCCGGGATGGCACAAACTGTGGGCACCCGATGGGCCCTTTCAACCTTGTATGTAGGAGGGACCTAGGAGATTTTCAAAGAACTCTTCTGCAAATTCAGCCGGTGTTCCCCTTCCTCAGGCAGCCCCAGGACCCTAATATTGTTGCGCCTGAGTCGGGTTTTCGGCATTGTCTGATTTTGCGACAAGGTTACTGTACTGTGCGCTGCAACTCTGAAATGGAAGTGGCATGGGTGGCTGTAGGATCTTCAGTGGCCGATACTCTGGCCTTGGTAATTTTTCCCCCTTATTTTGTTGAGGTCATTCCTAACAAGGATCATGGCTGTACTGTCTTGAGATAGCGAAGTCTGACTCCTCCATCCCCATTTCAGCCAACAAGGCCCGCAGTTGTCCGACCTGTATGAGATCTGACTGCGGTGAAGGGGGCTGCGGTAGCTGGGGCAATGAGTTGGTCCCAGCATCCTTGAAACTCTTCTTCCCCTTTTTTTAAAGGGGGGTACATCTGGTAAGTCTCCAAAGGGGACCCCTATAGAGAAAAGGCACTCGTGCCCAGATTAACGACCAGGGGGCAGCTTGGAGAAAACCCATGTTGTTAGCAAGTAGGGAGTCCGGGAAGATCGCAGTCCAGGCAGGCAGTCAGTGTTCATCAGCTATCCCCCCACTTGTCAACAAACACCCAGGCAGAGGCAGTAAGGATGATAGGCTTGGGAGTACCAGGTAGAGAAGGCCCAAGGCAAAGGTGCAAAGGCAGAAAGATAGCAGAAACACCAGGCCCCAGGACACCACATCTGGTCCACACAAGCAATCTTTGCTAGACAGCACTCTAGACCACAGCAGGGATGATGAAGCAGATCGGGATAGCAGGACCCACACTCGCCAGCCATGGCGCACTCCTGCAGAGCAGCAGCTTGGAAAACACTGGGGATCCACATGCTCCACTAGGCCGCGGCCCTCACGAGCAGGCCCAGCAGACTAATCGATCATGCCAGGCAGGCAGGAGGATGGATGAGGGTCCCTTACCTCACAACCAGGCCTGGGATCAGTCCTTTCAGTAAGGTACAGGCCGGCAAGATGGTGACGGCCACGCGTGTGTGTTGTATATGGCACTCCGGATGGCCACGGGCGGAACCCTCGCTTAATACTGGCCCAGTATTCAGCAGAGGATGGAGAGAAACAGGTAGGCTTGTTAGTGGGTCTTTTTGGAGGGTTAGATGCACGGATGGCTAAGGATTGAATATAGTATTGAATATAGTATTCCCAGAGCTCCTCTCTAACACATCCGCCATCAGTCGCATCCAAACACGCCTCTTTATTAATCCCCTTTTTAATGCATGCTAATATTCTGTTTGCTGTCTTAGCAGGAGCATGGCATTGCTACTCATCTACTAGGACCCCCAGGTCCTTTTCCATCCTAGATTTTCCCAGAGGTTCTCCCCTCAGTGTATAAATTGCATTCATATTTTTGCCACCCAAATGCATTATTTTACGTTTTTCTACATTAAACCTCAATTGCCATATAGTTGCCCACCCCATTAATTTGTTCAAATCTTTTTGCAAGGTTTCTACATCCTGCAGAAAAGTTAGCTTAGTATTGTCTGCAAATACAGAGATTGAACTGTTTACCCCTTAAATAGGAGTGGTCCCAGCACAGAACCCTGGGAGACCCCACTACCAACCTATTTATCACTACCATCTGAACGTCTTTCAGATACACAACATCTACGGGCCTTCCTTTATCTAGATCGGCAACTATGTGGCAAATGAGGTTTAATGTTGATAAATGTAAAGTTATGCACTTGGGGGGCTTAAAACATGCATGCTTCAAACATTCTAGGAGAACAGCTGGTTGAGAAAGATCTGGGTGTTCTGGCAGATCACAGAATTAATTAAAAAAAATGCAATGCCAAGCTGCAGTTACTAAAGCTTGCAAAATACTTTCTTGTATTAAGAGGTATAGACTCCAGAGAGAGACGCATCATTTTTCCATTGTACAAATCATTAGTAAGACCTCATCTGGAAAATACAGTTCAACTTTGGGAACTAGTTCACAAAAAGGATATCTGAGAACTGGAGAAAGTGTAGAGAAGAGCAACCAAATTTGATGAGGGAAGGAGGAGTTTGGCTATGGGGAAAAATTAACTGAACTAAATTTATTCTCTTGAGGCAATTCAGGGGGGTGTATGATCAACATGTATAAATACATAAGTTATCCATATAGTGATCTTGGTGTAGAGTTTCACTTTCAGGCCTTTTTAGAGAACAAGGAGGCACTCTTTAGGTCTAGAGGAAAATAAATGTAACCTTCACATATGGAAAGGCTTCTTCACAGAAAGAGCTGTGAAAATGTGGAATACACCTCCCCCCCCCCCCCCAAGAACTAGGTCTGGCCAGCTCCGCTTTAAAAAAAAGAGCTGGATTTATTCCTAAATGAACACAATCTAATTCCACACTAAGGGGTAGTTAATCCGGAGGATACCCTATTGTCTGCTGGGGGGGTCAAGGTCAAGAAGGATTACCCCCCCCCCCCCCACTGGAGAAAATTGGATCATGCTTTATTTATTTTTTGCCTTCCTCTGGTTCATTTGTGGGTATAGGATAGTGTATATGCAGGTTTTCTATTACATTTTAATCGTGTGGACTAGTGTCTCCTTTTCAACGTGACTGTTACTGTGATGTGTTTCGTCCTTACGACTTTGTCCAGGGGATCACTGTATGTGACAATGGTTTCACCGAACGTGACGTACCAGGAGCTGGTGAGAGATGTGACTGAGCAGAATCTTCCTGGTGTATGCTTGCCTAATATCACTGACTACAAATTAACCCGATGGGATGGAGTAATGTGCTTCTATTTTTTTTTTATACTTTGTGAGCAGTTTCTTGGCTTTTAATAAAAGCGAGTGTTTTATTGTTTTACACCATTGGAGCCATTTGGCGCTCATTTTTACATCTGGAACACCGATTTTTGCTGTACTGGCTTGGAGTGGATTGACCAGGTGATACAGTGACCTGCCATTATACATAAAGTGCAATTTTGACAATCCTATACAAGAGAGGCATGGCTATCTGGTGAGTCTCTGCCTGTTGGGGAGAGTTGTGAGCATTGAAGCACTTGGTGGAATACATGGAAACATCTGTTTTAATTTCACCAATGTTTTGAAAAACTTGTTTATATATTGACTTTTTTTCACTTGTGTTTAGGGAAGAATTGGTGTATCTCTTATTATGTTGGATTTTTTTAGGTATATAATTCATTTATTTGATGATATGTAATGTTATGTGAAAAGAAAGTTTAAATCTGAAATCATAGCCACTGGTGTTGCCCTTTCCTTATAAATTTACACCAAACCGATGCTGAATTTTGTATGTTTTTATACAAGGGGAAACAAATTAATATATTTAGAAATATAAGGTTGCATTTAATACCAACTTGTTAATGAAACCATTGCAAATGTTTTCTGTCAAATTTAATGTGTGTTCATTTGTTAACAGCTCCTGAGGACTGGACAGTGGAGTGTGAGATCAGGTCTGAGGTAAGGACTTTATTTCTTCAAGAATGTAAGTTTTAGAAATGGTGATGGACTTCATCCTATGTTTGCTGATATAACAGTTTACCACATTTAGGAAAATGTATATTCTGTTATATTCAGTCAGATAAGAGTCACACTTTGTTGGTTAGATCTTGACATAAAACTTAAATAGTTACACTGACCATAATACCTATTCATTCCCTTCCTAAAACGTAGCACTTAACCTCATTATAAAATGTAACTCTTAAAGCTGAAGTTTAAGTACAGCTTTTTTTTTGCATACCGGTCTGTTTTGGACCAATGTAAGTATGCGTGTTTCATACCTGGCCAATCCTCACAGAAGCTGCCAATCACTGTAGTAAGCACCATTCTGCAGCAACAGCAGATTGCTGTTTAATTTCTGAGTTTTTTTCCAAGCAGTAGCGGTGCTGCTCAGTGAACACGTGAGGTTGCTTGCTTGTAAGGGGCGCAATTCAAAGAACACTTTGCATTTCTCAATGAATGATAACTAACCAACAAAAGAAAAAAAAAAAACAGGTGTTCAGCCCAAGTTTAATGATGTAAAAGTGAGGAATTTTTTTTTTCATTTTTTACCAGTCAGCTGACCTCTAGTCTCTGCCCCCCAGCCATGCCATGAACTGAGTGGGTGGCTTTGAAGAGGCTGAATGGGCGGCCGCAGGCTCCAGGGACTGCCCTGCTGGACGGCTGCAAAAAGACTAAGAGAGTGGTGCGGGCTTCAGGAACAGCCCAAGATTTGGTGACCCCTGGCAAATTGTAATTTGGTCCCCGAGGGGGTCCCGACCCCCAGGTTGAGAACCACTGAGTTAAGCAGACATGGGCCGAAAGCCCCAGCGACGTAAAGTGAATTGCCAGTAGGGCCAAGAAAGTGTATCAAAGGCCTTTCTGATGTCAAGTGAAACGAAGCAGGTTGGTGTGTGACAATATGACTGCCCAGCAGACATTATCTCCAGCTTGTCTTAAAGGGTGACAGATCCAATTACCAGATTCAGACGAGAGGAATTTACCAGATTCAGACGAGAGGAATTTTTTTTAGCAGTCAGCTTAATGTCTATGTTGAGGAGAGAAATGGGGCGATAATAAGCCCAAGAGGAGCCATCGGATTGTGGTTTAGGCTGCATGGAGACTGTCACGTACCTGGGTGAAGTCTGAAATGACGAGGTTAGCCTCTCTAGAATCTCCGGCCCTGGTCCCGCTGAGAGTGGAGACAGGGAAAACCAAGGGCCAGGGGAGACACGAGTGCCTGTAGATGTGACTTGGAAAGCCCGCAACCGGTGATGCAAGTCTAGCAAGGCAGGAAGTCGCAGCAGGTTGCAGGGACGAAGTCGCAGTAGGTTGCAGGGACGAAGTCGCAGTAGGTTGCAGGGACGAAGTCGCAGTAGGTTGCAGGGACGAAGTCGCAGTGGGTTGCAGGGACGAAGTCGCAGTAGGTTGCAGGGACGAAGTCGCAGTAGGTTGCAGGGACGAAGTCGCAGCAGGTGGCAGGGACTAAGTCGCAGCAGGTTGCAGCAGCGAAGTCGCAGGTACCCGGGAGGTAGAGCGGAGCCAAACAGGGAGCAGGATCGTGGTCACATGGGAAGCCGGGTTCAGCAACAAGCGGGCAGCGAGGTACCAAGTCATCAGGCAGGAAACAGGGTCACGTGGAAAGCCGAGATCAGGAACCAAGAGTCGGGTGAAGCGAGTCCAAAACAAGGTCAAGGAAGCCAAGGATCAGTAACCGGGATCAGGAGCACGGGAACAGGCACAGGACACAGGAACCGCTGAGATCCGTCAGCACTCGGCTAGGGTCAGAGCATCCTTTAAATAGGCTGTTTGGCGCCAACGGACGCGGGCGCGCGCTCCCGCGCACCCACGAATTTGCGGGGACAGCTCTATCAGCTCTCTTACAGAGACAATGGCCGTGAGGAAGTCTGTGCGAAAAGAATGACCTTTTAGGATAATATTAAAGGCTTTGGTGACTAAGGGGATAAGCATGTCGGCGAAGTGCTTTTAATGGGTAGCTGTGAAGCCATCAGGGCCTGGACGTTTGCCCTCAAGGCTTTAATGGTGGTGAGGGCTTCCTGATCAGAGATGGGTCAATCCAGCTCGGTGCGCTGCGAGGTTGAAAGAGATGGGAGGTTGAGGTTAGAGAATAGTGCTGAGCCCCGGGAACAAGGATATTTTCACTGGGTTGCTAGAGTAGGTGTCTGGTTAGGTGCGTAGTACAATACCACAGTCACTTCTGTGTCGAGTAGGTGGCAGGTCAAAATGATATATCTGCCTTCAGGGTCACTAATCTCTGCTCAGAGGGTGAAAGGGATGGTATGGTCAAAAGCAATTAAAACTCCACTGCGCTTGGCATCTGTGGATGCTGTATACGATTGTGGGTAGGAGGCACTAATACATTTGGGTGATAAACGTTTAAGTAAAGTGCGTCTCTTGTAACCAGATCACATGGGCCTTAGCTGAAGCAAATGACCGGAAGGCTTTAGATCTCTTTTGGGGGGTGTTCAGTCCCTGAACATTAACGGTGAGGACGTTTAAAGTAGCCATGATGGATAGGCCTATTGATAATTGTTGAACGGGAGATGGGACTCCCCTCAGAATATGGCAAGAAGGGACAGGAGGGAAAGTTAGAGCTGAATGGTATAGAGCATAGGGGGAGAACACAGAACAAGAGAATCCATTGAATAAGTGGATGAATGAAATGCTCAGGAGATTATGCGTCTGAGCAGGTACTGTGTTTCCCCGAAAATAAGCCCGGGTCTTATAATAATTTTGGCAACAAAAGACACAGTAGGGCTTATTTTCGGGTTAGGTCTTACCACGTAATGTACTGTCTTCTCTTACCCTTTCCCTCCCTGCCTGACAGAAATCCTCAGTGTGAACTTGTAAAATCCTATAATCCACTCTATTACAGTAGTATATAATGTACAATGTGTATGTTTCTGTAATATAATTGTGGCAAATACCTTCGTTATAGAGCCGCTCTGCGCTTGTGTGACCCACCGAAGCTCTCTTCCCCACATTTATATTACAGAAACACACACATTGTACATTATATAATACTGTAATAGAGTGGATTATAGGATTTTACAAGCATTTTAAACTAGGGCTTATTTTCGGGGTAGGGCTTATATTGCAGCCCTCCTGGAAAATAACGCTAGGTCTTATTTTCCGGGTAGGTCTTATTTTGGGGGGAAACACGTATTGCATGCCTACTCTGAGGGGAAACCGTTGTCCAGGGAGGGTCCAATAAGGGTCCTCTAAGGGCAATGGTGGGGGCAGCAGTATTATGTGTCTGGGATAGTATTTGCTATAAATGCTCAGCTGTGGGAGCAGGTGGGAGAGCTGCAAATTAAAGTGATTGTAATCTTTTATTTTTAATTTTTTTATCATAAACATGTCATACTTAACTGCTCTGTGTAATGATTTTTCCACACTGTAGCCCCAATCAGGGTTCCCCGCTGATGCTCCTGGCTCCACCTTTTCGGCAAGTACCTCCATAGAAACCTATGGGGGCACTCATGGCGTTCGTGAGCCACGTTGCCTACGTCTGTAGACAGACAGCACAGCTCAGCCCTGCCCCCTGTTCCCACACCACAAGATTTGATTGACAGCAGCAGGGCAGCAGGGGCCAACGAATGCTATCAGTCTGTCCTGTGAGGAGGGAGAGAGCGGGAGGCACAGTAAATATAAGGGGGGCAGGGTGGGATCCTGTGGCATATACAGTACAGACCAAAAGTTTGGACACACCACCTCATTCCAAGAGTGTTCTTTATTTTCATGACTATGAAAATTGTAGAGTCACACTGAAGGCATCAAAACTATGAATTAATACATGTGGAATTATACACATAACAAAAAAGTGTGAAACAACTAAAAATATGTCATATTCTAGGTTCTTCAAAGTAGCCACCTTTTGCAGCAGACACATCTCTAGAACAACTGTTAAGAGGAGACTGTTAATCAGGCCTTCATGGTAGAATATGTGCTAGGAAACCACTGCTAAAGAAAGGCGACTTGTTTGGGCTAAAGAACACAGGGAATGGACATTAGAAGATTAGGGGAAATCTGTGCTTTGGTCTGATGAGTCCAAATTTGAGATCTTTGGTTCCAACTACTGTGTCTTTGTGCGACGCAGAAAATGTGAACGGATGGACTCTACATGCCTGGTTCCCACCGTGAAGCATGGAGGAGGAGGTGCGATGGTGTGGGGGTGCTTCGCTGGTGACACTGTTGGGGATTTATTCAAAATTGAAGGCATACTGAACCAGCATGAGTACCACAGCATCTTGCAGCGGCATGCTATTCCATCCAGTTTTCCTTTAGTTGGACCATCAATTTATTTTTCAACAGGACAATGACCCCAAACACACCTCTAAACTGTGTAAGGGCTATTTGACCAAGAAGGAGAGTGATGGGGTGCTGCGACAGATGACCTGGCCTCCACAGTCATCGGACCTAAACCCAGATGATGGTTTGGGGTGAGCTGGACCGCAGAGTAAAAGCAAAAGGGGCAACAAGTGCTAAGCATCTCTGGGAACTCCTTCAAGACTGTTGGAAGACCATTTCAGGTGACTACCTCTTGAAGCTCATCAAGAGAATCCCAAGAGTGTGCAAAGCAGTAATCAAAGCAAAAGGTGGCTACTTTGAAGAACCTAGAATATGACATTTCAGTTGTTTCACACTTTTTTGTTATGTATATAATTCCACATGTGTTAATTCATAGTTTTGATGCCTTCAGTGTGAATCTACAATTTTCATAGTCATGAAAATAAAGAAAACTCTTGGAATGAGAAGGTGTGTCCAAACTTTTGGTCTGTACTGTAAGTTATTTTTTTTTTTTTACCTTTTAAAATAAGTATTGGGATTGTTTTTGTGTGTGTTTGTTTTTTGTTTTTTTTTAAATCATACTTGCCTAGCTGGATGCAGCATCAGTCCACCGCCGGCTCTAACACCGAGAGCTGAGCGATCAAACACCACCGATCACTCGGTTCTCACAGTCACTGACTCTCTGATCTGCACCCCCCTGTGCTCACTTGAGAACTGGGCTGTGGAGAGGATGGAAGTTCCCAGCTTTAACCCCTTCCATACTGGCCATTGTCACCCCCTTCCTGCCCAGACCAATTTTTAGTTTTCAGCGCTGTTGCACTTTGAATGACAATTGCGCGGTCATGCAACACTGTACCCAAATTAAATCGTTATGTTTTTTTCCCCACACAAATAGAGCTTTCTTTTAGTGGTATTTGATCATCTCTGCGGTTTTTATTTTGTGCGCTATAAACAGAAGAGCGACAATTTAAAAAAAAAACACAAAATGTTTTACTTTTATTTAATACATATCACAATTTTTTATTTTATTTTTACTTTTTTTTCCTCAGTTTAGACCGATACGTATTCTTGTATGTATTTTTGGTTAAAAAACATGCAATAATCGTATATTGATTGGTTTGCGCAAAAGTTATAGCGTCTACAAAATAGGTGATAGATTTATGGCATTTTTATTTTATTTTTTTTACTAGTAATGGCGGCGATCTGCGTTTTTTTTTTTGTGACCGTGACATTGCAGCGGACATATCGGACACTTTTGACACATTTTGGAACCATTCACATTTACACAGCGATTAGTATTATAAAACTGCACTGATTACTGTGTAAATGTGACTGGCAGGGAAGGGGTTAACACTAGGGGCCGCTGAATGGGGTTAAAATTTTTCCTAAAGTATGTTCTAACTGTAGGGGGAGGGGGACTCGCAGGGGGAGGAGACCGATGTGTGTTCCTCTGTACTGGGAACACACATCAGTCTCCTCACCGCTGACAGGAGGTGGATCTGTGTGTTTACACACACAGATCCACACTCCTGCCGCGATCAGCGGTAATCGCGGGTGCCCGACGGCAATCGTGCCGTCGGGCACGCGCACGGGATCGCGTGTGGTGCCGCAGGCGCGCGCGCGCCCTAGAACGCCATGCAGACAGGACGTCCTGTGACGGCCAGTCTTATCGGCGAGGGGTTGTTCAAGACGTAAATCCCCTATGTATACACATAGTAAAATAATGATAAAAATGATAAAAATCATCAAAAGTCTTTATCAATAAAATACAGCAGCGCTAGTGATCAGGGCACAGTTCAAATCCGATCACTCATTCACATTCAAAGAGATAAATGAAAGTAAGAAAGTTCTCCAGAGCTCAGAGGGTGCACAAATATTCCGGGGTGCTCTTTAAGACAATTTCAACTGTCCATGATTGGTGACATCACTCGTGAGCCGAACAAAGCATGCGAAGATCCTGTGACAATGTCCCCTCAAGGATGTCTACTCACCAGATTGATGTTATAACAGGCTTTGAACAGTAATGTCATCGGATTCCCTCTTCCTCATGGAGATGATATTCCAGCAGCATGCAGTACTCCTAATGACCATCCGGTGTCGGGGCACATAATAAAAGCTCGATATGGTGTGATACCATTTAAAAAACTTTTATTTTAACATGCTGTTAAAAATCATGCATACAAACCGCAACAAAAAAAGCTCCACAGAGCAGTAACTGATACAAGGTGTAATGCCTTTCAGCCGGTCATCAGCTCACAGAGGGTGATAGATAGTTTGTGGATGCGAGCGTTTGCCGCTAGCACACTAGATCACTCTCCTAACTGGAGCACAGCTGAACCACAGCGTCAGGCGTACATGTATCAAAATATCGTGAGATCAGGCCCTGATCTCGCGATATTTTGATACATTCAAAAACCAGCGCTTAGAAAATGCCAACTGTCCTTAAGAGTTCATCAAAATGTTCTTACAATAGTCTCTACCAAATAAAATTGGAGCCTCTTCATTCATGAATAAAGTACACGCTTGAAAAATAAGGTGTGTCCTGTCTGTTTCTCCTTTCTTCCACAAGTGCAATAGAATTCTGTAGATTAATCCTTTTTTCTTCTATACCCACTGTAAGCTGGGGATAGGTAGCGGGTACAAAAGCTCCCTGGGATGAGCAGGCACAGATACCAAAGTCCATAGGATAAGTGAACAACAGTGGGATTTTTATTGGTGCTATACAAAGTCTATTTACAGGTGCTGTACAGTGTGCAGAAAACAAAACAAACAAAAATAGTTTAAACAAACACCTAGCCGTGTCTCGGGTCTAACTACACGATATGTAGGCCCTAACTACTAAGCTAAACAAGCCTACCGCTTGTTAGCTCAAAACACAAACTGCTCACCAGTCTTTTAACAACCTCCAGGTCAGGCCAACACCTGACCTGGATCAGGGATCAGAGATCCCTGAACAAGTAAGAGAGGTATAAACCCCGAACTGGACTTTCCCAGGCTCTCTCTGGGACGCTCTGCTACACACCCTCCCCTCTTGTTTCAACCCCAGGGTTGGAACACCTGTAGCCCAACAGGAGTGAACACGGGACAGGGCATCTACATTCCCCATCTCAACACCTGGCCTGTGTTTTACCGAAAAGGAATAATCCTGGAGGGCCAAAAACCACCGGTTCACCGGCCTATTAGTCTCCTTCTTTTGGGCCATCCATTTCAGGGGAGCATGGTCAGTTATTAACTCAAACTGGCGCCCTAACAGGTAGTACCTGAGCGCGTCCACGGTCCACTTTATGGCTAAACATTCCTTTTCAATGACTGCATATTTTTTCTCATGATCATTGAGCTTTCTGCTTAGGTAGACCACAGGGTGTTCTTCCCCATTGTATACCTGTGATAGTACTGCCCCGATACCTACATCAGAGGCATCTGTCTGAACCAAAAAATCTTTGGAGAAATCGGGGGAGTATAGCACTGGCTGTGCACAAAGAGCCTTCTTCAGGACTTGGAAAGATTCTTCTGCTACTGGGGACCATTTTATCATTGTCTTTCCCTTTCGTCAGGTCTGTCAGTGGGGCAGCTATAGTGGCAAAATTTGGAATAAACCTTCTATAATATCCCGCAATGCCAAGAAAGGCCCTGACCTGCTTCTTGT
Organism: Rana kukunoris; assembly: GCA_029574335.1. Lineage (NCBI taxonomy): Eukaryota > Metazoa > Chordata > Amphibia > Anura > Ranidae > Rana > Rana kukunoris. The sequence continues at coordinate 419,002,424 of CM056049.1, forward strand.
TTGCAGGACGTGGCCACTCCTGGATGGCTTCTACTTTATTCACTTGGGGTTTAATAACTCCACGGCCAATAGTGTAGCCCAAATACTTGGCTTCCTCCAAACCAATGGCACATTTTTTGGGATTTGCCGTAAAACCTTCCTTGAAGAGGGAATCAAGGACAGCTTGGACACGGGGCAAGTGAGACTCCCAGTCAGTGCTATGCACCACTATGTCATCTAAATAAGCTGCAGCATACTGCTGGTGCGGTCTTAGGGTCCTGTCCATGGCCCTCTGAAAGGTTGCAGGGGCATTTTGCAACCCAAAAGGCATTTTCTTATACTGGAATGACCCCTCCGGGGTCACAAACGCAGTCTTTTCTTTGGCACTATTAGTCAGGGGTATTTGCCAATATCCTTTGGTCAAGTCCAAAGTGGTCAGATAACGGGCCTTGCCCAGTCGGTCTATAAGTTCATCTACCCTGGGCATCGGGTACGTGTCAAACTTTGTTACTGCATTGAGCTTTCTGAAGTCGTTACAAAACCTCCAAGTGCCATCCGGTTTTGGGACCAACACGATGGGGCTAGACCAGTCACTATTGGATTCCTCAATGACATCTAGTTCCAACATCCTTCTAACTTCATCACTGATGTCCTTTCTCCTCGCTTCAGGAATTCGGTATGGTTTGAGCTTGACACGGACCCCAGGTTCAGTAACAATATCATGCTGAACCGCTGAAGTCGTGCCAGGCAACTCTGAAAATTTCTCTCTATTCCTTATTTAGGAACTCTCTAGCTTCCTGTTTTTGGGAATATGACAGGGTGTCTGGAATCGTGACCTCAGGGATCAGAGGGGATTCAGTACCCTTAGGCGTTACCGGTAGGGACCTCGCAGTTAACGCCAGTCTATCCTTCCAGGGCTTTAAAACAGGTTCACGTGGTAAATCTGTTCGGGCTTCCTTTTACCTGGTTGATACACCTTGTAATTGACTTCCCCAACTCTTTCAATTACTTCAAAGGGGCCCTGCCATTTAGCCAGGAACTTTCTCTCAACAGTGGGAACTAAAACGAGGACCCTGTCACCCGGTGAGAAAACACGGAGTTGGGCCCCCCGGTTGTATATTCTCTGTTGGGCTGCTTGAGCCTGTAGTAAATGTTCTTTCACCACTGGTATTACGGCTGCAATCCTGTCCTGCATTTGAGCGATATGCTCAATTACACTATTGTGGGGTGTCTGTTCCCCCTCCCAAGTTTCCTTGGCTATGTCCAAGAGTCCCCGAGGGTGTCTCCCATAAAGCAACTCAAATGGAGAGTACCCTGTAGAGGACTGGGGAACCTCCCTGATAGCAAACATCAGGTACGGTATCAGGAAGTCCCAGTCTTTCCCATCTTTGTCAACAACCTTTTTTAACATGCCCTTTAACGTCTTATTGAAACGTTCCACCAAGCCATCCGTTTGCGGATGATACACAGAGGTTCGCAACTGCGTCACCTTAAATAACTTGCACAGCTCCCTAGTTATCCGTGACATAAATGGGGTACCCTGGTCTGTCAGGATTTCTTTAGGGATGCCCACCCGACTGAACACCATAAACAGCTCTTTGGCAATATTTTTAGCAGATGCGGCGCGTAAGGGAACGGCCTCAGGGTAACGGGTAGCGTAATCCATAATCACGAGGATATGCTGATGACCACGGGCGGATTTGGGGAGGGGACCCACAAGGTCAATGGCAATCCTCTCGAAGGGCACTTCAATAATGGGCAAGGGCACTAAAGGACTTCGGAAGTGGGGCTGGGGGGCTGACATCTGACACACAGGACAGGATTGACAATAATTCTCAATATTTTTCTGTATCCCAGGCCAGTAAAACCTGCGCAACACTCTTTCAGTGGTTTTCTCAACCCCTAAATGGCCTCCTAGCAAGTGCCCATGGGCAAGTTCCAACACCACCCTTCTGTAAGGCTTGGGGACCACCAACTGTTCAGTAACTTCATCATTCTTTTTACATACACGATACAGTAAATCATCATTGCTGCTGAAATAAGGAAAACAGGGCCTATCCCCTGGTTCAACAGGTACATAATTAATCACCATTACATTTTCCCAGGCCCTGGCAAGGGTAGGGTCTTTTCTCTGCTCAGTACCAAAATTTTCCTTGTGCACATTAAGGTCAGTAAACTCCAACATAGGCTCCGAGTCGGCAGGCGGCTGTCCGGCTCTACTGGTTGTGGGGGCTCCCTCAGGCTCCTCCAGCTCTCCTGCCATAACCGAGAAAGGAAAACTCGGAGAGCCCTGAGATGAGTCCCCTGAACCCACAATATCGGAAGTAGCCAGGAGCTCTGGCTCTGCGACTGAGTCAGGTACTGCGACCGGGTCGGGACGATCCCACAGTTCCCAAAACTTAGGGAAGTCCCTACCAATGATGGCCTCGTGCACCAAGTGGGGCACAAGTCCGACCGCATGGGACACCGTACCTATGCCAGTTTTAAACTGAACTGTGGCTATAGGATACTCCCGGGTATCCCCATGTACACAGATCACAGCAACTTTTTTAGCATAAAAATTCACAGTTTCAACCATCTCAGCTGTAACCCAAGTAACCAGACTTCCAGAGTCCAGTAAGGCCGTAATAGGCTTATCATTAACAGTCATGTGACACATGTGTTTCCCCACATTTGGCGCTGCAGCGCATGAAACAGCAGCAAACATAGACTGCCTTCTAATAGACAGATCACACTGCATTGGTTCATCAGTCAATGGACAGTTTGCTGCAACATGTCCCAGCCCTTGGCAACGAAAACACCTGATGTTTCCCCAAGTTGGTTTGCTGACAGGCAGTGGTTTCCCTTGCTTGGGACGCCAAACTTCAGTCCTGGCACCAAAAATCCTCCCCCCTATTTCCTTGCCATGCTTACCACCCACTTCCCCTGGAACAGTCTTACCGGTTGCCTGGGGAGACCGTGGCTTTGGGTGGAAAGTCCGTGCGGTTGTTGGGGTGGTGACCAGGTTCTCTGCAGCAAAAGTACCTTTCGACGAGTTCCACCAGGTTATCTGTCGACTTGGGGTCCCCTTGACTCACCCACTTCTGCAGGGGAATTGGGAGTGACCTCAGGAATTGGTCCATGACTACACGCTCCACTATTTGTGGCGCAGACAGGGACTCAGGCTGTAGCCATTTTCGCACCAGGTGGATTAGGTCGAACATCTGCAATCTTGGGGGCCTCTCGATTTTGAAGAACCAGCTGTGGACCCGTTGGGCTCGAACGGCGAAGGTGACGCCGAGTCGCGCCAGAATTTCCTGCTTGACCTTTTCGTAGTCTTCTGCTGACTCCAGATCATAGTAGGCCTTCTGCGATTCACCAGAAAGTAAGGGGGCAATCAGTCCTGCCCACTTGGTTTTAGGCCAACATTCCCTCTCAGCGGTCCGTTCAAACGTTAACAGGAAGGCCTCTGGATCATCATCCGTAGTCATTTTAGACAGAAAGCGAGCCACATGGATGGCTGAAGGCTTGTCTCTAATATCCTTAATTTCCGCAGGTGCCCACTGTGCTAGCGTCTCTGCAACCTTAGTCAGGGTTTTCCTATCCACTTCTGCAGCAGTGGCAAGCTGTTCAAACAGCCTCTGTGATTGCTCCTGTACAGCACTAATCTGCCTCTGCGATTGCTCCTGTGCAGCACCAATCTGTTTGTACAGCGCCTTGGTTTGCTCCTGTGCGATAGCATTGGCTTGCTGCAATGCAGCGTTAGTTTGCTGTTGTGCAGCATTGGATAACATCATTTTTTTGAGGATTTCCTCCATGTTGTCACTTTAGTGCAGAAAACAAACAAAAATAGTTTAAACAAACACCTAGCCGTGTCTCGGCTCTAACTACACGATATGTAGGCCCTAACTACTAAGCTAAACAAGCCTACCGCTTGTTAGCTCAAAACACAAACTGCTCACCAGTCTTTTAACAACCTCCTTGCTCCTACAGATCCACACTATCTGTTTCCCAGGACAGAGCAATGGCTGTTAGCTCAGGTGAGCTTAAATTGGCCTGGGGGAGAGGGCCAACACCTGACCTGGATCAGGGATCAGAGATTCCTGAACGTGTAAGAGAGGAGCCTGGGAGAGGTATAAACCCCGAACTGGACTTTCCCAGGCTCTCTCTGGGACGCTCTGCTACACCACATAGTGTCTTCAATTTTTGTGATCGAGTGCCATGCATCACCAAAACATGCATCCTTCTGTGACAACTCTTGGTCCTTAAATATCTACCCTTACCCTCGGGATCATCAGTTGCGCTTGATATAAATGCACTACCAATTCTTCCTTCCAGAATAATCCTCTTTCCTTTGCATCCACTATTGGAACTGTGACGGAAGGTCCCCGCATCCGGACCGAATGCTTCCGTCAGATACTGCTTCCCATAGTCTGGACATAGATACTGGATATTTTAGCTGCCTTGAAACACACAACGAGACGAGACTTGTATGTGTGCTAACTATGGAATGCTTTAATGGTACATCTCTTGGTTTATATCTAGTTACAAGCTTGTGAGTAATCAAAGGAACAATGGAACTCCCCGCCCCCTCCTTACACAGTAGGTAGACACTTTGGCACCAGTCTAAAGAAGCCACATTCCTTTATCAATAGAATTCAATTAACCTATAGAATAATACTCAATCACAGATAATCGTATCAGTAGCTAGACATTTCGGCACCGCAAAGCTTGACAAGTTCTTCTGAACATAATTGACATGCTAATTCAATACACCTGACAGGAGACTGCTAACTTGTAGTACAATACACAAAAGAGAGTCAATTAGCTGGAGAAGGGGGCATTAGAATTTAGCAGTATGAAAGAGTCACTCTACAATTAACCCTTTGAGCTCAGAATTAACAAACTTAAAATAGCCGTACAGATATCTCAGAGTATAATGTGGATAATCCATACCTAATAATCCTATCTCAGGTAGTCCAAGATATCATTCTTCCATTCATCCTATGGCCCTAGTGGTCATAGGATGATTTTAGACATAGGAGAATCTGAGTCTCACAGGAACCACCGAAGAACAAAATAATAAAATTTAGTGTAGTACATTTTAACCTGTTCCTGCCAAGCGCACACAAATATGTGGCCTCTTAGCGGCCATATTCTTGCATGCGATAGCGACGCCTTGCATGCCTTCCGGCACAGCGACTGGCGCCTCACGAAAAGTTCCAGTCGTTTGCGATTGGGACCTTTCCGATCATGTCACATTACCATATACACCGCTTTCCAGCATAGTAAACCCCTTAAAGGGCCTGCGGCAGCTGGCGCCAAGGGGTTAAAATAAGTACACACGTGCTCATATTTCCCTTATGTGCTTAGTGCCTTACTAAACCAGTGACATGTCCTCTCAAAAAATGTGCATCCTCGTGTAACTACTGATATTTAAGAACTTAGGAGGATGCGTGCATTAACGATCCATGGCACTTTATCACACAATTGAAATGTAATCTGTATTCCCTATACTTCTGAGTTCCATAGTATATCTATTGATTGTCACTGTGTTTGTGCTATGTGTTTTGTTCCAACTGTAAAAAATACCACCGTGTCCCTCAATGGATGCAAAAAAAGTAGGATTTTTCTTTTCGTTCATTGACGGACACAGCACTTTAATCTTGACCTTAGGGTTATATTGCCACCTTCAGGAGAGGACTAGGCAGAACATGTAAAAACAGCAAAGCTGGACAGTACCGCCCAGGGGGCGGTCCTACTGGCTATAACCCCTCACACTGCATCCAGCAGCTCAGGTTTTTTTCTGCCTAGTGTAGGAGAAGGACCTGGCTCCCGGTGGGGACCATTGGTCCTGGGGATTTTTTTTATTAATGTGGTCTACTATCAACAGCCAGTTGAATTGGGGGTCTCTCATGCTCCTCTTCCTGTCCCTCCCCATGCTTGGGCTGCTGCTTGACTAAACGGTTGTGTCCCGGGGGAGCTCCATGTCCGGCGGGGGGGCTGCGCTGGGTGTTTGGGGTCCCCTGTTTCCTTCCCTATTTTTGGGGCATAGTGGGGTGTTTGGTGTGCACTTTTGTGAGAGACCACAAGGTCAGCGTGGTCGCGCAATTTTTCCTGTAGTTTTAGCCAGGAAGTTCGGCGGCCATTTTCCAGTAGCCTTAGTCTGGAAGTCCGACGGCCATCTTTCTGGAGCCCTCATTTTCTTGTAGTGTCAGCTTGTTTTTTTGCCTCTAGCACTGGTTATCCTTCTGGAATGGCGCAAAATGCACAAACACTTCATGAGGGGGAGCGGACGGCACATCGCAGTGCAGTACCTGGGCCAGGATGGTGAGTCCTGCGGGGTGTTCTTCAGTCTGTGGCAGCTAGGATGGTGGACTTCTGGTGTACCTGGCCTGCGGTCCCTAACGGTGTCAGGTGGGGGTGCGTCAGCATGGCGTCAGAAGCTGGCGCTTCTTCTCCAGACATCCCTGTAATGGCCACCTGTCCTTCTGCACCTGCGGTGCCTATGGATGCTTTGTCGGCAGTCCTTGAGTCCTTCGTTGCTAGGGTGGAAGCGGCGTGCGCGCGCAAAGGCGGTAGAAAATGCCCCCTCCCCCCACTGTCTTCTAGGGAAAGCTCTAAATGAAGACTTGGGCCTTGCTGTGGCACAGGCCCCCTGTTCTGATGATTCAGAGGATGTGGACCAGGACCATTGAGACAGTGAGGATGACTCTGTGTCCAGGTCAGCACAGGAAAGGGCACTTGTAGGGGGGCACTTATCACAGCGGTGCAGGATACCCTAAAGATGGAGGCAGATCGGGGAAGCCTGTTGCTCTTCCAACTCTCGGTGCAACAATTTTGGGCATTCAGTAAGCGTCTGGGACACCAGCGCCGTGGCCAAAACTGGCCGCAATGCTGACCTCACCACCGTAAACATGGACCGGGCGACCGCCTCGGCCTTCCTAAAGTGTCCGATATGTTAGCCGCAATGTCACGGTCACAATAAAAATTGCAGATCGCAGCCATTACTAGTAAAAAAATAAATAAAAATGCCATAATTATGGGGGGCGTGACCGGATGTAAGATGTGAGAGACGTGAGGATGTTGGAGTAAATGGATGGCTGATCTCATCTCCCCTCCTCTCCCTACCTGGATTCCCATGCTGTGCTGGGCCTGTCCCCGAGTTTGAGCCTGCCTTTCTGTCCCTTGGCTCTCGAAGCGGCGTCGCTCCCTACGTCCGTCCGCGACGGGTGCCTGGATTCGCCGAGCCGTCGGAGTGGAGTGGAGTGGAGCAGGCGGGCAGGAAGCTCCGGATTCGATCCTGAGGCGGAGATCCACGGACTCTGACGCTGCTGTTAGTCTCGCAGATATCTGTGTGTCAAGATTCGATCCTGAGGCGGAGACGCACGGACCCTGAGTGGAGTGGGTGTGCAGAAGGCTCCAGATTCGATCTTGAGGCGGAGATGCACGGACTCTGATGCTGGAAGTCTGGTGGGTCTCCGTGCGCTGTATCGTGCAGATTGCCCTTTAGGATTCCAGGACTCCAGGACGCTGAACTGACAACTAGAGATACCGACCGTAGTGAGCTCTCCTTGTGTGAAGGGGCCAACAAAAGGTACATGCAATTGAGGATATAGGATCCGGTGCCAAGATCCACAATCAAGGTAAAACCAGTCTACCACACTCAGTGCATTGCTTTGTACCTCTAGCAGTACATCATAGGAGACGTTTCTTTGTGATGCTCTACCAAATCCTCCATTACTAATTATTAACTGCTTATTAACTGTTACCATTTTACCAATATATTTGAGCATATGATACGGAACTGTGTACTGTATTGGCCTCTCCTTAAAGGAACACTTAAAGGTTAGTTTTTTATTAGATCAATTGATTGCTGTAAGCTAGAGCATTTAAATATCACTTACCTCATGTTTCCTTTTGACCTCCAAAATACAGTAATCCAGGTTTGAAAATGCCATTTCCTGTCTCTCCTCTTCTTGCTTTCCACCAGCATCTGAGCCGTTTTGCATGGTGAAAAGCATCAAAAGACGTCGTCTGGGATTGGCTGGATCCAGCCAATCCCCGACGACGTCTTTTGATGACGAAACGCGTAGGTGTGGCCTAAGCAGTGGTGCGTCATCACGTCCACGAGATACGGATTACACAGCACGGAGCCCTAATACACTAGCACGAAGCAGAGGAGACGCCGCAATCTTCCATTACTATTCGCGCTGTACCTACAACTAAAGTGTGAGTGCATTTCCATTCATTTCTTTTGTCAAATAAACCCTTTTCTCTACGTACTACACCATGGGTTGTTTTTTTGTTTTCTCTCCCATGAGCCTTTGAAAACATCCCTGTACTTTATCCAACAACGCCGTGGAACCATCACATGTTCTGTCTGTTGCGCTGGAGAAGTCGGTCTGGGAAGACTTTAATTATCCCTAGGTTCATCTGACCGGTGTATATACGGTCAATCTTTGTGGTAAGGAGCCAACCTTATTCACTGGGTGTTCTTTGGTGGAAGAAGATTTTATGTTTAGCTTCACTGATTATGGACTTTATTTATTGGATCACTTCTGAATATTATTTCCTATAATCACACCAGCCTTTTTTGTCACCTTATTCATAAGATATCCTATATTCATTTATCATTATTTCACATCATTATATATGTCATGATGATTTTAGCGCTGTACCTATAATTTTTTGTATTATGTACAAAGGGGTTAAAATCTCATTCTATCCTGACTTCTCTCCTGCTCTACAAAAACGTTGAGCTGAATTCACATCAATAAAACATACCCTACAGCAACACAAGGTGGTATACGCCTTACAGTATCCGGCTCGCCTACGGGTGACAGCTTTGGGCAGGACTTTTTTTTTCAATTCACCAGCAGAGGGAGCACAATGGTTGGAAGCAAATAGCAAGGACTTATAGGCATTAGTATAGCTCCATGCCCCTTTCCCCTCCCCCCCCTTTTTTTTTTTTTCCCTTTTTTTTTTTTCTCCTAACCATCTACTAATTGATTATAAAAGCTGCACCGATATTTCACAATTTTTTGGGAACTTAAATTAGAACAAAAAGAACATCGAATAATATTATTTGGGGTTGGGGGCTACTTTGGTTGGGCCTCCTTCCCCCTTCTCTTTTCTGTTTGGAATTGACTTTGTCTAATAATCAATCACTGACACTAAATGCACTATCACTTTGAGGTGGGGGGGGGGGAGGATAGGGGAGGGGGAAAGAAAGGGGGGGGGCTTTTTTTTTTTTCTTCCTCTTGCTCTTCTCAACTTAAATAACATATCAACTTAAATAGCAAAACAATTGTAGCGATCTATTTTATTTATCTATTTATCTTTTCCCCCCTTTCTTTTCCATTTTATCTTTGGTTTTTTTTTTTTTGCTCTTCTTAACTTAAACAATAACTTAAACAATATATCAACTTAAATATTTGCAATAATTGCAAAATAATTGTAACGATCTATTTATTCTATTTATTTATCTATTTTTTCCCCCCTTTCTCTTCCGTTTTTATCTTGTTTTTTTATTTATTTCTTGGCCCTCCTAATTTAAAAAACATATCAATTTAAATATTTGCAATAGTTGCAAAATAATTGCAATGATCTATCTATTTTACCTATTCACTTATTTTTTCCACCCTTCTTTTTCCTCTTTAGTTTTTTTTTTTTTTTCCTTTTTTAAATTTAATCGGAACATAAGAGCACTGATGTTAAATGCACTAGCTGGGGGGGGGGGGGGTTCGGGGTCCTCAATAATGGTAAAATAAGAATATTGTTAAATGCACTAATAGTTTGAGGGGGTGGGGGGGGTTGTTGGGGTTTTTTTTTTTTTTTCATTCTGGGGGGGGGGGGGGGGTGAAATCGGTATATAAGGATTTTTTTTATATAATGATAAAATGAACAGTACTTTGTTAAATTGTCAATGCCCTTAATATGCCTGTGAGGAAGGAATAACTATGAACAGGATATTTGCTTTTTATCTTTTCTCTCTCTTCTTTTCCTTTTTTTTCTTTGTGGAAATTGGGATCTAGAGTGGGAGATGGGATGGGGGCGAGGAGGGAGAGATGACTTTCTTGCCACTCAGTATGGCTGAAAGGTCAATGAGTGTTAGAATAAGTGGGTGGAGGTGGATAGATGTGAGTGGTGAGGTCACAGGTGAAGCCCCAAGGGGGAGCCCTTATGGGCGGGGAGGGGGGGAGAGGGAGGGAAAATAAGGGTGGGTAGTTTGATAGAGGAAAATACATCAGGTCCGGTAGGGTATAGGAAAGGCACTAGTTTAAAGCGACAGCAGGAGATGGAGGAGCGGGGGAGAGGAAAGAGAAGTGAAAGGGGAGAAAAGAGGGGTGGGAGGGCGGCTTATGCTTACTCCTTCCCACTGCTGCCTCCTATAATTATTCATACCCATATGTATTATGACTTGGAGGATTAGGTCGTGGAATATACGGGATTGGGAGACCCCATTAAGAAAGCCCTGGTATTGGCATCGATGGATGAGAGAGGGCCAGGGATACTGTGCCTACAGGAGACACATTTAACTAAAGACAATATGGACCAGTTGGGCTCACGGAAATATCCCTCTCGCTACTATTCGGTCCACTCCTCATATTCTAGAGGGGTGAGCATAATGGAGGGTAGGGGGGTGCCATTTACTTGTGAAGAAACTCTGATAGACGATCAGGGTCGGTTTATATTCCTAGCCTGCTCCATTGGGGGCAGGCCATATGTATTAGCCAACATCTATATCCCTCCCCCTTTTAAGTTCGATGTTCTTCAGAGACTGGTGGAATTTATGCTGGACAAAACTGATATTCCTTTAATAACAGTGGGAGACTACAATGAAGTATTAGATAGAGCCTATGACAGATTTCCCTCGCCCCAGAAGCAATCTCTGGAGGAAGGGAGTCGCCTCTCCCAATTCCTGGAGGAAATAGGACTAAAAGATATGTGGCGCATTCGCCATCCCTGCACCCGACAATACTCATGCTTGTCCACCTCGCATGTCACTCTTTCTAGAATCGACATGGCTCTGGGTAATGAGTTGGCATTAAATAATGTCAGAGATAGAGTATGGACCAAGGGGGGTCTCAGACCACTCACCACTCCTGAGTTATCAGGAGCAATGAGAAAACTGCTCCAAAAGAATGGAAAATTAGCCCATATTGGCTCGAGCTACTGGGTGAACCAGGAGAACTTTTGAACAGCCTAGAAGAATATATTCAAATCAATGCAGGCTCGGCTGAGTCCGGAGTGGTCTGGGACTCACTAAAGGCCTACTTAAGAGGCCTTTTGATTCAGAGGGTGGCAAGGGTCAGGAAGGAGTCTAGGGCAGTAGAGGAGAAACTTAGAAGTGAAGCTCTAGCAGCTGAACAAAGCTATATTGAGGCCCCAGCCCCAAGTAGGCAGGAAGACTGGCTAGATAAACAGAAGGTGTACAGGATGGCTATTATGAGGAAAACACAAAATTATCAGATATTTCAGAAACAAACTAAATTTGGAGAGGGAGAGAAAGTGGGGTGAGCACTGTCTATGCTGGTCCGGGCCAACTCTCCCTCCTCAAATATCGCGGCGATTAGGACTCCCGCAGGAGATATCTCCACCGATGGTAATTAGATAAGAAATGTATTCTATGATTTCTATAAATCCCTCTATAAGTCCAGGGGAGGAAATGAGGGTATGGAATCCTTCCTCCATGATCTTCCGGTTCCAGCATTGTCAGCAATCGATAGGAAAAAACTAGAGTCCCCTATTACATTAGAAGAACTTCAGTCAGTAGTGGGGGAGATGTCCAGCCATAAGTCACCTGGCCCTGATGGCCTCCCAATAGAGATTTATAGGCGGCTAGGTAAAATCTTGATACCAGAGCTTCTCCAGACATTGGAAAGGGTGCTCTTGGAGGGACATCTCCCTCCTTCTATGCTGGAGGCAACGGTGGTGGTAATACACAAAGAGGGAAAAGATAAACTAGACCCGGCCTCCTACAGACCAATCTCATTACTTTGCACAGATGCAAAATTCTTTGCCAAAGTGTTGGCAAATCGCCTCAAAGGGTGCATAGAGGATCTCATTCATTCTGACCAATTAGGGTTTATCCCAAATAGGTCAACTAGTATAAATATTAGAAGAGCTTTTTTTAACATACAAATTCCGACTGATAATGAGGGGTCTAGAGCATTGCTGGCTTTAGATGCTGCTAAGGCGTTTGACAGCATTGAATGGCCATATCTTTGGAGGGTATTAGAAAGCTTTGGATTTGGGCCAATATTTTTTAAAAGGGTCAAGCTCTTATATAGGGAGCCACGAGCAAAAATAAAAGTCAACGGCGCAGTCTCAGATATTTGATCTCGAAAGAGGGACGAGACAAGGGTGCCCCCTCTCTCCACTCCTCTTCGCACTGGCCATGGAGTCTCTTGCTATTAAGGCGAGACTAAGCAAAGACATTCAAGGGTTCAGAAGGGGGTGGAGGTGGACAAGATCTCGCTTTTTGCGGACGATGTCCTATTTTTTTTAGGAGACGTAGATAGTTTGTTGGCCCCTGTGGTCCAAATGGTGAAGGAGTTCGGAAGATTCTCGGGACTAAGAGTTAACTGGGATAAATCTGCCCTACTTCCAATAGATCCGCTAGGTACACAGGCAACAGCCGAAGCACCCCAGTTGAAAATCTCAACAAAACTAAAATACTTGGGGGTTTGGATAACTAGGGAGCCTAAGAAATATATAATCAATAACATAGTTCCATTTATTGTTAAAGCTTAAACTGAAAAAAGATATTTGGAACCGCCTCCCTCACTCGGTAGCTGGGAGAGTCTGGGAAAATCAGGGAATAACACGACTGCTGCATATGTATGAGGGAGAGCTTATTAAAACGTTTTCTAAATTGAGGGAAGAATTTGATATACCAAATAAAACCTTCTTTAATTACCTTCAGATTAGACACGCCCTCCAAACTCAGTTTAAGACTCATCCTCTAGTTAGGACTTCTACTCCTGGGTTGCTTAAAATGATTCAAACTACTGTCACGAGAGGCCAAATATCTGCACTATACTATAAATTGGGTACCAAAACTATAAGCCAAACTGGGGTCTTTAAGAGCCAAGAAAGATGGGAAAGAGACATTGGGGTATTAACCTTGGAACAGTGGAATGAGATCTATTTCTACTGTATCGAGTTTATTATACACCTAGGAAAATGTTTCTATTAGGGTGGAAACAGAGTGACGAATGCCCTAGATGTAAGGCACCAGGAGATCTTATTCATATGTTCTGGAGATGTCCCAAGCTCTTTAGATATTGGACAGAAGTGATAAACAGGATTAATAGGGTGTTTGGGACCTCTCTGGTGCCAGAAGTTAGGACTTGCTTACTAGGAATCATGGAAGATCATAGAAACCCGGTAGGAGTCTTGGAGAGTGTACTTAAGTGCCTGTTCCAAGCTCGGAAGCTGATAGCACAAAGATGGCAAGCGCAGGCTCCTCCATCCGTTGAGATCTGGGTTGAAAATATCAATGCCCTGATCTGGTGTGAGAGGGTAGCCCTCATTAAACAAGGGAGCTACAACAAATTTAAAAGAGTATGGGGACCCTGGTTAAGAGAAATGGGATTCCCGTTAGATGGATGACAGCTCTGTGAGACCGCAAGCTCCTTGACCCCAAGTAGGCTCAAAGGTTATTTCAGTAGATAACAACAATAGAAAGAGAGTAAGCCACACTATGGGCCAGATTCAGGTAGATGCGCGCATCTTTTCGCCAGCGTATCGCATCGCATATACGCTGCGCTGACGCAAACTAGCGAGTGAAGTACAGTATTCACCAAGCGCCTGTTCGTTACTTTGCGCCGGAGTAACGGAAATGCGCTGGCGTAACCCGACGCAAGTGGAAGTGGGTGTGATCATATGTAAATGATGGGCGGAGCCCAGCGCAGAGGCTTACGTTCAGCGCATCATCCACGGAGCATGCGCAGTGAGTGAGGCTTCACTCGGCCCCCTGTGCGCATGCTCACAACTTCCGTCGGCACCACTTCACGGGAAACGTCAGCGCAATGTGTTCCGTTGCGCGTATAAAACCGCCAGCGGAAGCGCCATTCCGGCGCAAAAGTATTTCCGTTTCCCCCCACCCCAGGGAAGTTACTTTTGCAAAGAGATGGCTGCTCCCGCTCCCCCAAAGAGAGGAGGAACCTCAATTTCAACTCCCAGGAGGTCTCTGTTATCATCTCGGCTATATAGACTTTTAATGACTTCCTCCACGGCAAAAAAAGTCGGAAGACCAGCCGGGAGAGGAAGCAGGGCATCCTGGAGACCATTGCTGGCAGGGTGAATGTTTTGGGGTACTCCACCCGGACTGCTGGCGATATCCAAAAAAAAATTAATGACCTGCGGCGCAAGGTCCATGGCAAGGTGACCACCATCAGGAGGCATGAGAGGGGCACGGGTGGTGGACCCCCATGTGCGGTCAGCCTGACCACGGAGGAGGAGGTGGTCGCCCGCTGCCTGGACAGGGAGCAGTTGGAGGGGGTCCCTGGATATGACTCCATGGAGGAAGGCTCCAGGACAGGTAAGTGATTTTTACCCCCTTTTTGGTGTGTTGCATGTGGGGGGGGAGAGTACATGTGCCAAGTGTGTGGGACCACCCAACATGTGTCTGCTTTGTGTCATCCACAGATGACGGAGCTGGGCCATCATCTGTTGGCGGCCAGTCCACCCCATCCCCCAACGGCATCCTGTGCCCGAGCCCATGGGTGGTGAAGAGACCGAGGTGGAGGAGGAGAGTGCCCACACCTCACCTGCAGAGGTGGTTGAGGAGCAGCCTGTTGTGGCAGAGCAGGACATAATTTTATTTTTGGAAGAGTCCTCCTCTTCTGCAGGGCCCTCTGCAATACTCTCCCCCATCCTAGGAAGCCCCTCAAGGGCGACTCCATCCCCCCGGGGACAACCATCTACTGGCCCCAGGAAGGCCACCCGTAAGACCAGGGGGGTGTCTGATCTGGTCCAGGACCAGGTGGCGAGGGATCACGGCAGGCAGACGCAGCAAATGGGGGACATAGTTGGGCACCTGGACAGAGTGGCTGACAACCTGTGCTCCGTGGCCCAGATATCCAATGCAGTGCAGGATGTCGGCTGCAACTGCGCTGCAGTGGTGACCAGTCTGGGGGAGGTGCAGGGTGATATAAAGCACCTCACTGCAGCCGTCCAGGCAAACACTGCTGCCATCCGGGACCAGGAGAGGCAGAGTCGGCGGGCCCAACAAGACCAGGTCACCCGGCAGCTCAGGATGCAGGCCCAGCAGCTCAGAATGCAGGCCCAGACCAACTCGTACCTCGGCCGGATAGCCATGGCCTTGGAGGGCATGCAGGCCACACCTGCCAGGAGTGGCCCACCCGGGGATCAGCCACCTCCAGATGCCCCCTCACCCACTCCATCCAGGCAGCTGAGGAGCCAGAGAGGGGCCACCAGAAGGAGCCCCCGGCATCCCAGATAATTTTTATTTTTTTTATTAATGCTCAGGATATGAGATTTTTATTTTCTTGATTTATTAATGCTCAGGACATGAGATTTTTATTTTCTTGATTATTAATGCTCAGGACATGAGATTTTTATTTTATTCTTATTTGTGATTATGCTCAGGATATGAGATATTTCTTTTTGTTGATACTACACACGTTGCAGTGTGAATGGTGTGTGAATGTGAGGGGGTGGCACTCCTGCCAGTAAGGGGTGTCACCCTCGGCCGTGGTGGAGAAGTTATCCCCACGGCTGTGTGAATGACGTGTGAAAGGTGTATGAATGGACAGCGACATCATTGGGGCCTTGACGCTGACGTTGCTGCTCCCAAGTCCTACATGTTGGACTTGGGCTAATCCAATGCGATGTGGATGTGGTGTGTGTGATCTAGGGACATCAGTGGTGTGCATGCGTGCATTGTCCGTGTGATCAATGTTTTGGTTTAGTGTCCAAAGATGCCTACGGCCGAGGACCCTCCTGACTGCTCTTCCATCAGCTGAATGGGTCTCCTCTGGCAGGGGGGGGCTGTCTGGTTGGGGGGTCGGGTCATCACGTATGTCAATCTGCAGGCCTTTTCTCATGGCAAAGTTGTGCAGAATGCAACATGCACCGATGATCTGACACACAAAGGTAGGGGAATACAATAGGCCCCCCCAGACTTATCCATGCAGCGGAAACGGGACTTCAGGAGCCCAAATGTTTGCTCCACCACTGCACGGGTTTTGATGTGTGCTTCATTGTATTTTCTCTCTCTCTGGTTTGGGGGTTCCGGAAAGGAGTCATTAGATGGGGTCCCAGTGCATATGCAGAGTCACCTGTAAGGGATAAGACAGGAGGATGTTAGTCATGCATGTGGCCCTTGTGATGTGTGCATCATGGGAGGGGATAGTCATGCCTGCCACCCATGTCACTCACCAACCAGCCAGCTGTCCCCATACATGTTCTGTTCGAATTCCGTTGGGATGGGGCTCTGATTGTATATGAAGCTGTCATGGCTGGATCCGGGGTGTTTGGCACGGACGTGCCATATGAGGCGTTGGGCATCAGCTATCACCTGTACGTTGATGGAATGCATGTTGTAGAAATCTGTCATTGCCTTCAGCCGCAGCTCCTCAGTTGTGGGTCTGATAAACTGGTTGGACATGCGTCTGAGTATTGCGGGGCCAACCTGGTGCACACATCTGCTCATGGAGGACTGTGACATCCCAGCCACCACTCCACTTGTACGCTGGAATGATCCACTGGCAAGGAAATGAAGTGTTGCCAGTACCTTCACCAGTGGCTGCACTGCTTGTGAGCGGTGTGTCTTGCTGGTGATGTCATCCTGCTGGTGATGTCATCCTGCAGGGTTGTGGTTAGTTCAAGTATTGCATCAGGGCTGAATCTGAAGAGGCGATACACCTCCTCATCCCCCATGCCAAAGAGGCTCATGCGCGTGCGGTATATCCTCTCACGTGCCCGCCTTCTCCGTACCGGGGGACCCAGTACTAGTGCTAGGACCGCGACTGCCCCTGGCATGTTGGCACACAGAGGTGTTGTCCTTGCACGTGTGGTTGTTCAGCTTGCTAGTTTCGTCGGTAACGCTGCTGCTGTAGCTGCTCTCCTGCTGACCTGTGGCCGTCTGGAGTAAAGATAAAGCAGCTATTTGTAGAAATAACTTTGCGCCGGACGGACGAGATACGCGCGGCGCATGTAGCCAGCGTATGGTGCTAATCCGTTTGCGAATCGGGAAATCTCCCTCATTTGCATATTTGCATGGCACATCAATAGGCGCGAGGGATGCGACGAGCGAAAATATGCGCTAACGATACTCTGGCGAGGGAAAGTTAAGCCGATCGGAAAAGGCCCGTTTTCTGGCGCATCTAGGTTGGTGGGTATGGCCACATAGATACAACGGCGCATCTTTACAGTTACGCGGCGCATATCGATTTACTCCAGCGCAAGTCTTGCTGAATCTGGCCCTATCTCTCTACCTGGGCCGGACCTAACTCCCTGATGCGCTGCTCGGACCTCAGCCCTTGCTCCTAAAGGACACTTTTTAACGGATAACCAGACAAATTAGACCAACGTTTCTCAACCTGTGTGCCGCGGCACACTGGTGTGCCGTGAAGAGTCCCCAGGTGTGCCGCGGCAAAATCCCCCCCAGATGTGACAGCGCAGTCACTAAACTGTGTGCCCGCTGGCCGCGACTCACTGGCTGCCGCGTGCGCTCCTGGCTGGCTCCCTTTCCTCCTGTGTGTCTCCTCGCCCCCCCCCCCCCATGGAGGATTGATTTGGTTTAGTCCGCCGACGTGCGCCGGAGGTGAGAGGGAGGAGGGAGCGTGAGTGACTGTCGGCGCCAGAAAACAGGACAAGTCACGAGGAGCCTGCTGCTGCGCCTGGGCCTGGCCTGCCTAGTGCCTACAGTAAAAACTGCCTGCAAGAAGACAGAGACAAGTCAGAGACTGTAAGTAAGAAAGTATTGTGTATTAGGGGGGGGGGGGGGTGTTGGACTGAGCTGAGGACCTCAATGTTTTTTTTTTTTCTTTAGTCAGAGAAGGCAAGCTTAAAATAACAAACATTCTTTTAAACTGCTATTTTTTATTTAAAAAGCCTGAGGTGACCATAATTGTTTTAATAAAAAATAGCAGTTTAACCACTTCAATACCCAGCCATAGACAATTGACGGCCTGGGATGGGTCCTAACAATTGAGTATTGCAGGCGCTGGACGATGCCTGCAGCCAGAGGCATCATCCAGATATCCATCTCTTCAGCCGGCGATTCTGCACAAAGCAAGAACGATCATACTTGATCGTTCTTACAGGCCGCGGGAGGGGACATCCCCCCCCTAACCTGTACCTTACGAATCGTCGGCGGCGGCAGGAAGCATAAGATGACTGGTGACCAGATGGTCACCAGTCATCTCTATGACCGTCGGAGGAGATCTGATGACGTCACGCCCGGGTCCCCGTATGTAAACAAAGCCGCGATTGCGGCTGTAAGTCACCATTCATGAGATCGGTGAATTTTTTTTCACCGATCTCATGGTTTCCAGCCTGGAGGTGAGATGTGAGGTCTTATTGACCCCACATCTCTCCATAAAGAGGACCTGTCACACACATTTCCTATTACAAGGGATGTTTACCTGACTGAGCTCAAGTCCCGCCGACATATGTTTTTTTTTGCGTTTCTCTTAGTCAGAGAAGGCAAGCTGCGCATAAAAATACACAAACATTCTTTTTACAAAAAAAAACTGCATATTTTTTATTGAAAAATAAAATAGCCTGAGTGTGACCATAATTGATTATTTTAATCAGAAAATGGAGGTGGTATAGCAGTTTAAAAACATGTTTGTTATTTTGAGCTTGCCTTCCCTGACTAAAGAAAAAAAAAAATCATTAAGTGCAGTCTCACTGTGCCACCAAACGCAATCACTGTGCCATCACATGCAGCCACTGTGCCCATCAAACGCAGCCACTGTGCCCATCAATTGTCGCCACTGTGCCCAAAAGCATCCACTGTGCCAATCACACACAGCCACTGTGCCCATCAAACGCAGCCACTGTGCTCATCACATGCAGCCACTGTGCTCATCACATGCAGCCACTGTGCTCATCACATGCAGCCACTGTGCCATCACATGCAGCCACTGTGCCATCACATGCAGCCACTGTGCCCATCAAATGCAGCCACTGTGCCCATCAAATGTAGCCACTGTGTCGCCAAAAGCAGCCACTGTGCCCATCAATTGTCGCCACTGTGACCCCCCTATTCCTGTACCATCAGAACTACTTTTGTAGGGTTCGAGATAGCAGCAAGGACTGCTGCTCCTCTGAAAAGCAATTAGTGTTCATATCGCTTTTCAGGGGCATTTGTCAGCCAGTAAAGAGGCATATTTTGCCTCCTGACCACCTGTTTTAAGCCTGTAAGTTGCGAGGTAGTTGCAGTGCAGCCCCATTCACCCTGGGTATACCTCCAGCTGCAGCCACAGCATGTTTACACCCCCAGCTGTTGCCTCTGCAGCTAAAGGGGCAAAAGTTGGGAGTGGTAAAAACAGCTTAACCATGTGGTTTTACTGCCCCTCCAGCCTGACATGTGAACAAGCTCTTGGTTCTGTGTGGATGCCTGTTGTGTGTAGGGCAGCCCATTCATTTCCCTTCCCGCAGTAATGCGGGGAAAGAAGTCCCGACCCTTTTTTTTAAATTGTGCCATAACAAAAGCAACCCATATTTGCCAATGTATGGGGCACCATTAACAATTAATGGCACCCCTAAAGAACAGAGCATTTGTCTGTGTGTCAAGAACGAGCACGATTTTGCGCGTATTCCGCAACACACATCGACGTGAACCAAGTCTTGGACAGGGGTGCCTCAAGACTGAAAATACTTTTCAAGGGCGCCCCGACTGGAAAAAGGTGGAGAAACACTGAATTAGACTATGATATCTTTACCTTCTCACTGCATCTCTGTCTCTCCTTTCCTCTGTTGGACTTTTTGGCTCTTCTATCAAAGGGGGGGAGGGGGGAAGGGGGGGATGAGGACACTTTTTGTATACAATTGATTTGTACACTGTATAATGGTTTGTATTTAAACAATCAAGCTGTACTAAAACTTAAAAAAAAAAAAAAAACTACATGTAATTATACGCAATGTTTGCTAAAATGGAAAAAGAATAAAAAAGCAATTAAGAAAAAAAAAAAATGCCATAATTCTATTCCCTATTTTGTAGATGCTAGAACTTTTGCGCAAACCGATCAAATACGCTCATTGCGATTTTTCTTCTTTTTTTTTTTTTTTACAAAAAATATGTAGAAGAATACGTATCGGCCTAAACTGGGGATTTTTTTTTTTTTAATTATGATATTTATTAAATCAAAAATTAAAAGATATTGTGATTATTTTTTTCAAAATTGTCGCTCTATTTTTGTTAATAAAACAAAAAATAAAAACCGCAGAGGTGATCAAATACCACCAAAAGAAAGCTCTTTTTGTGGGGGGAAAAAAGGGCGTCAATTTTGTTTGGGAGCCACGTCGCACGACCGCACAATTGTCATTCAAAGTGCTACAGCGCTGAAAACTAAAAATTGGTCTGGGCAGGAAGGGGGTGAAAATGCCCTGTATGGAAGTGGTTAAGAATGTTACTGGGGGTAAGAGTACGCTCCTCCCATAATCCAGAAAAGGTAAGGACCTACGCCCTAGGCCAGGGTGCTCCTTTTCCGCTAAGAAGCGTTTTTTTTTGTCCGCCCGGATCCGCAAGTAAGCGTTCCTAGGCCAACAAGGTGCCTGCTGAGGGAAAAAAGCGTCCCTGGTTTCACAAGCCTGCAAGCAAATCTATGACTGCATGAAGGTTTGTCTCCGCCCGTCATTCGGGTGGGGGTTGCCTTAGGGAGTTTGCAGCTCGGTGGACCTCCCTCCTTTCCGACCAGTGGGTTTACTGGTATCGTCGGGATACAAGATAGTTTCTTTCTTGTCCGCCAAACAGGTTTTTTCCCTCCAACCTTCATAGCCTGTACCACCGCCGGAAAGGTTTTAGGGATTCTATTCCAATCTGTAGTCCCAAAAAAGGACGGGGTCAGTCCGATCCTGGATCTCGAGGCCCTCAACTGCTTTGTAAAGGTATCAAGATTTGGGAAGGTATCGGTTCGCTCTGTGGTTGCTGCACTCCATCTGGGAGATTTTCTGGCGTCCTTGGACATCAAGGACGCATACTTGCATGTCCCCATATGCGTCGGGCATCAGAAGTTCCTGCGCTTTGCGGTCTTGGACGAGCACTACCAATTTGTAGCCCTCCCTTTTGGCCTGGCATTGGGTACTGAACCTCCAGAAGTCGGTATTGGTGCCAAAATGTTTTACATTTCTTGTGATAAGAATAAAACTAATAAAAAAAATGAAAGGGACAGTGTAAAAATTATAAAAATAGTAATTTTTTTTTTAATATATATGTATATAAAGCACCCCTGTCCCCTTGTGCATACGCTCAAAAGCCAATGCATACGTAGGTCACACACCTATATGTAAACGGTGTTCAAACCACACGTGTGAGGTATTGCCACAAATATTCTAGTGAGAGCAATAATTCTAACACTAGACCACCTCTAAAACTCTGAACGGGTGGCTTGTAAAACACTTTAAAGCGTCGCCTATAGAGGTTTTTACGTATTGTAGCTTGTCGCCATTCCAGGAGCGTGCGCAATTTTAAAGCGTGACATGTTGGGTATCTATTCAGCATAACATCATCTTTTGTTCTGCCTCTATAATCTAAGAATTAAAAGTGTGATCCCCGTAACTTACAGTTGTGTTAAGATGACCATAACCCCAATCTTATTTGGAAAAACAAACAGTGACTCGATCCAGACGACACCTTGTTGATCTTGTGAAGTTTATTTCATAAACTGTGAGGTTCTTACAACAATGAACATTGGATAGGTCAAAAAAATCATAATGTGATCCAGTGTGTGTGTGATATATAGTATGTGTGTGTGTGTGTATATATATATATATATATATATATATATATATATATAATGTGTGTGTATAATATATGTAATGTATAATTTTCTTGAAAAATAAATGCTGATTTTTACTTGTAAACAAAACGTGTCAGAATAGGCTGGTCTTAACAGAAGTGTTCAGTAAACCTATAGACTCTGATAAACCATCAACTAAACACAGTTACTTGACATGTCAATCAATAAAATATTTTTCTTTACAATAGACGTTTGTCATCTCTTGTTGTGTATTGCAACCCAAATTGTGCATTACTGCATAGAAGGTAAATGTATAGCTCCTCCTACATTTAGCTTAAAACGTAACCTGTGTGTCACTAAAGAACTAGGCCTGGTACTGCCAACCAGAGATTACATAAAGTCTCAAAATTCATTATGAAAACTTCTATCCAGAAATACAAAGGCTTTTGCAAACCAAATTCTCATTGACATGATTTTTCCATTCTTCACCCACCGGGGGGTTAGGGGATATTCTATTTGGGGTTGCCTTTAGCAGATGTTCAAATCGATTTGCACTTTATCATGTGAATAAATCATCAGCAAAATGGTAAATACCGTGTTTCCCCGAAAATAAGCCCGGGTCTTATATTAATTTTGGCAACCTAAAACACACTAGGGCTTATTTTCGGGGGATATCTTATTTAACTACGGTATGTACAATGACCTTAAAGTGGTTGTTGCTCTAAAGAAAAAATAAATAATAATCCTTTTCCTTTAAAGCATGATAGATCTCCTGTGTCCCCTGTCTTCTCCCCTCCCTGTCAGGTCAGGAGTCAGTATTTTGATGTAAAAAGCATCTTAAAATCAATCCTTATAGAATTATCCAATTCAATTTGTAGGAATAGGGTGTAGCGTGTGATTGTTTTGTGGGCAATACGGTACCTTTCTTGCAGCTTCCCTGGCTGTCGTATGGTCTGCCTGGGCTCTTCTCTGCTCTCTGGCGGCGGCCTGCTCCGTGCCTACTCCGTGCACTGGGGAGGGGGCTACGGGCGTCGGGCGGGAGGAGAGCGGAAGAGGGGGAGCCGGTGTCCCGCTGGTGTCTGCGCTGATAAGGGAGGGGGGAGCTGATGTCTTCTCGCTCGGTGCGCTAAGAAGGAAGGAGGAAGCCGGTGTCCCGCTGGCGTCTGCCCACTTTGTGCGCTGAGGAGGGAGGGGCTACGGGCATCGGGTGGGAGGAGAGGGGGAGCCTCTGTACCGCTGGCGTCAGCCCGCTCCTTGCGCTTGGGGGGGGGGGGGACACGGGTGTCAGCCAGGAGGAGAGGAGAAGACTCCGGCGAGTCTGCAAAAAGGTGCAATTATTCTGCAAGGTGAATTACCGTAAAAAAATTAAACTTATTTTACTAGTGCTTTTTTTCGGGGTAGGGCTTATATTGCAGCATCTTATTTTCGAGGAAACACGGTACCAGCATAGAACAACATGATTTGTAAATGTTTACAGACTAGCAAATTATTATAAACGCATTGACCATACTTTCATTGCTATGTCTCACTGGATTTTTTTTCTTGCAGGAAGTCTTGTTTGGTTCTGAGCCTCAACTTCCATATCTGAGATACACCCCGACTGGTGAAAGAGGTGAGATGATGTAATTTGTTGAATTTTTAAAGGCAGGTAATGTTTTATGGTAAGTTCACAGCAGCTGCTGTATTGCAGTGCAGTGGCTGGTATGTGGTGTGGTGGAGCCCGTGCTGATGCGTGCCAATCCTGGCACAACACACTGATTACTTTTTTGAAATGTCAGACAGTGACATTTCATTAAGTTATCAGCCAGCGTGCGGTGACTGCTGTATGCTGGGAAAAAGTACTACATGTGGTACCCTTTTCGGCGCACACTACCACAATGCAGTGGTGTAAATCAGCCACACTAGAAACAAGGCAGCTTGTGCTGGTGTGAATTGACCCTTAACCTGATAATATTTTGTTATATAAATGATATGCTTATATCAGGGCATTAATTCCATTTTAACCTCTTGCTGTCCAGAGGCTATATATATATATATATATATATATATATATATATATATATATATGAATCGGGCCTGGGCAGCAAGCAGTTATACCAGTTTCATCCATGCAGCCACCCGATCACTTTTACAGCAATCAGAAGGGAGCTGCTCACCGCTGTTAATGGCAGTATTGCCAACCTACCAGATTGAAATTTACTGACACAACACCCAAAACTTACTGGCACAGCCAAGTTTTTACTGGCATTTCCAAAAGTTACAAAATTACAGTTTTAAGAGTAAATTGGAGTATTTAGGCTACAAACAAATACAATATGCAATTGGCAATATCATTTAGGGTAGATAAGGCAAAAAACATATTTCTTATTTTATTTTTGATTATAGTAAGTAGCTCAGGGACTGGTCTCAGGAGGGCAAGAAATTTCAATGGGGGGCACACACACATAAAATTGACTCTCACAGTGACACTTACAGCAGTGTGCAGCAGCACACATGAGACTTCACAGACACGACCCGTCCCCTCCTGAGTCATTGACAGTCTCTCTCCAAGCCTAGTGGTCCCTCCAGTCTAAACAGCACTGATGGTTCTGGTCCCAGCCTGCCTTTCTCCTATACCGTCCACCCGTACACAAGGCTCTGGCTGCTCTGCTTTGCTCCATTGCACCTTCACATCACAAGACATGCTTAGGCACTGCCTCCGGCAGAGTTGCCAGATCACACTGTAGCAAGCACTCGGATGGTCCCAGCCAGCTTCGGACCAAGCTGTCAGACATATTTTTTACTGGCAGAGAATTGCCTGTTTTTTTTCACTGGCTGCCAGTAAAAATACTGACGGTTGGCAACACTGGTTCATTTTCTCTCCTGTTCCTCTGGGGAGCCCAGGACCACTGTAAGCAGTAGGATTGTCTGGGCACAGAGAAAATGGAGGAACGTCTGGGGATTCTGTCGCTTCTAGTTTCAGAGCTGTTTCCCTCTGGCTAGTAAAGCCAATCTGTGTTCGATCAGATGCTTTGAAGAGTAGGGAAGATAAAAATGATAAAAGTGTAAAAAAAAAAACAGTACTGTAATTAAAAATATAATAATGCTCGCATGAAAAATGCAAACTCATATGGCACACATATACTGTATAAATCAGGGGTCTCAAATTACCTGAGGGCCACAAGACAAGTTTTCATATCCCATGGGGGGCCACATACAAACTTTCAAACTTCAAAAACAACAGTACTGGTGTCAGGGAACGCATTATTAACCCCCAGCACTGGTGTGAGCGGACGCATTTTTACCCCCAGCATTGGTGTCAGTGGATGCATTATTAACCCTGATCACTACACTGCACACCAACCACTACACCAGCACACTGACCACTGCACACTGGCCACTACACACTGACCACTACACTGCACACTGACCACTACACTGCACACTGACCACTACACTGCACACTGACCACTACACTGCACACTGACCACTACACTGCACACTGACCACTACACTGCACACTGACCACTACACTGCACACTGACCACTACCCTGCACACTGACCACTACACTGCACACTGACCACTACACTGCACACTACACACTGACCACTACACACTACACACTGACCACTACACACTGACCACTACACACTGACCACTACACACTACACACTGACCACTACACGCTACACACTGACCACTACACACTACACACTGACCACTACACTACACACTGACCACTACACTTCACACCCCACTGACCACTACACACCCCACTGACCACTACACTACACACTGACCACTCACAGGGGAACACAGAGCTTCTACGGAGCTTCGCTTATCAGTCATTAGCAGTAGGAGCACTCACGGCGCACGACTCCCTAGCAGTAGGGCGTGTGGCTGGCTCCAGGCAGGCAGGTTCAGCCCTCTGTCCCAGCTCAGCCCAGCCCAGCCTCACAGCAGCAGTGCACCCGGGAGCAGCAACCGTCCTCTCCCCCCCTGACACTCTTCATTCCAAAGGTAAGCCGCACCGACTTAGCCTGGTACACCCCCTGGGACTGGATACAGCCGTCCTTCTCAGGATAGCCATGGTTCTCCAAGTCCCAGGGAGCGGACGATCGCCCCCCCCCCCCCCCTCCGGCATCCCACACTCCATCCCGCCGCTCTCCTCACCCCTCCGAGACCCCCCCTCTCCACTTTACCACTGCAACCCTCGGAGCTCTAAGATAGCTCCTCAGATCGCGGCCACAACTGCGGGAGGGCGTCCCAGGAAAGTCTGTGGCTTCACCCGCGGCCTAGCAGGACGCCCTTCCTCGCACGCCGAAGGCTAGCATAATCAGAATTACCTCCCATCTCTGGGCCCCCCCGAGGACCCCCCCACGCTGTAACCCCTACAGGCCCCTTTATCTTCCCCCGCGGCCCCCTCCTGTACTTCAGCCCCCGGCTCGGGCCTAGTCCCGGTCGGCGGCCATCTTGGTACACCCATAACATCATAATCCACACCTCACCCTCCCTGGCATAGGCCTTTTCTTTATCGTACATCACGGGACACAGAGCGCATAGCCATTACACTTGGGTTATACAGCACCTTCAGGTGTGGACACTGGTGTAATCAATTTCACAGGAAGTTTCCTCCCTATATAACCCCCTCCCACTGGGAGTGCTTCATTTTTTTCCGCCAGTGTCTTAGGTGTTGGTCACGTCTAGCTGTCCCTCGGAGGTCTCGGGACCCAGGATAGCTAGCCGGATCCGTCCGAAGTGCTTCAAAGCCAAGGTGTACGGTACCCGGGCCCTGCTGGAGTGGGGTTTTGCCTATAATGCCTCTCCTTGGAGGGCTGGATTCTGGGCTCCAGTGCCTTAGTCTCTTCCAAGAGCTAAACGCCACTGATGCCAGGATGCTATATAGGTCCAGGGGTGTGGGTTCCTTAAACACAGGACCCCAGTCCCTGAAGGTCCAAGACAATACCCACGGAGATGGGGGAAGGCTGGGCCTCTTGCAGTTTGCAATACCCTGCGGCGTGGAGCAGGTAAGAGGGAACCTGCGGGACTTGGTTCGACAGTAGGTATCCCCCTGGGGGTTCTGGGTTGGCTAATGGTATGCTTGTGCATCAGCCACTATCTCCACTATGTCTTTTGAGGCAGGATGGGATGTACTAATGTTTACCCAGATAACATGTAGATATATGTATGCTTGTTTAAGATATATATTTTGCTACTCCCCCCAGATTTGCCTGTTAGCATGGATACTGCAGCCCCCACGTACTATAAAGAGGGAATGCTGGTGAAACTCCTGTTTCTTAGGAAGCCTAAGGGGACAGCTTCCTCTATGTGTGCACCACAGCAGTTTGGGGCTGCTGGCGTTGGTCCATGCTTCTCCTCTGCTCCCTGCTTCCTCCATGTTGATTTCAGCGTGGGGAGGGTGCGCGCGTGCACGCCGTCTTTTATGGCGTCCTCGTGCATAGGGGGGGCGGGCCGGCTGGTCTTTCCCTTCTGAGAGCGGTGGAGAAAGGACACAGAGCGCGCAGCTGAGCCATTTTTTTGGCATGCAGTGACACCTAGTGGCGGTTGGTGGATCTTCAGGTCTGGACTTAAAGTCCACTTTGACCAAGAAAAAAAAAAAGGGGTTTTTTCTTAAAGGGACTCAGCCTTAGATCCGGCAGCATCCGAGTCTACCTTGGGCTCCAGCTAACGGGCATTGGTGTTGCAATACTCACAGGTTTTCCTCGGTATTGCCACATTCTAGAGCATGGAAAAATTAAAAAAAAAAAAAATTTTTTTTTTCCATAGCCTGTTCTTATTTGTTCACTCCTAGCTACAACAGTCGGGTGTTGGCTACAGGGGTGTCTCAAGGTTGTGCAATGGCTCCCAAGGGATCAGGACCAGCTAAGGCTGCAAAGGGTGCCAAAGAACAAGTCTCCATCGGGGTCAGAGGATTTGGGTCAGGATGGTCCCACCCTCGCTAGATAGGCCACCGAGTAGCATCTTACAGGAGCCATTGAGGGGCTGGGGGCAGAGGCGGCCCCCAATCCACCTATTCCCGTTTACGTAACGGAAGAAATGCTAGCGACCACCCTGGGTGGGCTAGAGGAAAGGTTAACGGCTTTGATTGCCCGCTCTTTGCCAGGTGGCAAACGGGCTAGATCCCCGTCACCTAGATTGGTGTTTTCAGATGCGGGGTCTCCTCGCCGGAGGAACAGGACCCACAAGGGGATCAAGCGGACCAGAGTCCCGACGGGTCAGACATGGAGGGTTCCACTCTAGATAAATTTTTTCGGCTTCTCAAGCGGAGAGCCTGTGGATCCAGTCTCTGACAGATATTGTTCGCACTGCTTTTAAAAAACTTCCAGTGTCAGAACTATTAGCCCCTGCAGTATCCTCATTAGGTTCTTTAAAGGCACCATTAACTTGGGTGTCTTTTCCAATTCACCCCCTTCTGGAGAGCGTGTTTTTTTCAGGATTGGGCTCGACCTGATAGGATTCTTTTCCCTCCTAAAAGGTTCACTATTTTCTATCCTATGGAAGAAAAATTTGCAAAGAAATGGGCACTACCTACTGTGGACGCGGCCATTTCCTGCGTGAATAAATCCCTGACCTGTCCGGTTGGAAATGTCCAGATTTTAAGAGATCCGGCCGACAAAAAATTGGAGACCCTGCTGAAGGCTTCGTTTACCAAAGTAGGTGCCGTGGTTCAGCCAGCAGTGGCAGCCATTGGCGTTTGTCAGGCTTTAAAGAAACAGTTGTTAAAAGGACATGCCGGCTCAGCAGACTCGTGAATTAGCAGACCTCCCAAGGGCTCTCTGCTTTGCAATAGATGCTATTAAGGACTCCGTTCAACGGGCGTCCCGTCTATCTCTGCTGTTGGTTCATATGCGTCGTCTTTTGTGGCTAAAGAACTGATCAGCAGAGGCACCCTGCAAAAAACTTTTAGCAGGATTTCCCTTTCAGGGTGGAAGACTATTCGGTGAAGACCTAGATAAATATATCCAAACCATATCAAGTGGTATAAGTTTTTCCTTACCGGTCAAGAAAAGACCGCGCGGGCCCGCGTTTAAGCGACGGGCCTTTTACTGGCTCGGCCCCTTCAGCTTCCCGTCAGTATCGACGGCCTCCCGGGCGTTCAACATTTAATAGCCGCCCACAGGGACAAGCCGCGGCAAACAAGAGGCCATGGTCTCGCAAGCCGGCTAAACCTGTCGTCAAGTCAGATTCATGAAGGGGCGCCCCCACTCTCTTGGGTGGGCGGAAGACTTCGGTTTTTCTCCGAAGTGTGGAAAGCCAGAATTCCCGACTCTTGGGTTCGGTTCGTGGTAGCCACGGGCTACAAACTAGAGTTTCGAGAAGTCCCCCCTCCTCATTTGCGGGGGTCAAAGTCTTCCAAGCGGCCCATTAAAGAGGGCCTCTCTCGTAAAGGCATTGAATCGCCTCTGGCTCCAAGGAGTAATTGTAGAAGTACCAACCCAGGAATGGGGTCTGGGATTCTATTCCAACCTTTTTTTATAAATACCCAATGGTGACGTCAGGCCTATCTTAGACCTCAAACGCCTAAATCGCTTTCTAAGATGTAGACCTTTCGTATGGAATCCATACGTTCGGTGGCAGCCAGCCTACATCATGATGACTTTCTAGCATCTATAGACATAAAGGATGCTTATCTGCACATGCCAATCTACCCGGCACATCACAAGTTTCTTCATTTTATGATAGATCAACGTCATTTCCAGTTCGTAGCCCTCCCTTTCGGGTTGGCAACAGCTCCGCGGGTATCCACAAAGGTGTTAGCCCCGGTGCTGGCCGTCCTAAGGACAGAAGGCATTTTGGTCCTGGTATACCTGGACGATCTCCTGCTTATCGACAGATCAGCTTCCAACCTCAATCATGCAGTAGTCCGCACAGTTCGGCATCTAGAGGAGTTTGGGTGGATTTTGAACCAAGAAAAATCGAGGTTGCAACCCACAAAACAGTTAGAGTTCTAGGCCTTCGGCTAGATACAGTCGACCAGAGGATATTTTTTCCTCAAGCAAAAGTCAGGTCATTGACTCAAACAGTTCAAATAGTCTTAGGCAAGAAGAGGCCGCCTAGGCATACGACTGCTGGGGAAGAGGGTGGCCGCCTTCGAAGCAGTGCCCTATGCCCAGATCCATACCAGAGTTCTCCAGGCAGCCATTCTCTCTGCTTGAAACAAGTCCATGCAGGCACTAGTCCGTTAATTCTCTCAGGGGTCCAGCGCAGCCTGTTCTGGTGGCTGGTCCCTCAATATTTGTCAAAGGGGAAATCCTTTTGCCCCATCACATGGAAAATTTTAGGAAGACTGACCCAGCAGGGACAGTGATAGGAGGCAGAAAGACTGCTTCCCATTAATATCCTACAGATCAGAGCTGCTCGGTTGGCCCTGGTCGTCTGGACTCTCCCCCTTCAGGGTCTACCAGTAAGGGTACAGTCCGACAATGCCACGGCGGTGGCATACATAAACCACCAAGGGGGCACAAGGAGCCTAGTGGCTCAAAGGGAAGTAAACCTGATTTTCTCATGGTCCGAAGCCCATGTACCCTGCA
The DNA here is from genome assembly GCA_029574335.1 of Rana kukunoris. Lineage (NCBI taxonomy): Eukaryota > Metazoa > Chordata > Amphibia > Anura > Ranidae > Rana > Rana kukunoris. Next base: position 419,032,859 of record CM056049.1, read on the forward strand.
TCTCGGCAGTGTTCATCCCAGGGATAGACAATTCTCAAGCAGAGTTTTGAATCTTCAGCAGTTGCTCCCGGGGGATTGGTCTCTTCACCCCCAGGTATTCCAAGACATTTGCCAAGGATTCGGAGTTCCCGATTTAGACATCATGGCAACGAGAGTCAACAAGAAATTGGACAAATTCGTATCCTGAGCCAGGGATCCCTCGGCCTACGGGACCAATGCGTTGGTTTGCCCCTGGCACCAGTTGTCTCTCCTGTATACGTTCCCTCCACTGCAGATGATTCCCCGCCTTCTACGAAGGATCAGGGTGGAGCGCAGGCCTGTGATCCTGGTGGCCCCAGGAGGGCTTGGTACGCGCCCATCGTGAGGATGTCAGTGGGGGCACCGGGGCCACTCCCCCTGCGCCCAGACCTGTTATCTCAGGGCACGATATGCCACCCTGCTTCACAGCAGCTAGATTCGATGGCTTGGCGGCTGAATCCCTAATTCTTAAGGGCAGAGGCCTCTCAGCCCAGATCATATCTACGTTGATTCTGGCTAGGAAACCAGTCTCTAGAAATATCTATTACAGAGTCTGGAGGACCTATGGGGAGTGATGCGAGTCTCAAAGAGGGCATCCTCGTAAGTTTTATCGACAGGATCTTGCGATTCCTCCAGGTTGGCGTTGATAAGGGATTAGCTCTTAGTACTCTAAAGGGGCAGGTGTCTGCCTTATCGATATGGTTTCAAAGGCCTTTGGCCGCGCATTCGCTTGTGAAAACCTTCTTGCAGGGGGTCTTGCATGTAAATCCCCCTATTAGAGCTCCCCTCTGCCCCTGGAATTTAAAACTTGTCTTGTCAGCTTTACAAAGACAACCGTTTGAACCTCTGACAGAAATCCCTCTTGTGCTGCTAACCCGAAAGTCGGTTTTCTTGGTGGCTATGGCTTCGGCCAGAAGGGTCTCCGAGCTGGCAGCCTTGTCTTGCAGGGAACCGTACCTGATTCGGCATAAGGTCAGAGTGGTTCTGCGGCCTCAACCTTCTTTCCTTCCTAAGGTCATATCCAGTTTTCACTTGAATCAGGACCTAGTCCTACCATCCTTCTTTCCTACTCCCCAGTCTAGAGAGGAAAGACTGCTTCATACTTTGGACGTGGTCCGAGCCATGAGGGTTTATCTCAGGGCTACAGAGAAGATTCGGAAAACAGATGTGCTTTTTCTTCTTCCGGATGGCCCCAAAAAGGGTCAGCCGGCTGCCAAGTCTTCCTTGACTAGGTGGATTAAGCAGCTGATTTTTCAGGCCTATGGTCTGAAACGCATTCCACCTCCCTTATCAGTTAAAGCCCATTCTACGAGGGCCATGAGTGCCTCTTGGGCGGCACACCATCAGATCTCTATGGCACAGGTTTGCAAAGCGGCAACCTGGTCTTCTGTACATACGTTTATTAAATTGTACAAGTTGGACGTCGCAAAAGCTACGGACGCAGCATTTGGGTAGGCGGTCCTACGGGCAGCAGTATAGAATCCTCTGGCCCGGTTCACGCCCCCTTGTTTTTCTGTTGGTGGAGCTATTTTTTCTCCTGATAATGTTTTTATTTGGCTATTCTTGGCCTTACGGTCTCCCTCCCTTCATAGAGCATTGCTTTAGGACATCCCAAGTGTAATGGCTATGCGCTCTGTGTTCCGTGATGTACGATAAAGAAACAAGGATTTTTAATAAACAGCTTACCTGTAAAATCCTTTTCTTGAAGTACATCACTGGACACAGAGCTCCCACCCCTCTTTTGGGGAACATTGTGTAACCTCGGAGGAATTGCTTGCTACAAAACTGAAGCACTCCCAGTGGGAGGGGGTTATATAGGGAGGAAACTTCCTGTGAAATTGATTACACCAGTGTCCACACCTGAAGGTACCCATATAACCCAAGTGTAATGGCTATGCGCTCTATGTCCCGTGATGTACTTCAAGAAAAGGATTTTACAGGTAAGCTGTTTATTAAAAATCCTTTTTTTTTCCCCAATCCGAAAGCTACACCCCCCTTTTGCATAATATTGATCCAGGGTTATGACCGATCGCCTATTGGGATCAGGAAGGATTTTTTTCCCCAGGTAAGGCAGATTGGCACAGCACGCCTGGGGTTTTTCGCCTTCCTCTGGACCAAAACTGCAAAAAAGGAGGACATAGAGTAGTGACAAGTTTGCTTCACTATTTCCTCCCCCCCAGCATCGCCTAAACCCCCCCCCCCTTTTAATTATCAATACGTTCCCTTCTTTTTTCTGCAACTATGGGTTATCTGAAATACTCAGCAGAAACCATATGGGACTTAAAACCATTTGCCTCAATACTCCCAACGATCACCGAAAATGCGCTAAAAAGCGAACAACTGTTAAGAATCAATAGACGATTAACAGGAAAAAATCGCATTAGAACGCACCAGCCCAAACCCATTTCCTGCGCTCTGGTCAACACTAGATCAGCAGTAAAACACCGGCAAGAAATCCATGATTTCATCCTTCTACATGATATAGACTGCCTCTTTATCACTGAAAGCTGGCTCACAGGCGACTGCAACACCATTCTGGAAGAATTGGCGCCTGCAAATTATCGCATACAAATGCAGAACAGAGTGGGGCAAAGAGGGGGAGGTCTGGCGGTGATCCACAAGATTCACCTCTCGATCACCAAACCAGTCCTCCAATACTCGCTTCCATTCATGGAAACCCTCACTCTACAGCTGCAATCAAATCCCCAAGACACGGTTCATATGTTACTGTGCTACAGACCCCCTGGCTCAAAAACTGACCTTGTCGCCTCATTAACAGAATTAATCTCCTCTTACACCCTAAGCATCAAACACCTTTTGGTGCTGGGGGATTTAAACCTCTGGGCCAACTCTTCGTTGGACCCCGTCGCTGATGCCTGCATTGACCATCTAGAAGGATTAGGTCTGCAGCAATTAATACGAGGCCCCACTCATGTCTCAGGCCATACCCTCGATCTCATTTTCAAACAGGATTTGGAAATTGAGATTGGGCAAAATGAGCCACTACCATGGACCGATCATCATGTCATTAAATTTAAACTCGCCTATCACCTCAGGCCAAATAAAACAAGAAAACCAGTGGTAACTCACTGGACTAGGTCTCAGAAGAAGCTCCACTCGGAACTCTTCAAAACCACCCTAGGAAAAAAAAATTCCCCAATACAACATAAACAAACAGCAGTAGAAACACTAGACGCCATCAACAAGGCGCTACTTCAGTCCGCTGACTGGGTGGCACCAAAACGCAAAACTTGCATTCGGAAAAACAACGCCGGCTGGTTTAACGACCAGTTGACATTGTTAAAGCAAGAGCGTAGAAGAGCAGAAGCTGCATGGAAAAAGAGCCCTTCAGATAGAAACCTCACTATTTATAAGACAATAACAAAGAAATATCATAAGGAAATCTTTATGGCGAAAAAAAATCATTTTGCCAACATCATCACCAAGGCCATAAACCACCCTCGCAAACTCTTCAAGCTGGTTTCACAATCGATGAATCCAGCCTGCGTAGAGCCCCCCAATGCTGATTCACAAGAATTTTGCAACGAACTATCAGATTATTTCATTAATAAAATCGAAAGAATCCGACTAAGCATTAAGCAAAATGGAATCTGCATGAATCCCGCCCCGAATCCCAACCCTGATACCATTATATACCCGCCTCAAGCACAGAAATTCACCTTAAAACCCATCTCCATCGCTACCACTAAAAATATCATTGGGACTCTGCGCAACAGCACAGCACCCAATGACATCATTCCCACTAAACTGCTGAAAGAAAGTGCCGATATACTGGCACCAGCTATCACGCAGCTTATAAATCAATCATTCAAGGAGGGCATGGTGCCTGCTTTGTTGAAACAAGGTACCATAAAACCTATCCTGAAAAAACCCACCCTGGACCCGAAAGACCCAAACAATAGGAGACCCATAATGGGTCTAAATGTTTTCTCCAAAATAATGGAGAAAGAAGTTGTACAACAGTTACAACAGCATTTAGAAACCCAAAAATTACTTGGATACGTTTCAATCAGGCTTCCGGCCTGGGCACGGAACCGAAACTGCTCTGGTAAAAATATTGGACGACATCCTAGAGGCCGCAGATGAAGGAGAACCTTCTCTCCTGATCCTGTTGGACCTAAGTGCGGCTTTTGACACGGTAGACCACGGACTACTATTGGCTAGGCTAGCTGAAGTGGCCAAAGTCACGGAAGCGGATCTACCATGGTTCTCCTCCTTCTTGGAAAACAGATCACAAACCATGAAATTGGGATCTTTTACATCAGAAATGCATACGGTATCATGCGGAATCCCTCAGGGATCCCCCTTGTCACCGGTACCTCTGTCCCCTCTTTGAGATCATCAGCAACCAGAAGCTACTTTACCATTCCTACGCAGATGACACACAGCTGTATCTCCGTGTTAGCAACGGAAAGGATCATTCGATGGGATTAGAGAGTTCCCTCACTCTTATAGATAACTGGATGACATCCAGTTATCTAAAACTCAATGGTTCAAAAACAGAGCTTCTCCTGTTTCACGCAAACAGGAAAAGTCTCCCCACCTCAACTTGGATCCCACCGCCCATCCTAGGAAAAATTATCGCCCCTAGCACCAAAGTCAAAAGTCTCGGAGTCATCTTTGACTCCCACATGACAATGGATGCACAAATAGGGGCAGTAGTCAGTGGATCCCATCATCTGTTGCGCCAGTTACGCCGACTCGCCCCTTTTATTCCTAAAGAGGACATTGCAGTCGTGGTGGGAACAATCGTTAATTCCAGACTCGACTATGCAAATGCCCTCTATTTAGGACTTCCCAAATACCAAATCACTCGTTTGCAAGTCATTCAAAATACGGCTGCTCGATTAGTGACTGGTAAAAAAAAACATGGGAGTCAATCTCCCTTTCGCTAAGATCTCTTCACTGGCTACCAGTGAAAGACAGAATCACTTTTAAGGCACTCTGCCTAACAGACAAGTGTATTCAAGGAAACACTCCCCAATGTCTATGCGAAAGAAATAAAAGCCCACAACCCCAATCGCATTCTGCGATCCACAAATCAAAACCTATTGTACATCCCAAAGGCAAGATACAAATCCAAAGGAGATCGGAGATTTGCTGTCCAAGGACCGCGACTGTGGAATGCACTACCAACCACCATCCGACTGGAGTCGGACCACTTGGCCTTCAGGAGAATGATTAAAACATCTCTTCTGAGGCAAAGCCTTCCTTTATCCTAGGAATGGAAACAGCGCCCAGAGGCGATTCAGTTCGCAGGTGTTCAAGGAACCATCAGGGCACATCACATCAGGTCACAGAGCCCAGCACATCAGGGTACAGGGCACAGCGCACATCAGGGTACAGACCCCAGCACATCATGGTACAGGGCACAGCGCACATCAGGGTACAGAGCCCAGCGCACATCAGGGTACAGAGCCCAGCGCACATCAGGGTACAGGGCACAGCGCACATCGGGGTACAGGGCACAGCGCACATCGGGGTACAGGGCACAGCGCACATCGGGGTACAGGGCACAGCGCACATCGGGGTACAGGGCACAGCGCACATCGGGGTACAGGGCACAGCGCACATCAGGGTACAGGGCACAGCGCACATCAGGGTACAGGGCACAGCGCACATCAGGGTACAGGGCACAGCGCACATCAGGGTACAGGGCACAGCGCACATCAGGGTACAGGGCACAGCGCACATCAGGGTACAGGGCACAGCGCACATCAGGGTACAGGGCACAGCGCACATCAGGGTACAGGGCACAGCGCACATCAGGGTACAGGGCACAGCGCACATCAGGGTACAGGGCACAGCGCACATCAGGGTACAGGGCACAGCGCACATCAGGGTACAGGGCACAGCGCACATCAGGGTACAGGGCACAGCACAACAGGCCACATCAGGGTACAGGACATGGCACATCAGGACAAGGCTCAGGGCATAGCAAATCAGGACATGGCACATCAGGGTACAGGACACTGCACATCAGGGTACAGGACACTGCACATCAGGGTACAGGACACTGCACATCAGGGTACAGAGCCCAGCACATCAGGGTACAGAGCCCAGCACATCAGGGTACAGAGCCCAGCACATCAGGGTACAGAGCCCAGCACATCAGGGTACAGAGCCCAGCACATCAGGGTACAGAGCCCAGCACATCAGGGTACAGAGCCCAGCACATCAGGGTACAGAGCCCAGCACATCAGGGTACAGAGCCCAGCACATCAGGGTACAGAGCCCAGCACATCAGGGTACAGAGCCCAGCACATCAGGGTACATGGGGCACATCAGAGCACATGGGGCACATCAGCCACATCGGGGTACATGGGGCACATCAGAGCACATGGGGCACAATTAGGGCACATCGGGGTGCATGGGGCACATCAGAGCACATGGGGCACAATTAGGGCACATCGGGGTGCATGGGGCACATTAAGGCACATCCAGGGTGAATGGGGCACATCAAGGGTACATGGGGCACAATTGGGGTACATGGGGGCACAATTGGGGTACATGGGGGCACGATCGGGGTACATGGGGGCACGATCGGGGTACATGGGGGCACGATCAGGGGCACGATCAGGGGCTCAATCAGGGCACATGGGGGCACGATCGGGGTACATGGGGGCACAATCAGGGGCACGATCAGGGGCACAATCAGGGCACATGGGGGCACAATCGGGGTACATGGGGGCACGATCAGGGGCACAATCAGGGGCACAATCAGGGCACATGGGGGCACAATCTGGGTACATGGGGGCACGATCAGGGGCACAATCAGGGCACATGGGGGCACAATCGGGGCACAATCAGGGCACATGGGGGCACAATCGGGGTACATGGGGGCACGATCAGGGGCACAATCAGGGCACATGGGGGCACAATCAGGGTACATGGGGTACAGGTCAGCGCAGGAAGCACCCCCCCGCCCTGCCTGCGGGCCATTTTTAACCGGTCCGCGGGCCGGTACTTTGAGACCACTGGTATAAATGGTGATTGTGCCACATATGTGAGGTATAGCTATGAACATTGGAGTGAGAGTGCCAAAGCGCTCTACTCTACTGATAACCTACAGTATTAAGGCTTTTAAAGTGTCATCTGTGGACAATTGTAGGTACCATAGTTAGTTGCCATTTTACAGGTGTGAGCAATTTTAACCACTTAAGACCCGGACCAATACGCTGGCAAATGACCCAAGGGGTTTTTGCGATTCGGCACTGCGTCGCTTTAACAGACAATTGCGCGGTCGTGCGACGTGGCTCCCAAACAAAATTTGCGTCCTTTTTTTCCCACAAATAGAGCTTTCTTTTGGTGGTATTTGATCGCCTCTGCGATTTTTATTTTTTGCGCTATATACAAAAATAGAGCGACATTTTTGAAAAAAAATCAATATTTTTTACTTTTTGTTATAATAAAAAACCAATAAACTAAATTTTAGTCAAACATTTAGGCCAAAATTTATTTAGCCACATGTCTTTAGTAAAAAAAAAATCGCATTAAAAAAAAATTAGCTACCTAGCGGGAACAGCGACACTAATACAGCGATCAGAAAAATGATCGCTTAGTGATGCTGGCAATAGGGAGTGAAAGGGTTAACTAGGGCAGTGATCAAGGGGTTAAAACTTTATTGGGGGGAGTGGGGGGGGCTACCCTGACACTAACACTGACTGACTGTCACACTGTCTGTCACACTGACACTAAATACAGTAATCATACATGTATGATTACTGCATTCAGTGACACTGTGACAGGGGGAGGGGGGGGGGCGATCGCGGGGGTTAAATGTGTTTGTGTCTGTGTGTAAGTGTGCTGTTGGTGCAGACTTACTTGTAGTGTTGTGATCTCTCCTCAGCGGCGCTTGAAACAAACGCCGAGGGAGAGATCACGTCGCTTCCTCCTTCCTGTGTTTACACAGGAGGAGGAAGTGACAGGGCGGGCGGGCGCGCGCATTGGCTGGGAGCGATCCGGAGGGGGCGGGTGAAAACGGATAGCCGCCCCCACTTGTCGGATCGCTCCTGCAGCCGCGCGGACCGCCGCATGTACGGGGGGGGGGTCCGATCGGACCCCCGATCCCCCCCAAGGCACCAACGTATATATACGTTGATGTGCCTGTCGGTGCCATTCTGCCGACGTAAATGTACATGCGGCGGTCCTTAAGTGGTTAAATCTTGACATTTTTTGGTATCTGTACTTGACACAACATCATATTTTATATTTTACCAAAAAATAGGGTATTGTGCATGTTGCTAAAATTAATTTAAGTGCATCTTTCCTGAAAATGTGCAATTGAGAACAGACTGCAAATGTGTAGCCACTATTTTATTCTCCAGGACCTCTGCTTTTAGAAACTCTTTAATGTTTTGAGTTTAGTAATTTTCTAGCAAAAAAATTTAGATTTTAACAAGTATGTGAAAAATAAAATTTCCCTAGTAGGCAAGTGTTTAAAACATGGTTATAGTACTGTGGTCTTTACAGATTCTCAGGATAAAGATCAGCTGCTTTGGGATCCTAGTGTTCTCCCTGAAAGTGAAGTGGAGAACTATCTAACGAGAGTAGCAGAGTATCAGCTTGGGACTTGGTGAAGTTTATAATCAAGATGAAGGGATTATCAGAGATAATGAACAGGTAAGAGCTACTGGTCCCCTGAGATTAGTTACATTATTATAATGTGACATGTATGTTCTTAAAGTGTTACTTTCATCAAAATAAAGAAATGACTGTCATGTGGCTACCAGCGAGGGACCGACCTCCAATTTTATGCCCCTCTCTTTCGCTCAGCATATGGGATAGACTCTTCAAACCCCACAATTTCAAGTCTTCCCATTGTCTCCTTTATTTCAAAATAGTAATTTTACCCAGGCCCCCCACACACATTTGAAGGGTGGTCCAAAAAGCGTTTTACACGCATAGCAGACCTTTGTGATCATAAGGGCATATTGACCAAGCAAACCCTAATAGAGAGGCACCAATTGCTGGAATCTGAACACTTTTGATACACTCAAAATAAGCTTTACTTGTATACTTTATCTTAAAAATTTGATCTTGTAACTACAGTGTCTCCCCGAAAATAAGATATACCCCCATAAATAAAACCTAGCGCTATTTTCCAGGAGGGCTGCAATATAAGCCCTAGTTTGAGGTGCTTGTGTACTCCTATAATCCTCTCTGTTACGGCTGTGTGTGTGTCTCTGTGATCTAGCGGTGTCAGGTACCTATGGTACAAAGCGTCAATCAACGTGTCATACTGTGTGCATACTGATACTCTGTCTCCACAAGGTATTTACTTAAACTCAATCTTCACGTGATGCATGCAAACTGAAACACTGAATTGCTACAGATCTTTTTTTCTTCACATGCCTGTGTGCTCTCTTCCCTGCTCTGAGCACTGCGGAGGGGGGGGGGGGGCAGAGTCCCCCCCGCTGGTGGCTGGGAGAGGGGGAGGATAGCAGAGCTGAGGTGTTTGGCACCGTTGGATTGCAGGGACACGCCTCCTGTGAAAGAGAAGATTTGGGAATTTTACAAGCATATTAACTTTGTTCAAACTGGGGATTCCTGAAAGGCAGGGATGGTGAGAATACAGCATGTTATATGGTAAGACCTACCCCGACAATAAGCCCTACTGGGTCTTTTGTTTCCAAAATTAATATAAGACCCAGGCTTATTTTCAGGAAACACGGTATGTCATCTATAGAGCATCGGCTCTCTCAGTGTGGGATAGACGGTCAGATAAGGCCAAAAGAACCGCATACTGTGTGCATACTGATACTCTGTCTCCACAAGGTATTTACTTAAACTCAATCTTCACGCGATGCATGCAAACTGAAACACTGAATTGCTACAGATCTTTTTTTCTTCACATGCCTGTGTGCTCTCTTCCCTGCTCTGAGCACTGCGGAGGGGGGGGGGGGCAGAGTCCCCCCCGCTGGTGGCTGGGAGAGGGGGAGGATAGCAGAGCTGAGGTGTTTGGCACCGTTGGATTGCAGGGACACGCCTCCTGTGAAAGAGAAGATTTGGGAATTTTACAAGCATATTAACTTTGTTCAAACTGGGGATTCCTGAAAGGCAGGGATGGTGAGAATACAGCATGTTATATGGTAAGACCTACCCCGACAATAAGCCCTACTGGGTCTTTTGTTTCCAAAATTAATAAAAGACCCAGGCTTATTTTCAGGAAACACGGTATGTCATCTATAGAGCATCGGCTCTCTCAGTGTGGGATAGACGGTCAGATAAGGCCAAAAGAACCGCTCTAAGATCAGTAATGACAGTCCAAATTTTTGGTCATTTCTGAGAGCTGCACCAGGTGATCTGTGCCGTTTGGATCCCTTACCGTGTCCTCCGACGCCGAAAAAGAGTCCTCACTGTGATCTGCCTCATGTCCCATCAGCGCTATTTTGGTTGCAGAACGGTCCCGAGTTTTGTGAGTCTGAAACGCAAACAATTCTGGTATGCTGCAGGTTCCGGACGTAGAAAGTGATCAGTGTTGGGGGCAAGGAGGCAGACCGTCTCACTTGCCCATCACCCATCTTTGTCAGGCTGAAAGGGGTTGTATTAGCTATGTGCAGAGCTCAGTTAGGCAGCGTCCATTTCCGTCGCGCTTCAAGCCACGCCCCCCTTTGCCTTTTTCCCTTTTCTTATTTTTATTTTTCTTTCCTTTATTTGTGTGCTTGAAATATACAGGTTGCACAATTTTACAGTCACAGAAGATGGAATGTCCTCTCCCTATTGTGGAAGGGACTTGCGCTTCTGAATATAGAGGGCATATCCTGAACCCCATCAAATGACATGGCTTTCATGAAAATAACATGACATAATAAGGCTATAATTGCTAGACTATAAATGGTTGAGAATAAGTTATAAGCTCACAGTTGCAGAAGTGATAAAGATGGGCATTCTAGAGAGGGAAACCCTTAGCTAGTGTGGCGACTGGTTTTATACGCCTTCTGTTCTTCCATTGATTATAATGCAAACGCTTTTGCTCTTGTCCTATATGCATTCCATGTTGTGGAAATTGCGTATTGTTTTAAAAGCGTTATCATTTCTTTACACTTTTGTGAATATTTTCAATAAAAATAAAGAAATGACACATATGATGAAGAGCCTAACTAGCTAAAAAGGGGGGGGGGGGGTGAAGGATACCCAATTTGGACGTTAACCTCCCTGGCGGTATGATTCTTTCTGATTTTAGGTGCTGAAAACGGTACCATTATTTGCAAGGAAATTTGGCGTTTTATACTGTAGGCCTGTAATTCTTAGGAATAACTCACTTAAATCTGACCAAACAAGAGTCTAATAGGCATCCAGTGTATGACATTTTTTTTTTTAATAAAATTATAAATTATAATAAATAATTATAACAAATGATAATATAATTATAATAAAAATTATTCAATAATGTAAATAACTCAAAATCACTGAAATTTCCTCAGTTGCAGAATTGTCACTGTCATTACTTTTTTTTTTTTTTAGAACGAATTTCCCCACAAATCGCTATCGCTCAATTCTGCAAGTGATTATAATTTATTATCGCTGTTTTTTAGCTGCTCTAAAACCATTTTTGACATAAAGGGACACTTTTGGTTGCTATGGGCAATCTACAGTTTGCAGACAGAAAGAACAGTTTTTATTTTATAAAAGATCATGTAGTGCACTGGGCAGACCACTAGGGACAAGGGGGGTGTGTATTTTTTACATACAGTACTGTAATCTATAAGATTACTGTATGTATAGTGTTTACTTTTTTTAATTTGGCGCCGATCTCTGCCCCGGTGCGTCGTAGCGTCGCAGGGAACGGAGACCAACAGCACACGGGGACACTGTGTGAATCGAGCGAGCTGTGGACAATGCGAGGCGAGCCCGAGTCAGACTCGGGGTTACCGATCGCCGCATGAAAATTTAACCCCGAGCTCCCAATTTCATATCTTCGTTGGCTTATTGTTTATCAAGATTTGAGGTATTTGGAATAATCCTCTTTTGGCTTTTTGCCATTATTGATTCCAGGCATAACAGGAAATGGTTATGCATGGCTTATATCATACAATTTGTATTCTTGTGTAGATTTTTAATCATCTTGTCCTTTTATCTATTAAAATTTGTACTTTCTTGTACTGTGCCAAAAACCTTTAATGCATATTAATACGGATGTGGAAACTCTCTTAGTATTTTAGCCTCACACTAATTCTGTTTTTTACCCCCTGAAATGTTAACCATACATGCCGAAAGTACGCTCTAGGGCGGTTGCTGTATTCTAACTGGCGTTAATTTTTTGGTCTGAGGCGCGCACCACGGGAACTTGACCGCCTAGACCCGGCGAATCGGTAAATCGCCGCTATACCACGTGACCGCCGGTCCAGAGACCCGGCGATGACGGCGCGATCAGATGTAAAAATCTGATGACGCCGGTTCTTCCCTCCTCTCTTTTTCATGAGAGAGAGGGGAGGGAGCGGATCACAGGAGAGGGGAGGGAGATGGCAGGATCCATCCATCCATCCCTCTTTCCCTGTGCACATACTCTGCAATACTCAGCACATACTCAGCAATACTCACTCTGGCAATACTCTCAGGCATTACTCTAAAGCATACTCTGGCAATACTCTGCAATACTCAGGCATACTCTGGCAATACTCTGGGCATACTCTGGGCATACTCTGGGCATACTCTATCTCTCAATACTCTGGCATACTCTGCAATACTCTGCAATACTCTGGGCATACTCTGCCAATACTTGGGCATACTCTGCCAATACTCTGGGCATACTCTGCAATACTCTGGGCATACTCTGCAATACTGGGCATACTCTGGCAATACTCTGGGCATACTCTGCAATACTGCCCTGGGCATACTCTGCATTGGGCATACTCTGCAATACCCTGGCATACTCTGCAATACCCTGGGCATACTCTGCAATACCTGCAATACTCCAATACTCTGGCAAATACTCTGCAATACTCTGCTACTCTTGGCATACTCTGGGCATACTCTGCAATATCTGGGCATACTCTGGGCATACTCTGGCAATTCCGGGCATACTCTGGCAATACTCCGGGCATACTCTGGGCAATACTCTCATACTCTGGGCAAATACTCTGCCAATACTCTGGGCATTACTCTGCAATACTCTGCATACTCTGCAATACTCTGGGCATACTCTGCAATACCCTGGGCATACTCTGGGCATATCCTCTCCACAATACTCTGGCATACTCCACAATACTCTGGGCATACTCCACAATACTCTGGGCATTATCTGGGCATACCCTGGGCATACCTGCAATACCCTGGCATACTCGCAATACTCTCCGCAATACTCTGGCAATACTCTGGGCATACTCTGGCAATACTCTGGGCATACTCTGCAATACTCTGGGCATACTCTGCAATACTCTGGGCATACTCTGGCATACTTGGCAATATCCGGGCATACTCTGGCAATACTCCGGGCATACTCTGGGCAATACTCTGGGCAATACTCTGGCAATACTCTGGGCAATACTCTGGGCATACTCCGCAATACTCTGGGCATACTTAGCAATACTCTGGGCATACAGCAGCCCCTGTCCCCGCGAGCTCGCATGCAGAAGCGAACGCATACGCAAGTCCCGCCCACATATAAAAACGGTGTTCAAACCACATGTGAGGTATCTTTATATCATGTTTTGGGGTTTTATGTATTTTTCTAGCAAATAAATGATGATTTTTACATGTAGGAGAGAAATGTCAGAATTGGCCTGGGTGCTCCCTGCATGTTGGGCCTCTGTATGTGGCCGCACTGTGTAAAAGTCTCACACATGGGGTCGCCATAACTCGGGAGGAATAGCAGAATGTGTTTTGGGGTGTAATTTGTGGTATGCATATGCTGTGTGTGAAAAATAACCTAATAATATGAAAATTTGATGAAAAAAAAAAAATCTTGATTTTGCAAAGAATTGTGGGAAAAAATTACAACTTTAAAAAACTCACCAGGCCTTTCTAAATACCTTGGAATGTCTTCTTTCCAAAAAGGGGTCATTTGGGGGGTATTTGTACTTTTCTGGCATGTTAGGGTCTCAAGAAATGAGAGAGGCTGTCAGTACTTCAGGTGTGATGAAATTGATCAATTTTCAGGATTTGGTACCATAGCTTGTAGACCCCATAACTTTCACCCAGACTAAATAATATCCAACATTTTTTATTTTTTTTACCAAAGATATGTAGCAGTATACATTTTTAGGCCAAATTTATGAAGAAAAATTACTTTTTTGCAAAATTTTATAATAGAAATGAAGAAAAATTATTATTTTTTGCAAAATTTTGTTCTTTTTTCATTTATAGCAAAAAAAATAAAAACCGCAGAGGTGATGAAACACCGCCAAAAGAAAGCTCTATTTGTGGGAAAAAAAGGACAAAAATTTCATTTGGTTATAGTGTTGTATGACTGAGTTATTGTCATTCAAAATGTGAGAGCACCGAAAGCTGAAAATTGGTCTGGTTATTAAGGGTGTTTAAGTGCCCAGTGGTCAAGTGGTTAATTACCTGTTGATCTTGCCATTGGACCTCTTATTTTACTTAAACAAGGTGGCCATGCTGTTTATTCTGCAGTGAATATATTAACAGCAGTGTTGTCACCCTGTGGATAGGGTTGTCTTAAGCTGACCAGTTCAGCAGGAGCCAGACAAGTTTTGATGCATCTATGGCCATTCTCGTTCATGAGAAGTCGATAGATGCACTTCCTATTAGTCGTCCTGTGTTAACACCTGTTGCATCTTTAAAGGGCCTAGGGCTTGCCGCACAAAAACAGAGGACGGCGTACCTGCCATTTTTCCCTCTGTCTCAATCCAAAGAAGGTGGAGGCACCAGTGAAGCCCAAAACCAAGAAAGAGCATATGCATTCTGATAAAGTCTAACTTCTTGGCTTGGCTTCACCATCCTTTTTCCCCACAGTGTTCCCAAGGTACTTTGCTTCCTGCATGACAGGACACTTTTCATGGTTCAGGGAAAATCTCCCCTTGCTCATGGAATCTAACACTGCCTGGACTTTGGGCAAATGGGATTTCTAGTCCCTACTAAAAATGACAATGTCATCAAGATACTCTGAGGGTTATTCTTTATGGAGGCATAATGTTTAATCCATTGTCCGTTGAAACAGGGAGGGTGCAGTCTAAAGGCCAAATGACACTTTTTTTTCTTTGGTGACCTTGTTTAACCACTTCATGCAAATCGGCGTACCTGTACATTGGTACTTTGATGCTAAATACTGTTCTTATGGCAGCAGCTAGCTGCCATAACCCCGGTATTTTCATGAACAGCGTGAGTTTCTCTTTAAGATAAAAGTGGTCTCTGTGGTGGATTCGCTGCAAGATTACTTTTATCGGTGACAGGAGAGGTGCCCACCGGTCGTCTCCGGCACTTACCAGAGCCTTCGGTAGTGCAGAGACTATCGTGTCCACTCCCCTTACTGCCTGGATGAGGGGAAGATGGCCCCCACTCGCGCGCGCCACTAGCGGCTTTAAATGATCATTTGACGGCGTGCGGTACCATAGTGGTTAAATATAAATATATAAAGAACGGATTGCCCAGTAACTGAGCGGGGACGTGGAGCTCTGTGTGTAAACACAGAGCTCCAAGTCCCTGTCAGGGAGAGAGGAGACCGATCTGTGTCCCTTGTACATAGGGACACAATCGGTCACCTCCCCCAGTCACCCCCCTCCCCCTACAGTTAGAACACTGGCTAGGACATACATTTAACCCCTTCCCTGCCCCCTAGTGGTTAACCCCTTCCCTGCCAGTTACATTTATACAGTAATCAATGCATATTTATAGCATTGTTCACTGTATAAATATAAATGGTCCCAAAAATGTGTCAAAAGTGGCCGATGTGTCTGCTATATTGTCCCAGTCCCGAAAAAAAATCGCAGATCGCTGCCATTCCTAGTAAAAAATAATATAAAAAAATCATGATTATGTCCCCTATTTTGTAAGCAATATAACTTTTGCGCAAACCAGTCACTATACTGTTATTGCGTTTTTTTTTTTTTTTAACAAAAATATGTAGAAGAATACGTATCGGCCTAAACTGAGATAAAAAAAAAATTTGTTTTTTTAAAATGGGATATTTATTATAGCAAAAAGCAAAAAATATTGTGTCTTTTTTTCAAAATTGTCGGTTTTTTTTTTTTTTGTTTATAGCGCAAAAAATAAAAACCGCACGGGTGATCAAATACCACCAAAAGAAAGCTCTATTTGTGGGGGAAAAAAAGGACGTCAATTTTGTTTGGGAGCCACGTCGCGCAACTGTGCAATTGTCAGTTAAACCAACGCAGTGCTGGAAGCTAACATTTTGTCTAGGCAGGAAGAGGGTGTAGGTGCACAGTAGGCAAGTGGTTAAGCGGTCCTGTCATGCTTTTTTTCTATTACAAGGGATGTTTACATTCCTTGTAATATGAATAAAAGTGACCCAAATTATTATTTTTTAAATAAAAAGTTGAATAAGAAAAAATAACATTTCAAGCACCCGACAAGCTTGCACGCAGAAGCGAATGCATACGCGTGTAGCGCCTGCATATGAAAATGGTGTTTAAACCACACATGTGAGGTTTTTACAAAATCATTGGATTAATTGGAGCAATAATTCTAGCCCTAGACCTCTGTAACTAAAAACTGGTAGCCTGTAGAAATTTTTAAGTGTAAAAGTTTGTTGCCATTCCACGAGCGAGCACAATTTTGAAGCATGACATGTTGGGTATCAATTTATTCAGCGTAACATTATCTTTCACAATTGGGCTAACTTCACTGTTGTCTTATTTTTTTAATTCAAAAAGTGTTTTTTTTCCTCAAATGCACTTGTAAGACCGCTGAGCAAATACGGTGTGACAAATTAGTCCGCCATTTTATTCCCTAGTGTGTTAGAAAAAAATATATATAATGTTTGGGGGTTCTAAGTAATTTTCAAGCAAGAAAAAGAAAAACAGATTTTAACTTGTGAACACAGAGTGAAAAATAGGCCTGGTCCTTAAGTAGTTAAAGTGGTAAAGTGATAGTAAAGGTTCCCCTCTGGGAAGGTCTCTCCCGAGGGGGCATACCTTGCGGAAGCGCTCCCGTGTGATACAGTCGGCGGCCATAGCCACCAAGTGTATGATTTGGCCCTGCCCCCGGAACGCCGCATCGTTGAATTTGATTGACAGCAGTGGGAGCCAATGGCTGCGCTATCAATCTAACTAATGAAGAGCCAACAAGCCGTTTGGAAAGCGGCGTGGGATCGCACCCACTGAAGTTCGGGGCTCAGGGGAGGCTGGAGAGTATAAGGTGTTTTTTCACCTTAATTCATAGGATGCACTAAGGTAAAAAAAAACACGAAGGTTTACAACCTCTTTAAGGACAAAGAAAAGGTAATTGCCAATAACTCACTGATATTGACGGCAACATTTTGAATAGATGGACCCCACCTAAATGTTATTACCACGGACCAAGCAGCTTGAATAAAAAGATCTTTAACCACTTAAGACCCGGACCAATACGCTGGTAAATGACCCAAGGTGTTTTTGCGATTCGGCACTGCGTCGCTTTAACAGACAATTGCGTGGTCGTGCGACGTGGCTCCCAAACAAAATTTGCGTCCTTTTCTTCCCACAAATAGAGCTTTCTTTTGATGGTATTTGATCACCTCTACGATTTTTATTTTTTGCGCTATATACAAAAATAGAGCGACATTTTTGAAAAAAAAAACACTATTTTTTACTTTTTGTTAAAAAAAAAATCAAATAAACTAAATTTTAGTCAAACATTTAGGCCAAAATTTATTCAGCCACATGTCTTTAGTAAAAAAAAAAAACGCAATAAAAAAAAATAGCTACCTAGCGGGAACAGCGACACTAATACAGCGATCAGAAAAATGATCGCTTAGTGACGCTGGCAATAGGGAGTGAAAGGGTTAACTAGGGCGGTGATCAGGGGGTTAAAACTTTATTAGGGGGGTGGGGGGGCTATCCTGAACCTAACACTAACTGACTTTTACACTGCCTGTCACACTGACACTAAATGCAGTGATTAGATCACTGCATTCAGTGACACTTTGACAGGGGGGTGGGGGGGCAAATCGCAAGGGGTTAAGTGTGCCTATGTGTGTGTATGTCAGTGTAGTGTTAGTGCTCACTTACTGTGAGGTGTTCCTCTCATCGCAGCGGTTGGAAATACCGCTGCGATGAGAGATTACATCACTTCCCCCTTCCTGTGTAAACACAGGAGGAGGAAGTGACACGAAGGGGGAGCGCAGCGATTGGTTGGGAGCGATCGCGGGGGTGGGCAAACACGGACATCCGCCCGCTCGTCCCGGATCGCTCCCGGAGACACGGGGACCGCCGCACGCCGCGGAGGGGGTCCCGATTGGACCCCCGACCCGCTACTGGGCGAGGACGTAAATTTACGCCCTTGTGCCCAGACGTGCCCTTCTGTGGCCGTAAATGTGTGTGCGGCGGTCCTTAAGTGGTTAACACAATATTCAAAATGATACAAAGAAAACTGGATTTCAAATTCCACCACCAACACCTCCACTAGAAAATTTAAAGAGACGACATTGTCTATAGTCAATGCAGCTGCTTTATTCAAACCGCTCACACAGGGACATGTACAATCCTTCACCGGGAGTCCTTTTGTGCCCTTGTTTGCCTAGAATGGTTGGTAGTTGTGGCAGTGCCCATATACACCTCTTCTATATTGTGCTAAAACATGTCTGCTGGCAGCCTGCCACTGAAGCTTTGGTGGCCATCTTTGTTTGACGCCTAGTGCTAAGTGATGATACCATTTCTGGCACACTGCTGGGTCTTTCTGTGTTACCCGGCAGCAATTGGAGAAAGATTTTGGCTGCCTCCCAGTGACTCAATGGTTGTTGAAGTGAGTCCTGCTGGAGGTCATCCTGCATATGCAACTGCTACTCTGGTTATATGGGCTATCTTGCACCCCACTTTTGCAGGTGGATTAGTGCATCTGGGGTCCAATCCTTTATTGAAGTGTCATCTCGAGGGGTGAACTGGGCCACGCTTTGGATGCGTCTGGGTCCTGTAGTCACTCCATGCCTATGGATGCTCTTTTCGTTGTCCTGAAAATCTTTGTTCCTTTGTGTGGAATTGGAGTTTAAATGCAAGGCAGGTTAAAAAAAAAATACTCAGATGCGTCTGATGCAGAGGTCGAGGCTGCTGTGGGACCCAGTCTGCTTGGTTAAAGTAAAAAAAATTGGATAATTGAGAGGTAATGTAGTACAGGGCCGAGGCCAGGTAAAGCAGTGGACAGGACAATTTAGAGCTCGTCATGACAGTTTGTGATGGGAGGGGCCCCATATGAACGTGTTGAGGATTGATTCCATGGATTTGAAGACCCATATGGGGATGTATTGGGGGGGGGGGGGGGGGAGTGCCAGAAAAGTTAAAGTAATTCGGGGAGAAGTATAATTTTTACCAAATTAATACATCCCATAATTCCGAGGGGGGGTCAGGACCAGGTCTGGATTTTGTTTTTTTAGGAGACCATAGAGGGGTTCTAAGTTTAGGCCATGTAGTCTGTGAGGGTCCTTGAGATTTGTACACCTAGGTACCTAAGCCTACTGGCTCTAACCAGGGGGAGTGCAGCTTGGTCTGCTGTGGGGGCATTTGCATCCAATGGGAGATTTTGGGACTGCACCCGAATATGCACCGAATTGTTTGATGAGATGCAGAGCCACCTGAAGTGAAGGGCCGTTATCTTATAGGTAAAAGAGCATGTCGTCTGCTTAGAGACTGTGCACCTTGGTCACCCATCCCATGCGGAGACCTTTGATATTAGAGTGTGCCCTGATGGCGATGGCAAGGGCTCTACTGCTAGGGCGTACAGTAGTGGGGATATGGGGCAGCCCTGACAGGTACCATGGGAGAAGTGGTCAGAAATTCTACCATTAACTTATATCCGGGCAGTGGGAGCTTGGTAGAGGAGTTGGAGCCATTTAATAAATTTTGGGCCAAAGCCAAATCTGCGGAGACACTCCCACAGGTAGCTTCATTCCACTGAGTCAAAATCCTTGGTGGTGTCCAGACTGACCACTACCCTAGATCCAGTATACTCGTTTGGAGATTGAAGATTCATAAAGCGCCTTCGGAGGTTGAACGCTGTGTTCTTGTTGGGCATGAACCCTGTCTGATCAGGATGTATTAAACTATGTATTACTTTATTAAGCCTCAAGGCTGGAATTTTGACATTTAAGTGCAGGAGAGAGATGGGGCGATACGACTTTGGAAAGAGTGGATCCGTCCCTGGTTTGGGGATTAAGACAAGAGCTTCACCCATGGATACTGGGAGTGTGAGTCAAATATGTGGGCATATAGTGCTTGCAATTTGGGTTGAGAACTTCCCTGAATTGGTCATAGAACTCTAGGGGAAAGCCGTCTGAGCCAGGTGTCTTAGAAGGCTGGAGATGCGCCAGTGTCTCCTTTTATTCAGTCTGTGGTGATTGGCACCTCTAGCTGGCTCATCTGAGAATGAATGAGGGTGGGGAAGGCGATGTCTCTAACATGGTCAGTTTGAGAATGACTAGCCGTGGAGGTGTAGAGGTCAGAGTAGAACTGCCTGAACTCATTGGCTACTTGGTAAGGGTCTGTAATGATTGTCCCAAAGGCTGACTGAAGCGTGACCACTACTGGGGGCCTATGAGAAAGATGGGAAATATAAGCGAGCAGTTTGCCTGCACGATCACAGTGCTCAAAGAAATACATTGCTTACTAAAGAAAATTTCCTGTTTTAGATTTTTAGAAGTGTAGTTGGTCAGTAAGTCTAGACTGTAGTCTCACAAGGAAAGCGTTGGGCGCAGATGGGTCAGTGAGAAACACCTGCTCGAGAGACGGCTCATACGTTCCACCGCCTGTTGAAGTACAAGTTTGGATGAAGCCTTGTGCCTATTGATGCGTGTGGAAAGGATCATAAGGGCATGTAACTTAAAGAACTTTCACACCACCGCAACCGATGCGGACCCCTGGTTGGTATGAAAAAAGCGAACCCATTCTCGCTGGATACTCTCCAGGTCCGACATGGTGGTAAGCCAGAAAGGGTTCAGCTTCCATATACGAGCAGTGAGGAGAGCTGACAAACCATATGGTCACCCAATATGGGGAGTGGTCAGAGAGCACCCTAACACTGAACCCCACATCAAGCAGGTCAGGCAATAAAGCCGGCGAAACCAGGAGTAGGTCAATGCAGGACATGGCGTGGGAAGGAGTGAAGCAGGAGTAGTCGACAGCTGTCGGGTACTTGTGCCTTCAGGTGTTATTCATGGTAAACTCTGAGAGAAACCTACCAAACCTGGTGATTGAGGGTGAACGTGACACATCACAATTTGGATTAGCAGCAAGGATGGGAAGTGTCATCATAATGGGGGATTTTAATTATCCAGACTGGGCGGTGGGAACCACGCATTCGTCTAAGGCTCGCCAATTCTTAAATGTCTTGCAGGACAATTTCATGGGTCAGATGGTAAATGCACCAACTAGAAATAAAGCTTACTAGAGCTACTGATTACCAACAATACAGACCTGATCAAAGATGTAGAAATGCGGGGCAAACAGCGATCACAGGTCACTTGGTTTCAGTATAAATCACACACCTAGGAAACATAAGGGCAATACAAATACACTGAATTTCAAAAGAGCCAACTTCCCTAAACTATGAACCTTGCTAGAAGGCATAAATTGAGATAAAATCTTCGGAACAAAGAACATGGAAGAGAGATGGGTTCGCTTTAAGAGCATAATAAATAAGGACATTAGCCAGTGCATCCCATTGGGTAATTTAATTTAAAAGAGCAAACAAAAGTCCTGGTTGGCTTAACTTCAATGTAAAAATGCATATAAAAGCAAAGAAGGCAGCCTTAAAAAAATATAAGGTTGATGGATCATCATCAGCATTCAGACTTTATAAAGAATGCAACAAGAAATGTAAGGGTGCTATTAGGATGGCTAAGATAGAACACAAAAGACACACAGCAGAGGAGAGCAAAAAAAAAAATCCCAATAAATTCTTTAAGTGTGTAAACAGTAAAAAAGGAGGACAGATCATATTGGCCCCATAAAAAATGAGGAAGTACATCTGGTTACAAAGGATGGGGAGATGGCGTAGGTATTGAATCTATTCTCAGTCAGGGAATCGGGGGGGGTTAATAACCAAAACTGCAGTGCTTCTTCTCCTGACACATCACAGGAAGCACCCTCATGGCTAACAGAGGGCAGAATTAGACTTGGAAAACTTGGCTTGTACCAGAGGGTACTTAGGGAACTCAGTCAATTATTTGCCAGACCATTGTTTCTAATTTTTACTGACTGAAATGATACTAGCAGATTGGGGAAAAGCCAAAATACATCCTTGTGAATTACAGACCAGTTAGCCTAACATCAATAGTATGCAAGCTCTTGGAGGGGATGATAAGGGACTATATACAAGATTTTAGTAATGAAAACTGTCATGGACATGCAATAATGTCTGGCAGCCTACCTTCTCCTCATGTGCCAATTACAGGCCTGACTCTCTTCTGGCTGCCTTTTTATCACCTCTTTCCTGTATGGCCCCACCCCAGGCCACCCCAGGAAGTCTATATTAACTCTTGCACTACAGGTCTGCTTTGCTATTCAACTTTGTTTGTTAGCTGTTCCTGGCTGCCGTGTGATACGTTAACCTTTCTGTGTACCTTTCTGTGTACCGATCTGTGTACCGATTGTGTACCTGGGTTCAGTTGCAGCGAAGGCCATCCTCACCACTAGAGGCTCTGGTGAACACCTGCTGGACCTTAGACTCCGCGGCCTGATGAATCTTGGGCTTACGTTTCCTGTCCATCTGCAGCAGTCGGCTACTAGGTTCACTACCTTGCGGTGCACTCCTGTCTCTAACGGGGTACATCTGTCACCTGGCCACAGGTGACCCGACAGTTTGAACAGCCATGAACCTGGCCAACGTGCCGCGTCCCACAGACGATCCATTACAGGGCATAGTTCGCAGACTTGAGATGCATGAAGCTAATCAGATTCAAGCAATGAACCCAGAAACATCACCTTCCCATCGTCTTCTTCCGGTGTCCCTTCATGTAAGCACTTCTCCCCTATCGACCCTTGCTTATCTGGATTCCGGGGCTGCTAGCAACTTTATGGACCGGAGAACTGATTCTTCTCTGAAGCTCACCCTTTCACCCCTCTCTATGCCGTTGGTAGTCTCGGCAATTGATGGCACTGTTCTCCCAGGGGGCCCTAATCGCTTCCAGACACTTCCTATTAGAATGTCGGTAGGGATTCTCCACCAGGAGTGGATATCCTTTCTCATCCTACCCAAAGCCTCTACCCCCATTGTATTGGGCCTTCCTTGGCTACGGCTCCACTCTCCCCATGTAGACTGGGTCTCTGGGCAGATCCTGGCTTGGGGTCCTTCATGTTTTTCGTCTTGTCTTTCCAAGGTGACCCCCAAGGAGAGACTTTTGGTTGCTACCACATTGGTATCTTCTGATCTTACCACTGCATACAGCGATTACTGGGATGTGTTCTGTAAGAAATCAGCTAAGGTGCTTCCTCCCCACAGGCCTTTTGACTGTGCCATTGATCTTGTTCCTGGAGCAACTCTGCCCAGGGGTCGTACCTACCCTTTGTCCATCCCAGAGACCCAGGCCATGTCTGAGTATGTCGCTGAGAATCTTGAGAGAGGTTTCATCCGGAAATCCTTGTCGCCTGCAGGAGCAGGGTTCTTTTTTGTTGCCAAGAACGATGGTACCTTGAGACCCTGCATTGATTATCGAGGCTTAAACGCTGTTACTATTAAAAATCGATACCCCTTACCCTTAATATCTGAGATATTCGATAGGTTGAAAGGTGCCTCCATTTTCACCAAGTTGGATCTCAGAAGGGCGTACAACCTCATTTGAATACGAGAAGATGATGAATGGAAGACTGCGTTTTATTACTCGAGACGGCCATTACGAATACCTGGTCATGTCTTTTGGGTTATGTAATGCCCCAGCCCTATTTCAAAACTGTCGATGAAGTCTTCAGGGACCTGCTGTACCAGTTTGTTGTCATCTGGATGACATTCTTATCTTTTTGGAAAATCTGTGTGTCCACAGAAACCGCACTGTACTCCAGCGCCTTAGAGAATAATCTCTATGCCAAGCTGGAGAAATATTCCTTTGAATGTTCTGAGGTCCTATTTCTGGGATGCTTTGTCTCAAGTTTGGGGCTTCGTATGGATCCTGGGAAGGTCTTGGCCATTACCAACTGCTAGCCTCAAGGCCACACAGCGCTTTCTTGGCTTCACAAACTATTTTAGGCAGTTCATAAGGAATTACTCTTCCATTGCCGCGCCTATTATTGCTTTGACAAGAAGGGTGCTAATGCCAAAGACTGGCCCCCCGAAGCTCTACGTTTCATGATCTGAGACAGGCCTTTGTCTCTGGACCTCTCTTGAGGAGACCAAATCCTGGGAAGGCATTCTTTATTGAAGTAGACGCTTCTTCAGTGAAGGCGGGAGCGCTGCTTCTTCAACTCTTTGAGAAGAGACGTCAACCATGTGCGTTCTTTTCCAAAAAAAAATTCCCAGGCAGAGAGAAATTATGACATCGGCGACCGGGAATTTCTCGCAATCAAGTTGGCGCTAGAAGAGTGGCGTCATCTTTTGGAGGGTTCTCCTCACTCCATAACAATCTTCACTGATCACAAGAATCTACAGTACTTACATAATGCTAAACGTCTGAATCCCAGACAGGCCAGATGGAGTCTCTATGGCCATATGTATATATGTGTGTATGACTGTGTGTCCATAGCGTGTCAAGATCCTATGGGGTAAAAATGACCGCATCAGCCTAGCAGACACTGGCTGGAAAAAGCGCCCAGAGGCAATTCAGTTCGCATGCGTTGCGCTATACAAGTCATTCATTCATTCATTCTTCTTTTCTTTTCCCGTTTTTTAATTTCACGATTATGTACAAACCTGGTTCCTGCAACGGTCAGGCTGATGCGCTCTCTAGGTTTTTTGACACTTTGGACGAGGAACCTACTCTTGAACCTGAGCCGATAATCCCAACTTCATGCATTGTTGCTCATTCTACCACCCTGGACTCAAAAATTCCTCCTGGTAAGACCTTTGTCCCCACTGAGCTAAGATCCTTTGTTGGGGACATGATTCCAAGGTGGCGGGCCACGCTGGATTCCTCTGGTCTTTCTTACTCATCAGTCGTCACTATTGGTGGCCTAATCTCCGCTCGAAGGTCAAAGACTATGTCAAGGCTTGTCATGTCCGTGCTCAGTCTAAATCCTCCACACAAGCTCCTGCTGGTCTCCTTATGCCCTTGCCCATTCCTAAGGAGCCCTGGGCTCATATAGGGGCTCATATAGCCATGGATTTTATCACCGATCTCCAACTGTCTGATGGTAATACGGTCATGTCATGAATCATGAGATATTAGTGTTTCTACGTGAAATCCTAATTCATGTATTGCAGAAGATGAGACATTGTGGAGTACATATTGCAAGAGATACTGGAAGTGGCTTAATTTGTCCTGACTAGGTCACTAGGACAATGACCCTTCAATGCTAGGCTCCGACTAGTGAAATAAGTGGAGTCGGGCTTGTGAGAGACATTTTTGTTCAGTGTGTAGATGTGTTAATTGTTGTTCTGATTGCTTCATTGTAGTAATTACCCCCTGGGGGCTTCTGTCTCAACACACACATATTCAGGCTATTCAAGCTTTGGGACCAATCTCTGCTGAGACATTTTCAAGTCCTCATTTGCATGGAAGGTGGACCTGAGGGGGAACTGATGGGACTGTAAAAAGGACCAATAAGATAGCGGTGCGGTTGTTGGGGGCGGGATGTTCCAAATCCTGTATAAAAGTGTGCTGTGTACTTTCAATAAAGTGTGTCCTGTTTACATTCAGCATTAAGCCTTGGCTCATATATGGATTATTCGGCGATTCCAGGGATATTCCTACTCATGGAATATTGGGTGATTTATTTTATGGGAGAAGAAGGGAAGGCTTGACGGGGATATGTTCTACTACCGTCACAACTGGTTGGCAGCAGCGGGATTTTCCCTTCTACTTTCCTTTACACCAGGATTCCAAGCAGACACTGGGAACAGTGAATGGAAGACTGGTACACCCGGCTTAAAAGAAATACACTGAAAGAACTACTGGAAGTTCGTGGAAGGATTGCTAGCAACAAAACCTACTACCGTCACAGGTCATTTGGGTGGTAGTCGATCGGTTCTCTAAGATGGCTCATTTTGTTCCACTTCCTGGTCTTCCTTCTGCTCCTACCTTGGTCCCCATTTTTGTTTGAGAAATTTTCCGCCTCCATGGGGTTCCTTCTCATATTGTTTCCGACAGGGATGTTCAATTTACATCTCGCTTCTGGAGAGCCTTTTGCAAATCCCTCAATATTGCCTTAGATTTTTCCTCCTCTTACCATCCGCAATCCAATGGGCTGACAGAGAGGGTTAATCAGGAGTTAGAGGTTTTTCTTTGCAACTTCGTCTCCGCTCATTATGACGATTGGTCCTCTCTACTTCCGTGGGCAGAGAATACCCTTTTTCTCAGTTTATGGAAGGCATCCTCAACTTCCGCTTCCCATGACCTGTTCTCTGGATATCCCAGCTTTGGCTTCAGCTTAGGAGTCCTTCAATTCCATCTGGAGTGATGTTCATGATTCCCTCCGGGCAGCTGTCGACAAATTCAAAGGCTTTGCTGACCGCCGCAGGCGTAAACCGCCTTCTCTTCAACCAGGGGACAAAGTTTGGCTCTCCACCAGGAACATCAAGCTCCGAGTTCCTTCTCTGAAGTTTGCTCCAAGATTCATTGGTCCATACACTATAACGTCTAAACTGAATCCGGTTTGTTTTAAACTTCAGATTCCCAAAAGCCTCAAAATCGCTAACTCCTTCCATGTTTCCCTTCTGAAGCCTTTAGTCCTCAATAAGTTCTCTCGTTCTCTCCCTACCATGGCGCCGGTCCCTAAAGGATAATCAGGAATATGAGGTCAGTCAAGTTCTGGATTCCTGACTCTGTAGAGGCGCTCTTCAGTACCTTGTTTATTGGAAAGGCTTTGGCCCTGAGGAGAGGTCTTGGGTCCCTGCATCGGAGGTCTTTGCACCTCGTCTGTTGAAGTTTCATCTGAAGTTTCCCTCTAAACCCGGACCCAGGGGGGAAAGGAGGAGGCCTCGTAAGAGGGAAGGTACTGTCAGAGACATTCAATAATGTCTGGCAGCTTACCTTCTTCTCATGTGTTCATTACAGGCCTGACTCTCTTCTGGCTGCCTTTTTATCACCTTTCCTTCCTGTATGGCCCCACCCCAGACCATCCCAGGAAGTCTATATTGTTGCACTACAGGTCTGCTTTGCTGTTCAACTTTGTTAGGTGTTTCTGTCTGCCGTGTGATATGTTAACCTTTCTGTGTACCGATTTTGGCTGGTCTGACTTCTCCTGTTTGCCTGTGACCCTGACCTTTTGGCCTGTCCCTTGGTTACCCTTGTCTGCCTGTTGCCCCGACCTCAGCTTACCCATCACTATCCCTTGTGTCCTCAGTGACTGCTTCCCCTCTCTCCTTATGGAGCGTGACCTGGAGACCCCAGGGGCCGCGACCTGGGTTCAGTTGCAGCGAAGGCCATCCTCACTACTAGAGGCTCTGGTGAACACCTGCTGGACCTTGGACTCCGCGCCCCGGGGAATCTTGGGCTCACGTTTCCTGTCCATCTGCAGCAGTCGGCTACTAGGTTCACTACCTTGCGGTGCACTCCTGCCTCCAACGGGGTGCATCTGTCACCTGGCCACAGGTGACCTGACACTCCATCATTGGCAGTAATCAGCATGGATTCTTGAAGAATCGTTCTTGCTAAACCAATCTATTAACCTTTTATGAGGAAGTGAGTTGCCATCTATATAAAGGAAGGCCCATAGATGTTGTGTATCTGTATTTTGCAAAAGCATTTGATAGTTCCCCATAAACGTTTACTGTACAAAATGACATGGCATGGACAATAGGGTGAGTACATGGATTGAAACCTGGCTAAAAGGGCGAGTTCAGAGGGTGGTGATGAATGGGAAATATTCGGAATGGTTGGTGTGGGTAGTGGGGCCCCACAGGGTTTTGTGCTGGGACCAATCCTATTTAAAGGGGTGTTCCAGTCAAATGTTATGTTTATTAAAAGTCAGCAGCTACAAAAAGTGTAGCTGCTGGCTTTTAATAAACATACACTTACATGCTCCAGCGACGCGCCGGCCGGGGCTCCGCTCCGCTCCCCCCTCCCCGACCGGCATCCTCATTGCTACTGTGGGCACCCGGCCGTGACAGCTTTCGGCTTCACGGCCGGGCACCCACTGCGCATGCGCGAGTGGCGCGGCCCGTCGCTGCGCCGTCCTATTGGACAGGTGATCGTCTAGGGACCTGTCAGTGTCCTAGGCCATCGCCTACAGGGAGGGGCTGCAATAAGGCGATTAAGCTTAATCCCATTAGCCCGTGATGTAGCAAGAATGAATGCGCACAGCAAACCAGGAAGTCAGTGAAAATAACGATTCAGGAGTGAAGGAGGTGAATATAACAGCTCGATTTCAACAGGTATCAAAACTAGTTATAATGCAAAACATTACTTTTTACTTTATCAGCTACTGTCAGACTTTAATTTTAGAGGAAAATATTTTTGTCTTTACAACTCCTTTAACTCCAGGGATAAAGTGATAATTCTTCCACTCTACAAGACTGGTCGGACCGCACCTAGAGTATGCTGTCCAGTTCTGGGCACCAGTCCTCAGGAAGGATGTACTTGAAATGGAGCAAGTACAAAGCAAAGAGCAACTAAGCTAATAAGGGGTCTGGAGGACATTGGTTATGAAGAAAGGTTGCCAGCACTGGACTTATTCACTCTAGAGAAGAGACGCTTGAGAGGCGATATGATTACAATTTACAAATACCGTACTGGGCACCCCACAATAGGGATAAAACTATTTTGCGGAAGGGAATTTAGACCCCTTTCACACTGATGCGCTTCTAAACTGCCATTAAAAACACTGAGCGCTTTTGAAGCGCTTTTCAGGCGTTTTTGAAGAGCGTTCCATTCATTTCAGTGGATAGGGGAGTTTTTCACAGCCCTGCCAGCACATGAAAGCATTCATTGATTTTAATGGAAATACATTTTCGTGAGCTTTTTAGGTAGTCTTAATGAAACATGTGGCCACTCATTAAAATGAAAAGAAAAGAGGTTTAATCATAAACTACGTAGAGTGTTCTTTACTGTTAGGCCGCGTACACACGATCGGTCCAAACCGATGAAAACGGACTGAAGTTCAGTTTCATCGGTCCAAACCGACGGTGTGTATGGCCCATCAGTCTTTTGTCCTTCAGTCCAAAGTTTTAAAACTTGCTTTAAAATCCGACTGATGGACGCCTGACCATCGGTCCAAACCGATGGTTAGTACGCAAAAGCATTGGTTCAAAACCCGCACATGCTCAAAATCAAGTCATGCTTGGAAGCTTTGAACTTTGTTTTTTTTTCAGCACGTCGTCGTGTTTTACATTACCGCATTCTGACACGATGGCTTTTTAAAATGATGGTGTGTACGCACATCAGACCATCAGTCTGTGAACCGATGAAAATTAACTTCAGTCTGTTCATCGGTTTGGACTAATCGTGTGTACGCAGCCTAAGAGTGGCCAGAATGTGGAATTCCCTTCCATAGGTGGTGGTCTCATCGGGGGGGCATCGATAATTTAAAAAAACAATATAAATAAGCACCTGAATGAACACAACATACCCGGATATACCAGGTAATACTGACTTATCACACACATAGGTTGGACTTGTCTTTTTTTTCCGACCTCACCTACCATGTAACTATATATGAGTCTGCATAGAAGGGAGGCATCTGCCCGTAGAGATTTAAGATGGGACAGAACAGCTACACGTTTTAGGCTTGGTGCATAGCCCACGCGCATGCCAAGAAACTAGCTAAGGAAAGCCATGGCAAGAGTGGGTGTAAAGGGGCATGCAGTTGGACCATCAGGGAACAGCCTACAGCGTAACACCTGAGCATCTCAAACAAAAAACTACAGCAGCCTGCAAAGACGCAATGGCATCTAACAAACAAGAGGCAATATGTTAGAATGCTTGGCGGGACAGTAGGTAAAAACATCCACCAACCAAAAAGGGTGAGAACTGACCTGAAAAAATCCGTCTGCTCGCTAGATCCCAGGGAGAGACGAGATCGCTCACAGGTGCTGCTCCAATGTGGAGCGGTTGAGTGAGCTCCCCGGCGTCAGGTCATGCGCGCACAGAACGTGCGTCGTGTGACGTCAAGGGGTCAGCTCTTCCACGCGACGCGGAGTACAAGAGAAGCTACTGCACGCCAGTGAGACCCAATAGGCCAGGTCTGCTGATGCAAGTCGGGTCAACAGGAAATGATCCGACCAGGAAGAGCACACGTCCGCCGATGGGGGAAACAACTGAGCCAAGCCGTGGCCACCTGACCAAGGAGAGAACCAATACATAATGACTATTGACTGAAAACAATAATAAAAACCTTTAATATAAAATTACTCTGGTTCATAATCAAATACAAATGTGGATTAGGGTCCTGTCTCGCCCCACTGTCTCTCTTCCTTCCATTTTCCATACTTGCTCTCCCCTTTCCTCCCCATCCCCCCCTTTTTCCTTCTTGGTTCTTTCTTTTCCTTCCTCCACTCCCCCCCCCCTTTTCCACCTTCCTTTCCTTCCTATCCCTCTCCCCTTTTTTTACCCCTCTTTCTTTCTCTCCCCTCCCCCTTTCCTTCTCCTCCCTTCTAATTTTCTCACCATTCTTTTGTTTCCTATTTTCTACATTTTTCTCTCTCCTGCCCCCCCATCCCCTTTTTCCCCTCCTTTTTCCACCCATTTCTCCCCCCCCCCTCTTTTCCTTTTACCTTTTCTTTGATCCATTACATCCTGGGTGATTTCATTTTCCAATCACGTGGTGTGATCCCTATGGTTACTCCACATACAGTGCCTTGCGAAAGTATTGGGCCCCCTTGAACTTTGCGTCCTTTTGCCACATTTCAGGCTTCGAACATAAAGATATAAAACTCTCAGCAAACTCTCCAGAAGTTCAGTGAGGATCTCTGAATGATCCAATGTTGACCTAAATGGCTAATGATGATAAATAGAATCCACCTGTGTGTAATCAAGTCTCTGTATAAATGCACCTGCACTGTGATAGTCTCAGAGGTCAGTTTAAAGCGTAGAGAGCATCATGAAGAACAAGGAACACACCAGGCAGGTCCGAGATACTGTTATGGAGAAGTTTAAAGCCGGATTTGGATACAAAAAGATTTCCCAACCTTTAAACATCCCAAGGAGCACTGTGCAAGCAATAATATTAAAATGAAAGGAGAATCGGACCACTGCAAATCTATGAAGACCTGGCCGTCCCTCTAAGCTTTCAGCTCATACAAGAAGACTGATTAGAGATGCAGCCAAGAGGCCCATGATCACTCTGGATGAACTGCAGAGATCTACAGCTGAGGTGGGAGACTCTGTCCATAGGACAAGAATCAGTTGTATACTGCACAAATCTGGCCTTTATGGAAGGGTGGAAAGAAGAAAGCCATTTCTTAAAGGTATCCATAAAAAGTGTTGTTTAAAGTTTGCCACAAGCCACCTGGGAGACACACCAAACATGTGGAAGAAGGTGCTCTGGTCAGATGAAACCAAAATCAAACTTTTTGGCAACAATGCAAAACGTTATGTTTAGCGTAAAAGCAACACAGCTTATCACCCTGAACACACCATCCCCACTGTGAAACATGGTGGCTGCAGCATCATAGTTTGGGCATGCTTTTCTTCAGCAGGGACAGGGAAGATGGTTTAAATTGATGGGGAGATGGATGGAGCCAAATACAGGACCATTCTGAAAGAAAACCTGATGTAGTCTGCAAAAGACCTGAGACTGGGACGGAGATGTGTCTTCCAACAAGACAATGATCCAAAACATAAAGCAAAATCTACAATGGAATGGTTCACAAATAAACATAGCCAGGTGTTAGAATGGCCCAGTCAAAGTCCAGACCTGAATCCAATCGAGAATCTGTGGAAAGAACTGAAAATTGCTGTTCATAAATGCTCTCCATCCAACCTCACTGAGCTCGAGCTGTTTTGCGAGGAGGAATGGGCAAAAATGTCAGTCTCTCGACTTCCCCGGAGGGAAGCACGTGACGGCACCCGCAGCCACTGCAACACAAGCAACACATGTTTTTTATCGCTGTTTACCCTGGCACTGGATCAGTGCCTTGAAAATGTGAGTTTTATACATTTGTTTTATTAAACCTTGTGCGCATACAGAGTACACTATGTTATCTCCTTTTTTTATATGAATGAATCATCATCTGGTCGGAGTGTATCTGTTTTGGCCTCATGCTTGTCAGCTGGCAACTTCATCCCCTGGATTTATCCCTTATGGGAAAGCGCTATTGACCCTGATCTCATTATAGGGTCTGATCTGGGAGGTGAGAGGCCATTTTTACTACTGGTGGAGGTGTTTTTCATTCTATCCACGATTCATGACCTGCATGTGTGTGAATTTTACCACTATTGGATTATCACAAGGAGGATCTTTGGATGGACTTTTATATAGCGCTGCACTATTCTTTGTTTATATCTTTCCAGGAACTTATCTAATTGATTCCTAGTGTTCAGCTGCTCACTATTATATTATTTTGTGTTTTTATTGCGCTGATTGATTTTCTTTTATAGTCTCTCGATGTGCAAAACTGATAGAAATAACCCCAAGCGACTTACAGCTGTAATCGCAGCAAAAGGTGGCGCTACAAAGTATTAACTTAAGGGGGCTGAATAATTTTGCACTCCCAATTTTTCTGTTTTTTTTTTATTTGTTAAAAAAGTTTGAAATTCAGCTGGAGGAGGTCCGCGACATTGCTATAGGCAACATCACGTGGCCTGACCCTGGCCTGTTAGCTTGCGCTACTGCTTGTCATCGGCCCTCTCCGCTAGATCTTAATTCTGGAGGCTAAACGAGAGTCTCTTACAGAAACCGACAGTACTATCGGACGTCACAAACAAATTGAAGCACTACCTCCACACGAATAATACAGCGGACTGCGACCCGGGTATTTTATGGGAAGCCCACAAGGCGGTCGTAGGAGGTGTGCTAAATAACAACAAGAACCTGGGGAATGCCCAGGGAATAACCAAGCCTACTTACCGACCAGCTAGCAGAACAACCAATTAACCTGTCTAACAATGTGCGTTAAAAACAGGGGTTTTGTCCGCACCGCATTTAAACGCATTGCGTGCAAACGCATGCGTGAGCCACAGAGCCGCGCCAAGGCACCCCATAATTCTGTGGTCCTAACACTAACAGTGAGTGTCCTCACAATGGAGGCACATGCATTTTAATGGATAGATAGGGGCAGGTGGACTGAAGGGGAGCCACCCCTCCTTAAAGGTACAGAAGCACACCAAGCACCCAGCATATAGCACAATGGATGCAAAGGTGTTGGTGCACTGCTGGACCAATATAAACACCACAGGTGAAACAAAAATAACATAAATAAACATGGAGCGCAAATAAAGGAACGGGAACAATTGCTGCTCCCACTACTACACAAAATGCAAGACGTAGAATCAAAGCACAAATGCACGCCGGTGGCCTCGCTTGAAGTGGAACTACTGTCTCTCAGGAAACCGATAGTAGATTTGCTGCAATTTAGAGCTAAAGCTGTATTGCAGGTCTGCCGAAAACTTTCCTATGAGTCGGGGAACAAATGCGGGAAATTACTAGCCAGAGCGGTCAGAAAACAGAGACTTAACGCGTATCCCTCAAGTTGTAGCCCCCTCGGGACAAAAAAAGACCAGACCGACCCAAATAGTGACAGAGTTAAGAGACTTTTACTCTTTCCTCTATAGCCTTCCGGTAAACCCCCCTAAAGACTCAACGATACGGGACTATCTTTTGGCCTCCCAGATTCCCCAGCTGTCGATGGAGGCGAGGGTGGGACTGGAGGATCCCATTACCATGGAGGAATTACAAAGAGCGGTGGGAGGGATGAAACCGGGCAAAGCCCCTGGCCCTGGTGGGTTTACTTTGCAGTATTACCATATATATGTATGTCAAGGGGAAATTCCGTAATCATAAACCAAAAGCCAAGCCGAGGTCGTATACCAGGAGATCACAGAAGAAGCTGCAGACAGGGAATGGGCAGGAAGGGAATGTCCAGGAGAGGGATCAGGTCAGGTCGGATCAGATCAGAAGTCCAAACAGGGGACAGCAGGCTCAGGGTCAGATATCAGGGTCAGGTTAGTAGACGGATACCAGGGCAAGGTATGATTACACATGCTGGGTATATATAGGGGTGTGTTGATTACGTTCAGGTCACACCTGAACGCAGCAAGGGCCAGGTGCTCCACACTGCCAGGATCCATCCGCTGGTGGAAGCCAGTACTGCGTCCCAAAGGTGATATACCAGCAGGGGGAAGTTCTCCTGACAGCTCCGAACTGCCAGGAGACCCCTGCTGGTGGGACGCAGCACTGCAAGACAGAACATAAATAGCACCAGTGGATGGAACCTTTCCTGACAAGTGTGTAGCAGTTATAGGCCCATATCCCTCCTGAATGTTGACCTTAAGCTTTTCACTAAGATTTTGGCCAACAGACTGTCCCAGTTTATGCCGAATCTGATCCATCTAGATCAGGTGGGGTTTGTCCCTGCTCGTGAGGCGAGGGACAACACCACCAAAGTGCTTAACCTTGTTCGTGCAGTCACTGCAACCAAAACTCCCTGCGTCTTCCTCAGCACAGACGCTGAGAAGGCGTTTGACCGCGTAAACTGTGTCTTCATGTCCTCGGTCCTCAAACAGATTGGCCTAGGGAACAGGAAGCTACAGTGGGTCCTTAGTATCTATTCCACGCCCACTGCTCAGGTCAAGGCTAATTAAATCCTCTCTGAATCATTTCGGATAACGAACGGAACACGACAGGGATGTCCGCTGTCGCCACTCCTCTTCGCCCTGGCCCTAGAGCCTTTTTTGTGCACAGTAAGATCCAACCCAGATATACCGAGGGTGATGGTGGGAGGGGTCCAATACAAGATTTCTGCATACGTAGATGACCTTATTTTTTCGTTGACTAACCCGATAGTGTCCCTGCCGAACCTCCTCAGGGAATTCCACAGGTATGGAAGTCTTTCCAACTTGAAGATCAATTTTGATAAGTCAGCTGCTATGGGGATCCATATACCATCAAATAGACTGCAATCTCTACGATCACAATTTAAATTTAATGTGGAGCTCCGGCCAAAATACCCCTGTAATACACAAGCTAAATGTATTCTAGTAAAGTTAGTCTGTAAACTAAGGTATATTTTGTTAGGTTATTACAGCATTTTGAAAGTTTATAAACTAGGATTAGACCGTGGCCATCTTAAGTGTGGGCATCCGAAGCCAGACTGTATTACTTCCTGGATTTCAGCTTTGCAGAACTCGCACATGCTCAGTGCTGCACAAGCAGTGTAATAGGTTTCAGGTCAGGTCTCCATAGCAACGGCAGTGTCAGAGGAAGTTTCTGCCCCTTATGCAAACCTCTCCTGAAATAAGCCACTTAATGTTGATAAGGGGGGTAGGGGGGTGATGATCGCTGCATATAAATGACAATTGCATCGCCCATTAAAAGTTGATAAGGGGGTACCGCCGATCGCTAAAAGTAAATGAATGACATCGCCCATCCCATTAAAAGTTTATAAGCGGGCTGGGGGTGCCGTTAATCGCTGAATACAACGGACATTCACATCGCTATGAGGGGGGGGGGGGGGTTCCGCCGATCGCTGCATAAATGACATCGGCCATTAAAAGTTGATAAGCGGGGGGGTTGCGCTGATCGCTGCAAATTGAATGACATTGGCTATTGACAGTTTCTAAGTGGGGAGGGGGGGTGCTGTCGATCACTAAATATAACTGACATTCACATCGGAGTTGGGTGGTGGGGGGATTACGCCGATAGCTGCAAATTTAATGACATCGCAAATTAAAAGTTAAAAATTTGGGTTGCGCCGATCACTGCAAATTAAATGTCATCGCAAATTAAAAGTTGATAAGCGGGGAGGGGTTCCGCCGATTGCGGCAAATTGAATGACATTGGCCATTAAAAGGTGGTGGGGGGGGGGGGGCGATCGCTGCAAATTTTGTTGACATCGCCCATTAAAAGTAAAGTTGCTATGCGGGGGGGGGGGGGGGCTGATTCTAATTAATTAAATCGGTCAATAAAAGTTGATATCGGGGGGGGGGGGCGATCGCTGCAAATTAAATGATAAGCAAGGGGGGGGGTTGTCCCGTCGATCGCTGCTGGAAATTTTAACATTGCCGCCCATCTGTTAGGTGTTTAGCAATGACCAGCCAATAGGGAAAGTAGGAGGGCGTGGCTTGGCTTCTCTCATTATATGACAGTTTGCAATCTGGCGGCTGATTTCTCGGCGATCGTGCCCCCCACGTAAATGTCAAAAGTAATTGTCAGCAGCGATCGACGGGACAAACCCCCAACCCCCCCTCCCTTTTCATTTAATTTTTAGCGATCTTTGCCCGAATCAGTGGAGCTAGCCGCAGTCTGAAAACTGTCAATACAGTTGATGGTGAAAGTGCCGATCGCTGCAATTAAATAAGCGGGGTTGGGGGTTTTGTCCCGTCGATCGCTGCTGACAATTACTTTTGACATTTACAGGAGGGGGGCACGATCGCCGAGAAATCAGCTGCCCAGACTGCAGACACCTCCCTCTCCTACCTGGGAACTGTGATCCCTAAGGACCTGAAGCATTTGACCTTAACTTCCCGCCCCTCCTGACTAAAACCAAACTGCTCCTGGAGGAGTGGGCCAAGGGCCTGCACTCCTGGTTCGGCAGGTGTAATCTTCTTAAGATGTCTATCCTCCCGAAATTCCTATATTTATTTCAAGCCCTCCCAATTCGGATTCCATTCCATTTATTTTTCTACTAAATTTATTTGGGCAAAGTCAAGACCTAGACTACGTAGACGTTGCCTAACACTACCCAAACACTATGGGGGACTGGCTCTCCCGGATGTGCGGAACTACTATTCGGCGATCCACTTGGGCAGAATAGTTTATTGGAACCGACATGGTGACAACAAATTGTGGATACAGCTGGAGCAGGCGCAATCCAATGCCACGCTAGAGGGAGCCGTCTGGAGTTACGACCGGCTGGCCCCGGAGCTGAAGTCACACCCGGTAATAGGTACCACCCTCCAGATAGGCGCTTCCATACTGTTCACAACCTCGCTTTCCTCAAGGGACTCTCCTGGGCAATTCCGTCTTTCCTCCCAGACTGGAGCGGGCAGAGTATGGGACACTCCTAGCATCTGGCAGAGACCGGGCCCGGCACTTTGTAGTAGACAACCACTGGCAATCGGTGCCCGCCCTGACTGAGGACAGTGGTCAGTTTGGACTTCCCTTTTGGAGGGCAATAAGACTACATCATTTTCTCCACTCGATACCCAAACCGGCACAATATAGCCGCAATCTGACGACTTTCGAGAACTACTGTGGAGATGAAGGAATCCTGCCCAATGTGCTGTCCAAGACCTATGACCTGCTTAACTCCCCTGCGGAGCAACCAGACTTGCACTTTGTACGTAAATGAGAAATTGACCTACAACGGCCGTTTACAGACGCCCAAAAATATTTGATTATCAGATTCTCCCTTAAAACATCTATCTAAGCGAAGATTCAGGAACTTGATTATAAGATCCTGATCAGATGGTACTACACGCCCAGCCGACTACATAGGTTCTTCTTGGCCACCACAGACAATTGTTGGAGATGTCAGACAGAGAAGGGGACACTCCTCCATCTCTTCTGGTCTTGCCCTCTGCTGCAGCAATACTGGAGGACAGTCTGCACGGTCACTCAAAAATTCACAGACCACACGATTAGTGACGACCTGGCCTTCATCCTACTCCACGCCACTTCAATTCCGGCTAGGAGTTAAAAAAATCAATTGTGAGGCATTATTTTAATGCAGCCAAGGCGTGTATTCCACTCCTATGGAAGATAAGTTCCCCCCCCCCCGACTACGGGGATGTGGCTGCGCAGAGTGGAGGAGATCAGGAGACTGGAGGACTTAGTCCGTACAGCCCAAAGTAAACGAGAACAACACTCCCAGGCGTGGATGCTCTGAACGATGTTCATATACTCCGATGAAGGAGTGGCTTTGCTAGCCACTTGAGTCATAAACTATCACAATTTGTAGGGCCGCTGCAGCCTCTGCATGTGGTCTAGAGTCCTCTAGACCATCCCCTTTTCCCCCTCCTTCGCCCTTCAATTCTAACTTCTTTCTTTCCTTCGTTACACCTACCGCTCCTCTTCTTCTGTATGTAGATGTTTCTGTTCTCTAGCTCTAGAGATTATTATTATTGGATATGTTGGCCAGGTCTGAAACCACGCCCATCAATGGTGGCCCTGATAACAGGTGTCCTCTACAGGTGTGGACTGTTAGCCGCTGACCTCAAATACTGATATTACTGTTGTGATTAATATACTTGCGAGTGTCGGTTGATGTACTTTATGATGCACAATATTTTCTCTGTATGTTCTGTTTTTTCCCTCTGTTTTATTCTTTTTGAAAAAAAACAATAAAAATTTATATTTGAAAAAAAAAAAGTTTGAAATATCCAATAAATTTCGTTCCACTTCATGATTGTGTCCCACTTGTTGTTGGTTCTTCACAAAAAAATAGTTTTATATCTTTATGTTTGAAGCCTGAAATGTGGCAAAAGGTCGCAAAGTTCAAGGGGACTGAATACTTTCGCAAGGCACTGTATATTTCTATCCTTGTACTTCTATTATCATATAATTACTTTACTAGAGTTCAATATGCATTCTCCCTCGTTCACCACGGGGGGTTCTATTTAAGCTACAGTCTAAGCCATGGACCTAATTAAATGAGCACTTTTTACATATTTTTGTTGACATTGACTGTACACAATATGTTTAACTATTGTATTTTCCTTTGTATTTGATTGTTATTTTTCCTTGCTAGTTTTTTGTCTATTGCATCCTGTATAGATATCCCTCCTGAAGAAGCGGTAATCCTGCGAAACCAGTCGAGGTCTCCTGGCCTTTCTCCACTTTTGCTATTGTTGTTTGTCATCAGTACCGAGAAAGTCCAACTATTTTTCTAGGCAACCATTTATGGGTTTAGGCCAGGGGTGCCCAACTTTTTGAAGGCCGAGGCCCACTGAAGCGATTTAGTTACCAGTTGTGGGCCACAATGAGCAGAGTGGGCAGGTCTGTGTCCAGTCCTGCATATGCAAAACAGACATGGTCCAATCTACTCTATGGGCCCTCTGATCCAATCAGATGGAAGGGAAGGGATCCACTTCTGTTTTTTTTTTTTTTTAACAGATCAGATTGGATGTAGGCAGGTGTATATGGACAAAAGTGTTTACATCTGCCGCTCCATAGAGGCGAATGAAGGGTCCGATTGGGTTGGACCGATCGTGTGAAAGGGGCCTAAGGCTGCTTTTACACTGATGGTCTGTGGTCTTCCCACAATGCGGGTGTGGTGGTTATCTGCACTTTGCCATAGACGTTGATTATATCCTGCATGTGTGGTGCACTTTCTGAAAAGCCACTTGCTTCCTCTACTGCCGGCTTTATTCACAACAATGATGCTCTGGGATGGCAGGTCGGCAATCTGGGCTTGCCAACCAGCCATCCCAGAGCAGGAGGTCACGGGCCACATCAGAGGGCTCCTCAGACCACATCAGAGGGCTCCGTGGGCCACTGGTTGGACACCCCTGGTTTAGGCGGTACTAGCAGCTGCCTCCCTTTGCTAGCCTAGGTTTTTTCTTTATAATCTTTATGGATGATGGTACTATCTTATTCAATCATTAAATAATATTAATTGAGGCTATACTCACATTTTGGTACTTGAATGATTTGTTATATGTGCTTTATATTAATAAAGTTGTTTTTTTCCCAAGTAAACAAAAAAAACTTTGAGTCAGTGGCAGCAGCCATAATTGGAAAATATATACATACGTTTTACCATCTTATTCAGTCACTTGCATTTCCGATTACTTGTTTTAAAAAAAAGTATTACTTGTTTTAATTAAACTTCTTCCTTTATTGACAGGCTCTCTATGAATTGGTGAAATGTAGATTTCACACAGAAGAAGCTCTCCGAAGACTCCACTTTAATGTCAAGGTAGTACAAGGTAAAAGTTTAGATATGAGGTGAATAAAACAATGTTATCCTACAGGTCTCTCTATTTTTTACACCTGAGACTTGTCATGTATGATAAAAATGTTTTGAAGAGTTCCTATGTTAAAAGAATAGAAAATCGATCCTGAAATATTTTTTTCACCTATAATTAGGTCAGCTGTGTGCTTGGAGTGAAGATGAATGTAGAAGTTTTGAGCAAGGATTTCGGGTTTATGGGAAAAACTTTCATCTCATCCAGGCTAACAAGGTGAGAGGTTTAAAATATTAAAACGTTAACAATTTGTAGGCTTGTTTTAATGTAGTCAATATTTAATGTTTTGTTTTAATATTTAATTTGCAGCCATAAGTGTTTGAAGTTTAGATCACCCACATTTTGTAATCCTTATATATGCTGATTCTCATGAGCAAGTGATAGTGTGAAAGCAGCATATTTGCAGCCCAACTTTAGACTCCTAACAATATTAGTTCAACGGGCTAATTTGTTTTTGTTTTTTTAAATACATTTGCTCCATACTGGGGTAGAAGGGGCTGTACTTGTCAGGAAAGGTTTTGTAGGTCTCTGTCTGTCGGTTGGTTTATTGTGCACTGTCATATCAGAGGTGGTTGTATTTATATTATTCACTTATTTTAATAAATCACCATATTTTCACTTTACATGTGTGTTGTGTTCCTCTGTTGATATCCACGCAGTTCTGGTCACACCTGATTCGTGACAGTACTCCAAGGATTTTAAAGAATGCTCACTTGCATCAATATATTCTCTATTATGAAGTATCATATTCTAACAATCCAGGTTACTCCTTGAAGCAGAAACAGGCTCCTATTAAAGATGTCTGTTCCTCTGCTTAAAAATTAAAAATTGTGCTCTTTACATTGCCCAGGAAAATCAAGTGACATGTCATGGTGACCAGGAATTCAGAAGCACAAATATTGCAAAACTCTCCCTGATGATAATGTGATTACATTCCCCCAGCAACAGGAACTTCCCATCATGAACTGTCCTCTGAAATCTCGCTGACGCAGGGAATAAGGGTTTTAGCTAGCTTATGCAGTAGGATAGATTTAAATTTTTATAGACAGACATTCCCTGCTGCTTTATCAGGAAATGGAGCCTACACTAGTAGGATTAAGTAAGTAGAATTAAAATGCCAAAATTCTTTCAAGTAAACTTCGATTCTACCTGCCTAATGGCTACAAAGAAGAAGTTTGAATGATGTTCGTATCTGGATGATAGGCCTCTTGTGCACCTGTAAATCTGCATTGGCCCTGAAGTTGAATACACATACACAAACTGAAACACTAAAGCCAGCCATACATAGATCGATATTCGGTCGGCTCAGCAGGGACCAGCCGAAGTTCGATCAATATATGGGGGCTGGTTGTATACAAATCTATCAATTGACTTGTGTACAACTGGCCTGTTGAAAAATTCTCTCTCGATCAGTGTCACCAGCTACAGGCCCGAACTTGTGTGCTGCAGTCTCCATTCAGTGCTATATAGAGAGTTAATATTATAGCAGAGTACAAACTCTTTATTGAACTGAATGAAAATTGTAAGGGCCCTTTCACACGGTGCGGACCGTTTTTCGGTCCGCACCGTGTGTGTCCGTCGGCTCAGCGGGGGGTCCCGCTCAGCTGTCGGCGGACAGGGCGGTCCCCGCACACTGTGCAGGGACCGCCCTGTCTCTCCTCCGCTATCCCCTATGGGGAATCGGATGGAAACGGATCGTCTGTCCGTTTGCATCCGATCCGATCCACCGGACGGAAGAAAAATAGGGTTTTCTTCCGTCTGCAAAACGGATCCAGGCGGACGCGGATAGTAGGCGGACGTTAGCGGATGCATCATCCGCTAACGGATCTGCTCCCATAGGGCCCCATTCTAAGTCTGTTTACGGACTTAGAAAAAGCGGACCGTTCGTCCGCACGTGTGAAAGGGCCCTAACAGGAATGTAGAAAAATATTCTGACAGGATTCTGTGCAGCACCGAGGAGGCCACAAATCCAAGAATTGGACAATGGCACAAAAAGTCCTCTGAGCCACCCTACTGTGACTGATATGTCCTTTGCATGCATACCCTGATATACCACACCAGTTGTCACAAAGGCACACAAGACTTAGGACCATTAGCAAGTATTTTGTTGATTTCTCATAATATATATATATATTTAAGTATTAAGAACAAGTGTCTCTGACTAAGGTAAAGATTTTCTATCCCGCATCAGCTGTCCCAAACAAAATTGCATTTTTAGAGCTTTCTTTTGGTGGTAGTACCTCTGCGGTTTTTTTTGTTGATAACAAAAATGACCAATTTAAAAAAAAATATATTTTTTACTCTTTGCTTGTAGCATAATATATATATATATTTAAGTACACATCTGTTTAAGAACAAGCTTTACAAAGGTGAGAGGGAGCTTCATGTGGTTATGAACGGGGAGATGTTGTGTTTAACTATCTCCTGTTCTTCAGGTAAATGTGGACACCCGCGATTGAGCGCAAAGCGCGCCACCACACGGCGGCAAATTAAAGGGGGCTATCCAGGCCACTTTTTACGATGTGGCGGTCCTTTTGGTATATTTTACAATTATAAAACTGCGTCCTTTAATAAATTGTCAAACAAAATGACCAGCCGTGCACCTCCTTTACGTCCATTTTTAGAGCGCCGGCGCTTCCGAGGCGTCGGAGTAATTTTGGGAAGGACGTGGTGGTATTTGAGGGCCGGCTTACCTGAAGCAGACCTGCACCTCTGTGCGTTTCGGGGAACGGCGCAATTATTTGTTGTGCGATAGACAGACACAAACACTTCCTTTGCAAAATAGTATCCCTTCCTATACAGAGGTGCTTTTGTTCTGTTGTTTGTTGCGTTGTGACCAATTTAAAAGTGTTTTGTAAAAATATATTTTTTACTCTTTGCTTTTTGTTTTATATTTTGTTTGTTTTGTTGCTTGATTTTTCCTGCTTGTTTTTGTAGGGGATAGTTTTGAGAGGAAGCGGAAGAGCAATTTTTTCTTTAGCATTGCCGGGCCCTTTATGGGCGTTTTATGGCCCGGAGAGTGCCAACACCACCCTGGCCAGGAAGAAGGAGATTTATTTACTGGGGGGGGGGGAGACCCGGACACGCAAGGGGATCGTCAAGAAAATCAATGACCTCCGGCATGTGGTCCGCAAGAAGCTGGCCAAAATGGCAGCCCATGCCAGGGGCACTGGAGGGGGCCCACCATGCCCTGTTAGGCTGACAGTGGAGGAGCGTGCGGTGGCCCACACCTTTAATAGGCAACAAGTGGAGGGCCTGCCTGGCTATGACTCCAGTCATGAAGCCGTGATGCCAGGTAAGGTTTTTTTCCTATCTGGTGTGTAGCATGTGTGGGGGAGGGGGGGAAGGAATATGTGGCAAGTGTGTGGATCCTCCAACCTGTGAATGTTTTGTGTCATCCACAGATGTGCAGGAGGGTGCTGGGCCATCTGGCCTGACTGCACCATCCCCGGGACACCAGCCTGATGAGGACCCCACAACAAGGCCGGAGGAGGAGGAGGAGGAGGAGGAGTTGGTGGAGTTGGTGGAGTTGGTGGAGTTGGTGGAGTTGGTGGAGTTGGTGGCGTTGGTGGAGTTGGTGGCGTTGGTGGAGTTGGTGAGTTGGTGGCGTTGGTGGAGGTGGAGTTGGTGGAGTTGGTGAAGGTGGAGTTGGTGAAGGTGGAGTTGGTGAAGGTGGAGTTGGAGGAGGTGGAGTTGGAGGAGGATGTCATGTCAGCCAGTGGATTGCTGTTTTTGGAGGAGTCTTCCTCTCTGGCTGGCAGCAGCCAGCCCTCCATAATGGCTAGCCCCTCCCACTCCTCCCCCAACAGGGCTCCCCTCCCAAGGGCCTCCCCTTCTCCCCGGCCACAAGCATCAGCTGGAGGCAGGAAGTCGTCCCAGAAGACCAGGGGGGGGTGGCCGAGGTTCTGTCTGCCAATCTGAGAAGGGACCAGGCCCTTCAGACCCGCCATCTGGGACAGGTCAGCCAGACTTTGGGGCGGATTGGAGGAGAGCCTGTCCTCCATAAAGGATACACTTGGGGACATGGACTGCCACTTCCTGGCTCTTACAAACTGCCTAAACGTACTGCAGACTACTACAGTAGACGTTGGGCAGGATGTGAGGGCCCTCACCCAGGCTATCCAGGCCAATACGGCATCACTAAGTGCTGGCCTGAC
Organism: Rana kukunoris; assembly: GCA_029574335.1. Taxonomy (NCBI): domain Eukaryota; kingdom Metazoa; phylum Chordata; class Amphibia; order Anura; family Ranidae; genus Rana; species Rana kukunoris. Next base: position 419,077,313 of record CM056049.1, read on the forward strand.
CAGAATTGCCGTGGCCTTGGAGGGCAGGCCGCCAATTGGGCAGAGACCAGGGGCTGCTCCTCCATCCCCGGATTACCCCCCCCCCCCTCCCAATGAGTCTCCCCTGAGGAGCCGGGGCCGTGGGCGCTCCAGGCATGGGTCACGCCAGCGGCATTAATTTAGTTTCCCCCTTTTTTTTTTCTGGAATTTTTTTTTTTGTGTGAATGATTTCGGAATGTGGGGGTGACATTCCTGCCGGAAAAGGGGTGTCACCCTCATTTGTGGTGAAGGGTTCCCCAGGACTAGGGGGAAGTGATCCCCAGGTCCGTGTGAATGGTGTATGAATGTACAGTGACATAATTGGAGCCGTGGCGTTGCTGCTCACAAGTCCAGCATGGTGGGCTTGTGCTAATCCAATTTGATGAGGATGTAATGCGTCTGTGCTAGGGACCACAGTGGTGTGCATGCATGCATTCTCATTGTGCCATGATTAATGTGTGTGTTTAACGTGCAAAGATGCCTAATGTGAGCTGTCTCCTGGCTGCTCTTCCCTCAGAAGACGGGGTAGCCTCGCTTAGGGGGGTTTGTCTGGTTCAGGGGTCAGGTCATCACGTATGTCAATCTGCAGGCCCTTTCTCACTGCGAAGTTGTGCAGCATGCAACATGCTCCGATGATCTGGCACACGAAGTTGGGGGAATACAACAGGGTCCCCCCAGACTTATCCAGGCATTGGAAACGTGACTTCAGGAGGCCAAAGGTGCGCTCCACCACTGCACGTGTTTGGGCGTGGGCTTCATTGTATCTTTCCTCTCCTGGGGTTTGGGGGTTCCGGATAGGAGTCATGAGATGGGCTCCCAGTGCATATGCAGAGTCATCTGTAAGGGAAAAGACAGGAGGATGTTAGTCATGCATGTGCCCCTTGTGATGTGTGCATCATGGGGGGGGGCAGTCATGCCTGCCACCCATGTCACTCACCAACCAGCCAGGTGTCCCCATACACGTTCTGTTCGAATTCGATTGGGATGGGGCTCTGATTGTATATGTAGCTGTCATGGCTGGATCCGGGGTGTTTGGCACGGACGTGCCATATGAGGCCTTGGGCATCGACTATCACCTGTACGTTGATGGAATGCCAATGCTTCCGATTGCGGTATATGTGCTCTGTCTCATGGGGGGGCTGGAGTGCCACATGTGTGCAATCAATGGCCCCCATGGTGCGTGGGAATCTGGCAATTCTGTAGAAATCTGTCATTGCCTTCAGCCGAAGGTCCTCAGTGGTTGGTTTGATGATTTGGTTGGCCATGCGTCTGAGAATTGCAGGGATAACCTGGTGCACACATCTGCTCATGGAGGATTGTGACATCCCAGCCACCACTCCACTTGTTCTTTGAAAAGAGCCTGTCATGGACCATGAAATGCTGAAGTGTTTCTACGTGAAATCCTACTTCATGTATTACAGGAGATTTTATTCTGAACCCCAGCCAGATCAACAGACTCATAAGAGATACCCATTGTCCATTGTGTGATAACCCTATTTAAAGCCTTCCTATTATCAGGTGTAAATGACTTCTGCCCTGTCTCAATTCTCCAGACGGTTCCATTGTTCTGTGGCTGGCTATTGTGTACATTGATTGCCCCCCTGGGGCTTTTGTCTGAATACACATCACAGGCTTCTATTCAAACCGTTGTGACCAATCTCTGCTGTGTCATTTTCAAGTCCTCATTTGCATGGTTTAGGAGGACCTGAGTGTAGACTGCATACTTTACAATGGACCAATAGGAAAGCGGTTGTTGGGGGCGGGATGTTCCAAATCCTGTATAAAAGTGTGCTGTGTACTTTCAATAAAGTGTGTCCTGTTACATCCAACATTAAGCCTTGGCTCATGTGTGGATTATTCAGTGATTCCAGGGATATTCCTACTCGTGGAATATTGGGTGATTTATTTTATGGGAGAAGAAGGGAATGGATGACGGAGATATGTTCGACTACCGTCACAACTGGTTGGCAGCAGCGGGATTTTCCCTTCTATTTTCCTTTACACCAGGATTTCAAGCAGACACTGGTAACAGTGAATGGAAGACTGGTACACCCGGCTTAAAAGAAATACACTGAAAGAACTACTGGAAGTTCGTGGAAGGATTGCTAGCAACAAAACCGAGCGTGTCATCATAGCAGAATTAATGGAGCTAGACCAGGAGAACTTGTTTGCAGCAACGCCAGCAGTACAAGAGATGGGGACACCAGTGATTCAGGAGGAGGAATCACCAGCCAACAAGCTAATAAGAGAGAAACTAGCATGGTTCGGTCCGAACCCAACGGCGGATGTGGTGCTGAAAGTGATGACCCTGTTAGCGGAGGAGGATAAACAAATAAGAGACGCAGAGCTACAGTTAAAACTGGCAGCAGTCCAACAAGCAGCCGCACATTCTCCAAACAGTGAGTACAGCACAGGAGCACCAACTAAAGACATAGGAGAGGTGCAGACACCAGTCTCCATGGAAGAGGAATTCCAAAGAAGGTTACAAGAGATGCGGATACAGCATAGAGGACCCGTATCAGAGGAGGTCCTGCTGGGATGGGCGGATGTGATTCGGTGCCAACTCTGGAAGGAAGCGCTAGCTCTGGAGCAGCAACACCAAGGAGAGGTCTTGCCCTACATCTATGCAAGGTACTGGCCGCAGTATGACGTACGAATGCCGTTGGGGGAACAACCGAAGCAGGCGTGGATAACAAAATTAAAAAGGCTGATCCGGGCAGAGATGCAGCTGGATGAGAGCTACAGAGCCCTCCGGTGGTATGTAGCCCAAGAGTGTCCGTGGTCAGCGGATGACAGCCCCACAGAAGGCTATGACTATGATGGCCTGGGATTGTTGTATTGGAGGATGTCCAGTGATCCCGACTTTGGGGATGATCGGGAGTGGCACTTGGAGGACATAATGGAGCACAGAGAGAAAAAAATTGAATATCTCGGAAGCGCACTGGCTACAGGAAGATTTGAAATTTCTGGCCGCTCAGGAATGGGACCTGGAGATCGCCTACAAACAGCTGCTAGACTCTGCTCAGCGCCAGGGCCAAACTCCCTTTGCCTGGGACTATCAGGAAATACCAGTGGACAATGCGGAAATCCTGGCTGAAGAATCATCCATGTGGCAGGGTAACAGTGTGCTTTTCCAACCTGCCCCTGCAGCTATGGACCAGGAGGTTATATGGCGGATGCAGCAAGTGCCGACTGCCCTTGATGATCCCGTTTCTGCATGGGACGATCTTGAATGGAGGAATGTGCCTGTCCAGCAGTATGCCAGTGAATCGGCAGTGGAAAATCTGGAGATTGCCATTCCCAAGGCTGAAGTTCTGACCTCGGCCGAGCTCTGACCTCAGGGCCGAGCTCTAACCTCTGCTCAGTACCTATAGCATCTTCTGGGTTACATGGACAGGAGATGGTGAACCCCTATCCCCAGAGACAGGGGATTTAATATATTTTTCTGCTGAGGAAAAACAACCTGATGGGCCTCCAGCAGAAGAGCTGGGATCAGGGCCAAACTTCACTGTGCTCTGCCCAGCACCAAGAGCAGTATTTGTGGAGTTACAAGGAACTTCCCCAGCTGAAGCGCTGGTCACCGGACAGAGGGTTCAAGACCTCTGCCTCACCCCTGTGGCAGTTTCGAAAGCTCAGGGTGAGAAGATGGCGATCACTCCCCAGCCACAGATTACAGAATGTATGGACTGTTAAGAGGATGTTATGGATTATGCACCCCCAGCAGAAGTGCTGGCAATAGGGCAGAGTGCCAGCCATCTCTGCCCAGCACCAACTGTGGAGTTCCAGGGAGCCGGGGCGGTTGGCCCCCCTCCCCAGCAACCAGCTCAGGAGGGAAAGCTCTTACTCCCAGCGGAATCACTGGCAGCAGGACAGGATGCTACTGGCGGCTGCACCCCACTACAGCTTGAGCGGATATCGGTGGATGGGACTGTGGTCTCCACTCACAGCAACCCAGCGGAAGAGCTGGCAACAGAGCAGAGTGCCCCGTGCCTCTGCTTTCACCTAACAGAAGAAGGGGTTCCTGGCGTAGTGGATGGGACTTCAGTCTCCACTGGCACAACCCCAGAAAATGGTACAGGACTGAAACAGGAGGATGTCGGCTTTGCTTTGCAAGCACTGGGGGATTTTCACCTCACACCAGTGGATGGGACTTCAGTCTCCACTGGTATACCCCATAAATGGTGGCTAGTTGGCCCAGATCCCCAACAGCATGATGGACTGAGCCCAGCCACCCTGTCATCTCTCCAGCGGCTGAAAGGACTCCAGGGAGAAGGGCTAGTCCAGGCCTCTCCCCAGCGGCAGACGTGTTCCCTGAGAGAGGCAGAGGATGGCGGGGTGAGTAATGCAAGGTTTGGAGCAAGTGATTTGGGGTACTGTATGGATACCGGCATTGGGGGACTGGAACTACTGACTGAATTCAGAGACAACCCATCTGGTGTCTCCTACTGGGTTAGTCCCCTGCCAAAAGGGGAGATGTGTGACAGGCCTAGCCAGGACAGGGGCATTTGGAGAGGACTGAATGCGAGCCTCTTGCCGTCCGATTATGGGCCAGGGCCTCAAAGCAGGAAAGCGGATGGGTCATCCTGGCAGACAGTCCTGGAACCTTAAGACTACTTCCCCAACATCCTTGAGTGACCCGTTTGGGTCCCACTGTGGATGTTGAACTATTTGCCAGGGGGAGAAATGTCATGGACCATGAAATACTGAAGTGTTTCTACGTGAAATCCTACTTCATGTATTACAGGAGATTTTATTCTGAACCCCAGCCAGATCAACAGACTCATAAGAGATACTCATTGTCCATTGTGTGATAACCCTATTTAAAGCCTTTCTATTATCAGGTGTAAATGACTTCTGCCCTGTCTCAATTCTCCAGACGGTTCCATTGTTCTGTGGCTAGCTATTGTGTACTATGATTGCCCCCCTGGGGCTTTTGTCTGAATACACATCACAGGCTTCTATTCAAACCGGTGTGACCAATCTCTGCTGTGTCATTTTCAAGTCCTCATTTGCATGGTTTAGGAGGACCTGAGTGTAGACTGCATACTTTACAATGGACCAATAGGAAAGCGGTTGTTGGGGGCGGGATGTTCCAAATCCTGTATAAAAGTGTGCTGTGTACTTTCAATAAAGTGTGTCCTGTTACATCCAACATTAAGCCTTGGCTCATGTGTGGATTATTCAGTGATTCCAGGGATATTCCTACTCGTGGAATATTGGGTGATTTATTTTATGGGAGAAGAAGGGAATGGATGACGGAGATATGTTTGACTACCGTCACAGAGCCACTGGCAAGGAAATGGAGTGTTGCCATGACCTTGACCAGTGGCTGCACTGCATGTGAGCGGTGTGTTCGGCTGGTGATGTCATCCTGCAGGGTTATGGTTAATTCCAGGATGGCATGAGGGGTGAATCTGAAGATGCGATACACCTCAGAATCACTCATGCCAAAGAGGTCTATGCGTGTGCGGTATATCCTCTCCCGTGCCCTCCTCCTTCTTTGCTCCTCTAAAGTCATTAGTATAGCTATGAGCGAGGATGCCCCGGGCATCTTGGCATAAAGTTTGTTTTGCAGCAAGTTTGACTGCTCAGCTCCTCACTAACAGTGTTGCTTTAGCTGACATGTAGACGGATTGTCTAATTTTATACCACCTTTTCTATGGTCTAATTTTAGACAGGACGTGCAGCTGTTGCGCACAGCACGTAGCACCAACATCCTTTTGTGGATCCCCGTAACTCCCTCATTTGAATAGCAAATCAATGGTGTGTCTAGCGCAGTTTTGCGAGGACGGATACGCTGGTCTATCGAAATTACGCCGGTCAAAAAAAAGTAGATTTCTTGCGTATCTCGTTTTGGGGATGCGGCGCATCGAAACGCATGCGCAAATTTAGACTTACGCCGCGCATCTCCTGTAACACCACCCCCCGCCAAAGATGTCGGAGGAAGCCCGCAAAAGCGCCCCAACCCCCCCCCCCCCCCCCCGCGGCGGAAGAGAACCAGGCGGGGCGAAGAAGAGCAGCAACCACCCCCGACGACATCTAAGAAGCAAGCCCCCCCTCGTGAAAGAGCTAAAGAAGAGAGGGGGGGCCCCGGAGCAGACTAATACTTTAAAAACCCTGTGTTGTGTTTTTTTTTTTTTTAACACTTTGCTTCCAGGTGAATGGGTAGGGGTACGATGTACCTTATTCATTCACCTAGGGTGGGGGGCTGGTATCTGTGGGCCCCCTTATTAAAGGGGGCTCCCAGATTCCGATAAGCCTCCCGCCCGCAGACCCCGACAACCAACGGCCAGGGTTATCCGGAAGAGGCCCTGTCCTTATCAACATGGGGACAGGGTGCTCTGGGGTGGAGGGGCCACAATGCGCCCCCCTGCCCCAGAGCACCTGACCCCCCCATGTTGAGGGCATGCGACCTGGTACGGCTCAGGAGGGGGGGGCGCTCGCTCGTCCCCACTCCTTTCCTGACCGGCCGGGCGGCGTTCTTTGGATACGGGTCTGGTATGGATTGTGGGGGGACCCCCACGCCGTTTTTTCGGCGTAGGGGGTGTCTCCTTACAACCCATACCAGACCTCAGGGCCTGGTATGCTCCTGGGGGGGGGGGGACCCATGCCAAATTTTTATTTAAAATTTGGCATGGAGTTCTCCCTCAGGATTCATACCAAACGGGGTGTGTAGATTTGGCGGGAATCCAAGTCGGATCCCCGTCGCTTCTATGACGGCATTGTCCACATCGCGGCAAGCAGGCTCGGCGCTGGCTCCCGCGATGGGGCTCATAGGTGGTCAATCTCGCTGAGAAAGGGAGCGAGATTGACACAATACTGTACTGTAGGTCACCTACTGTAGCTGGAGCTGTAGCCGTTATCTTGTGATAACTACTTGCTGACAGGATGTTTTATATACGTACATCATTCAGCAAGTGATTAATACCAATGTTCCTTGAAATACCCGCAAGCCCATCCAAAATGCTCTAGAGGGTGCTTGGACACTAATTAAGACCTATTTTTTTTTTTGACAATGGGACATGAGTACTCTATTTTCAGTAAAAGGAATATCATTATTTTAATATATTGTGCAAAACTAATTTAAAATGTCTACAAAACCAAATACTAGATTTGACTTGTATAAAGCATGCACATATGGCAACAGAAGTGTCTAACTGAAAGTGTAATTTAAAGGGGTGTTAAACCCCAAATCAAAAAGGTATTAAATTGCAGCTTACCAATTCTTAGATGTGGGTGGCTATATATACATTTTTCATTATTTTAAGCCATTAATCTGGCCAGTAAGTCTTTTTTTTTTTTTTAACTTAACACAATGTTTCTTAGCTCCAGTCCTCAAGTACCCCCAAAAGGTTATGTTTTCAGGCTTTTTATTATTTTGCGTACACACAGGTAATTTGATCAGTTTGACTGCTCAAAGCCTCGTACACATTCTTAGATTTTCGGACAACCGAATGTCCTTTTTTTTGGCATGATAGTCTCACGTCGAAAGTGAAACGCTTACACAATACGAAAATTTTCGTAAGACAGAATACCGTCAGAAGTGACGTAATGTGTTTGTAACAGAATGGCCCGTGACACCCAGAGACTTTTGAGGGATGCGGGGTGCTCCTGCGTCACCAATGACTCTTATGTCTAGGGTCACCTTATGTCCAATAGGGGCATAGGGTGACTGAGAAATTATATCATAAATTACATGAGATGGGACGTAAATGATAATTCATGTTTTGCAGGAGATCTGGACATATTACAAGCTGTAAAGGTGTTAATTGCGTCTGCTCCAAGATATTCCATTGTGTGAGGCTGTTGGGATGCTAAGACTACCACTGTGGATTGAAACTGAGAGCCAGCCTGGCTCCTAGATCTCTCATTATGTATGCTAATACTGTTTTATGTGTGGAATGTGTCTTGTCAGCTGTAGTAATTAACTCCTGTAATTCGGGGCCCGAACTTTTGACATAGGAATGTGTATTCTGCAGGTGAATAGCTGTTGTCAGAGACGGGACGTCTGGGGGGGATAATTAACTTGCCTAAATGTCATTATCTAAAAGAATGTGATTGACGCCCCACTGTGTGATGAGGGGGGGTGGAGAGTTACTTTGTTCCTTTCATGCTTGAACTGTATAAAAACCTGAGAGTGTACCATTAAAGGTTAATTTTCATTTTTTCGTACGGAAACCGTACTAATGACATGAAAAATTCACATCTGACAAAAATGTTGTAGTCTGCACATCCAGCTTTTGTCTGATGAAAAAGCTAAATCGTATGTCGTAAGCATTGTACTAATGACCTGAAAATCGGCAGACTCGGCTCGTTCAAGTTTTTCCAATCTGATTTTTATGTTGTGTGTACAGGTCTTTAGTATTTATCACAGCAGTTTAATCTGAGGGAAATCCTAAAAACAGGACCTGTTGGGGTGTACTTGAGGACTGGAGTTGAGAAATATTGCTTTAACAGACCAAGCTGTCGAGCAAAAGTGGCAGTTAGAGGGCCGAGAAAAAACATTTAACACTGACAGGAGTGCTGACAAAGGTCCGCTTTTATTTATGTAAAACCTTTATTCCAGAAGAAAAGGCTGTTGCTGTAACTGCATAAAAAGTCTTTGGAGAAGATGGGCTTTAATTTGTTTGTCATCTCCATATAAATCTGCTAATGCATTGAACACTCTCCCCAGATTGACAATGCTGTCCATAAGTGTCATGGGGGTTGATTTACTAAAGGCACATGACTGTGCACTTTGCAAAGTGCAGTTGCTATAGAGCTTTAGTATATTAGGAAAAGCTTCACTTAACAAAGAATACCCAATAACGTGCAAGAAAAATAAAAACAGCATTTTTGCTTGCACATGATTGGACAATGGAAAGTAGCAGAGCTTCTATTCATTTATTACTCATTTGCTAAGCTCTGGAGTAACTGCTTTTGCAGAGGGAAACTGCACTTTGCATAGTGTACAGTCTATTTGCCTTTAGTAAAACAACCCCTTTGTTGCTCCTCCATCCATAGCGAAGACACCCTAAGAAAGGAATTGTGTTACTGGGCAAATCAACAGGTGAAAATAAAGGGGGAAGAAGCCTAAAAAATTGGGATGGTAGGCTGCAATATTTAAAAATATATATTTTTTATTTTTTGGGGGGTTTAATACTGCTGCAAGACATTGTTATTATTGTTTTTCTAGTAGCATTTCTGTCATGATGTGAAGTTTTTTTTTTCTCTCTCTAAGGTGCGCACACGGTCAGTAGGGGAGTGTGTCCAGTTTTACTACAGTTGGAAAAAGTCAGAGCGTTATGATCATTTCACCCAGAGTCGGATGGGAAGGAGAAAGCAGCTGATAAATTCAGCATCCATGTAAGTATTAAGTATTTGGATCTCTCAACAGGTGTAGAATGTCCCCAGTAAACTTATAGTAGGTCCATAATGTTGTGTTCAAAAATAAGACCTAGGAGTCTTTGTATACAAAATAAAAAACACCCTTCATCCAGGGTGTAGGCACCCTAATACTGGAGGTGTTTTACTGGCCAGATCACAAGGTGAATACAGAAGGAAAAAGCTTAAAAATAAAAAAACGAATGCAGCCACCACATTTATGGATTGGTAAGCTGCAATATATTACATTTTTGATTTTAGGTTTAGAAACACTTTAAGCCATTGGGTTCCTTATTATTAGAAAGTATCACACTAAAAGCAACCATGTTGCCTTTTCACTAGCGAGTGCTGTTTCCTAAATAGACCCCCTAGTGTTACTGCAGGAAAACTCAAGCCTTTACATACCCTTTACAAGCCTGGAATTTTGCACACTTGCACATATTATCAAAAAAAGTGGAGCTTGTAATTTTTCTTATATACATACCAATAGCCTTTATAGACAAGTTTAGCCTAAAGCCATATTGTGTAAATTGTGTTTTCCTTATGAATGAGGGAATGTGTTTTTTTGTTCATCAGAGAGTATGAAAGTGATGTGCCAATTTCAAAGTGTCAGTATGGACTGCGCGGATCTGTATTAAACAAAGGAGTTGGAGGTAGGTCTGTTTCTGATACACTAAATTTGAATGTAAGAAAGGAGACCACTTTATATGAAAACAAAATGAGGTTTAACCATTGTAAGGGTGCAATCAGGACTGCTAAAACGTTATCCCCATGATACGTCACAGGCAGCACCCTCATGGCTAAAAATTAGAATTAGAAATGGATTTGAAAAACTTAACACTAATAAGTCACCGGGACCAGATGGCTTGCATCTGAGGGTCCTTAACCACTAGCCGACCAGCCGCCGCAGTTATACGGCGGCAGGTCGGCTCTCCTGCGCGAGAGCCCGTCATCCTACGTCGGGACTTTCACGGCCACTAGGGGGCGCGTGCGCGCCGCCGGCGGCCCACGCGCTCGCCCCCGAGTCCCGCGCGCGGGCGCGATTGCCGCCGGGCGCGCGCGGGCGCGATTCGCGCGGGCGCGTCGCGCTCGTTCGTTACAGAACGGGGAGAACGAGAGTGTGTGCGTGTAAACACACAGCACTCGTTCCTGTCAGCGGGGGGAACGCTGATCTACCGTTCTTACAATGTATGAACGGAAGATCAATGATTCCCCCAGTGAGTTCACCCCCCCCCCCCCCCCACACAGTAAGAACACAAATAGGAACACACTTAAACCCTTCCCCGCCCCCTAGTGTTAACCCCTTCACTGCCAATGGCATTTTTATAGTAGTAATCCAATGCATTTTTATAGCATTGATCGCTATAAAAATGCCAATGGTCCCAAAAATGTGTCAAAAGTGTCCGATGTGTCCGCCATAATATCGCAGTACCGAAAAAAAACGCTGATCGCCGCCATTACTAGTAAAAAAAAAAATATTAATAAAAATGCCATAAAACTACCCCCTTTTTTGTAAACGCTAGAAATTTTGTGCAAACCAATCAATATACGCTAATTGCGATTTTTTTTTTTACGAAAAATATGTATAAGAATACGTATCGGCCTAAACTGAGGGAAAAAAAATGTTTTTTTATATCTTTTTTTGGGATATTTATTATAGCAAAAGGTAAAAAATATTGCATTTTTTTCAAAATAGTCGCTCTATTTTTGTTTATAGCGCAAAAAATAAAAACCGCAGAGATGATCAAATACCACCAAAAGAAAGCTCTATTTGTGGGAAAAAAAGGACGCCAATTTTGTTTGGGAGCCACGTCGCACGACCGCGCAATTGTCAGTTAAAGCGACGCAGTGCCGAATCACAAAAAGTGCTCTGGTCTTTGGACAGCAATATGGTCCGGGGCTAAAGTGGTTAAGGTCCTACTGACTAGAATGGTACCAGCTGATTGGAGAAAAGCCATCCCTGGGAATTGCAGACCAATTGGCTTAACATCAATTGTTTGCGAGCTCTTCGAGGGGATGAAAAGGGACTATATACAAGATTTTAGTAATGAAAACGGTATTATTAGCAGTAATCAGCATGGATTCATGAAGAATCGTTCTTGCCAAACCAATCTATTAACTTTCTATGAGGAGGTGAACTGCCATATAAATAAAGGAAGGCCCGTAGACGTGGTGTATCTGGATTTTGCAAAAGCATTTGATACAGTTCCTGATAACCATTTGCTGTACAAAGTAAGGTCCGTTGGCATGGGCAATAGGGTGATTACATGGATATAAAACTGGCTACAGGGGCGAGTTCAGAGGGTAGTGATAAATGAGGAGTACTGAGAATGGTCCGGGTGGGAAGTGGGATCCCCCTGGGTTCTGTCCTGGGACCAATCCCATTAAATTTATTCAAAAATGACCTGGAGGATGGGATAAACAAACTCAATCTCTGTATTAGTGGACGATACTGTCAGGGCTCAGCCCTTCCCTCTCTGAGTTGGGCGCTCAGCTGACGGTTAATTGCCAGTGACTCACCTGTTGATGATTTCCTGCTTGTCAGTCCTGCCTTCTTAAGCCATCCAGCCCAAATGATCTCTGCCTTCGCTTTAGTCAACATCCCAGATATACCACGACTACTGGCATTCTGCATTCCTGTTAACTTTCTTGGCTGACATTCCTTCTGGCTCCAGATCCTGCTTGCTGATCCCTGGCTTCCTGACTTTCTGGCTTGTCTATCTTTTCTGGTTACTGAACTTTGGCTATGTTTTGACTACGTTTGTTGAGTTCTATTTACTTTTATTATTAAACAAGTGTGAGTTAACTATCTCGGTCTGATTCATGGTTTTTGATAGTAGGTGAAGGCCATGAATTCAGAAGATATAGTCATTACACTTGTTGGTAATATTTTTTCCAGATTGGATGAGCAGGATCACTGCATGGATCAGTTTGCCATGGCGTTACAAACACTGCTCGGCTCACCTGGAATCTCACACTGTGGCTGCTCTGGTACAACCTGTGTTGCAGGCCGTCCCTGCAGCTCCAGTCTCTGTGCAGGCACTTGCCTCGACTGTTACCTCTATAAGAGGTATGAAAGAATAAATTGTGTATATGTGACATATACTACCGCGCTGATTGCATAAACCCAATTTTCAAAAACATATAAAATATATATATAAATTAACAAAACATCCATAAACACCAGTGCTAACTCAAAAAAAAATATATGTAAACTTTTAGCAGTCCTATTAATGCGTGCTGTTGCACCTATATAAACAGTGCCTTAGTCCTTTAATTTTTCAATCCCAAAGTGTCAAAAAGCGTGCTCTATACTGTGGTAAAGATGATCTCCGTGACTATGCACCCTTGCAGTATCACCACCACCTCTATTCAAAGATTGCGCTCACCAGATCACGGAAAGAAAACAGCATGTAACATCCTTAAACAGCGGTTCCACACGATCCTCAATCATAAGTATCAGACCCAAATAGCTCTTTGCGTTCACCTCTTTTTGGCTCCCCCAAAAGAAAAAAGCCTCTTATGGTGTAATAAAGTTATGACCAATTTATTTATACCAAGAAAACTTTAAAATATCACACTCACATACTCCAATGCCCGGCCGGCATTAGCTTGTCCAGCGTTACTGTTTGTGCAGCGTGCGTTCCAAACCTCGTTCGTGATGCTGTTCAACGGGCGGAAGCTACAGCATTGACAATGGAGGAGGCTGGTGACAAGATTCCGAATGTGGACAATTTCTTGGTATAAATAAATTGGTCATAAATTTATTACACCATAAGAGGCTTTTTTCTTTTGGGGGAGCCAAAAAGAGGTGAACGCAAAGAGCTATTTGGGTCTAATACTTATGATTGAGGATCGTGTGGAACCGCTGTTTAAGGATGTTACATGCTGTTTCCTTTCCGTGATCTGGTGAACGCAATCTTTGAATAGAGGTGGTGGTGACACTACAAGGGTGCATAGTCACGGAGATCATCTTTACCACAGTATAGAGCACGCTTTTTGACACTTTGGGATTGAAAAATTAAAGGACTAAGGCACTGTTTATATAGGTGCAACAGCATGCACTAATAGGACTGCTAAAAGTTTACATATATATTTTTTTGAGTTAGCACTGGTGTTTATGGATGTTTTGTTAATTTATATATATTTTATATGTTTTTGAAAATTGGGTTTATGCAATCAGCGCGGTAGTATATGTCACATATACACAATTTATTCTTTCATTTTTTCACTTGGCACAGGTGTTTACAATAACTGCAGCAGATTGGAATCATAGGATTTATAGGTTTATATTAAACACTTAGTTGCGCCGGTGTCACAACACACACACTTTTTTACTTATTCTATAAGAGGTATGTCTGGTTCCGCTCCACTTCCCCATCGATTTGGGTGGTAAAAATATGAATACAATATACGCACTAGGGGGAGATACTCTGGGGGACTTTAGGACGGAAATGGACCTCCGGGGTCCTAGTAGATGACAGATCAGCAATGACATGCAATGCCAAGCTGCTGCAAGCAAAGCAAACAGAATATTGGCATGCATTAAAAGGGGATTAACTCCAGAGATAAAACAATAATTCTCCCAATCTACAAGACTCTGGTACGGTCGCACCTGGAGTATGTTGTCCAGTCCTGGACACCAGTCCCCTCAGGAAGGATGAGCATTGCAGTGAGTCAGTGGGGCCTCGGATTAGCAGCAGGAGCTCCACACGGCGCACGTCTCCTAGGAGTAGGAACGTGTGTGCTATAGCTCCAGGCAGGCTTAGGAGGCAGTCAGGCAGGGTCCAATCCAGCCCTGCTCAGCCCAGCTCCAGCCTCTGCACGGACCGCTCTGAACCTGGCCTTTTTTTTCTCCAGCCTCCCCCCAGCATTCCTCCTCCCCTCCTTTGAAGGTGAGTCTGCCTGTCTCCCTGGGACTGAGGGCGGCCGTCCTTTTCAGGACAAGCCACGGCGTCGGATCCCAGGAGACAGACGATCGAATCTCCCCTGTATCATCACCCCCGTTCCATTGTCGAGGCATCCCTTCCCCGTCGCCCACCCCCAACCCCCCGCCGTCGATTCCCGTCTTTTTCGTCGCTCCGCGCCAACCTTGCTAGGTCCGCGGCAGCCGCGTCTTAGGAAAGACCGCGGCCTAGCGACGCACCATACCCAGGCCCAACATCTCCCCAGTATACCCCCCCTCACCCCTGGAGGACCCCATCCACATCCAAATAAATTAATCCCAGCCGCATCTGCTGCCAATCCTCCCTACAGATAGCCCCCCGGCCTGGGTTTCTGTGTCAGGCCGGCGGCCATCTTAGTACACCAAAAGGGCCCTACGAACTGAGCAACTTTTGAGAATTGATCGACGATCGACTGTCAAAAAATTCAGTCACCCATCCCAACCTAAGCACATTTCCTGTGCTTTGATTAACACAAGATCGGCAGTAAAACACCGATTAGAAATCCATGATTTCATACTACAATACGATTTAGACTGCCTCTTTATTACAGAAAGCTGGCTTACAGCTGACTGTAACACCATTCTAGGAAAACTGGTGCCAGAAAACTATCGTATTATAACGGAAAACAGAATAGGGCAAAGAGGAGGAGGAGGCTTGGCGGTGATCCACAAGACGCATCTTGCGATCAGTAAACCAGTCCTTCAAAATCCTCTTCCATTCATGGAAACCCTTACTCTACAACTGCAAACAAATCCCCAGGAGACCGTCCGTCTTCTACTCTGCTATAGGCCACCCGGACCAAAATCGCAGCTTTTACCTTCTCTGACGGAGTTTATCTCCACTTATACCCTGAACAGCAAACATCTTTTGCTACTCGGGGATTTCAATCTCTGGGCCAACTCCTCACAGGATCCGATCACGGACGCCTGTATTGACCAACTGGAAGGATTAGGGCTACAGCAGCTAGTATGTGAGCCCACACATGCTTCAGGTCACACGCTTGACCTAATTTTCAGACAAAATCTGGAAATAAGTATTTTGGAAAATGAACCGTTGCCATGGACAGATCACCATGCAATCAAATTCATAATTTCCAAAATTCCCCCATTGATAAAAACACCTAAGCCGGTGACAACACACTGGACTAGATCTCAGAAGAAGCTCCATTCGGAACTCTTCAAATCTACCTTAGGAATTAAAATAAAAGCACTCCGACCACTCCGAACAGTTTCAGATACACTGGATGCCATAAATGCAGCACTACTACAGTCAGCCGACTTGGTAGCACCGAAACGCCAAGCCCGCATCCGGGAAAACAAGTGCGGCTGGTTCAATAACCAGCTGTCACTACTGAAGCAAGAGCGCAGAAGGGCGGAAGCCGCCTGGAAACACAGCGCCTCAGAAGAGAACCTCATCTGCTACAAGGCAATAACAAGAAAATATCACAAAGGAATTTTCCAAGCCAAGAAACATCATTTTTCTAAGGCCATCAATAGCGCCTTAAATCGCCCCCGCAAACTCTTCAAGTTGGTCACTCAGACCATGAATCCAGGCTGTCTTGAGGCCCCCAATTCAGATACCCAAGAATTTTGCGATGAATTGTCGGATTTCTTCATCAATAAAATTGACGGAATCCGGGAAAGCATTCGTCAAAACAATACCCCCTGCAACACCCCCCTTGATCAACCTCGCAACATCGATAGAAACCATCTACAATCAACAAGTTCATTCTGGAACCCATCTCCGTGGATGCCACAAAAAATATCGACACATTTTGCGAAACAGCACAGCGCCTAATGATATTATCCCCACTAAACTGCTGAAGGAATGCGCCGACATCCTGGCACCACCTATCATGCAGCTTATAAACCAGTCATTCAGGGAAGGCATAGTGCCCTCCCTGCTGAAAGAGGGCACTATCCAGCCCATCTTGAAGAAACCCACCCTAGACCCCAAAGACCCTACTCACCGCTATCCCATAACAGGCCTAAACGTCCTCTCAAAGATAATGGAGAAAGCAGTGGTACAACAGCTGCAACAGCATCTAGATACCCATAATCTACTTGATCCATTTCAATCCGGTTTCCGTCCCAGACACGGGACGGAAACGGCATTGCTGAAAATATGGGACGACGCACTTGAGGCCGCAGACGAGAGAATCTTGTCTCCTGGTTCTGTTGGACCTAAGTGCAGCCTTCGATACAGTAAACCACAAACTACTACTGACTCGATTGGGGCCTGTCAGTAGGCCAAAGTCGGCAGGAAAGTGATCTATCATGGTGTCTCGGCTCCTTTTTTGGAAAACCGAGGTCACAAAACAGTAAAATTAGGATCTTTTTACTTCAGAAAAAAAACGCACATGTCATGTTGGAGTGATCCCTCAAGGATCACCCGCGTTCACGGTGCTCAAGGCATCTATCTATCTTTCGCCCGTGCTGGGGGGGGGGTCTTCGAAATCATCATTAGCCAACAGCTGCTTATACCACTCCTATGCAGGACGACACGCAACTGGTACTTTCGCATCTGCAACAAAAAGGATCATCATCACATTTAGAGAATTGACTCTCAATGATAGAAAACTGGATGACAAAGAGTTATCTTCAAACTCAACAGCTCCAAAACAGAACTTCTTCTGTTTCATGCAAGTCGGCAAGAGTCAACTATGCAACAAACTTGACCCCCCCACCGGGGTCCATTCTGGGCCAGATCATCACCCCTAGCTTCAAAGTCAAAAGTTCTCTGAGTACCTCTTTGACTCCAACATGACCAATGGACGCACAAAAAGGGTTAACGTAGTCAGCGACTAACTCCATCTGTCTGCGCCTGACGGGTACGTATACGGAAAACAGGAGTTGGGAAACTCCAGACTGACTATGCAAAGGTGAGTTAATCCCTTTACCCTCGGACTACTTCCCGGAATACCAAATCGACTCGTCTGCAGTGGGTGGGCGTTGCAAAATGTAGCACGGCCTTAGTCCATAGCTGGTAGACTGGAAAAAAACCATGGAATCATGTCTCAACCTGGGTCTGGGGTACTCGGTGGAGAGGGGTGGGGATGCCCGCGGGGGTGGGGACTGGCTACCCTATTCAGTCCATCCATCTAAATGAGCAGCAGGATCCAAGCTGTTCAAACGCACTCTGTCTGACACGTAAGTGCATCCATGGGAAGGCTCCGCAATATCTATGCGAAAAGATAGTCCACAAGAAGAAGTCCACAACCCCAATCGCATTCTGCGATCCACCGACCAAAATCTGGTCAAGATACCCAAAGCCAGATACAAGTCCAAAGGAGAAAGAAGGTTTGCTTTCCAAGGTCCCAGACTTTACCAACCAGCATTCGGTTGGAGGAAAACAACCTGACCTTCAGAAGACAGATAAAAACTCTGCTCTTTTGATGACCAGAGAGACAGAAACAACAAGCGCCCAGAGGCGATTCAGTTCGCATGTGCCGCGCTATATAAGTTTTTCATTCATTCATTCATGTGCTGGAATTGGAGAGAGCACAGAGAAGGGCAACAAAACTAATAAAGTGACTGGAGGACTTTAGTTATGAGGAAAGGTTACGAGCACTGAACTTTTTTTCTCTGAAGAAGACGCTTGAGAGGGGATATGATTTCAATGTACAAATACCTTACTGGTGACCCCACAATATGGATAAAGCTTTTCAGCAAAAGGGAATTTAATAAGACACGCGTCCATTCACTAAAATTAGAAGAAAAGCGGTTTAACCATAACCACTTGCCGACTGCACTATAGCCGAATGACGGCTACAGTGTGGCTTGATAACTCTGGGAGGGTGTATATTGACATCTCCCAGAATCGTGCGTACATGGGAGAATGCGTGAACGCTGGGTCCAGAGGACGCAGCGCATCACGGTAAATGGCCGCTGATATCGGCCGTTTACCATGTGATCGACCCCACAATAGGGATAAAGCTTTTCAGCAAAAGGGAATTTAAAGGGGTTGTAAAGGTAATTTTTTCCCCTAAATAGCTTCCTTTACCTTTGTGCAGTCCTGACTTGCCTGCTCGCCCCCTCCCCCCTCAAGAGGCTTTCTCCACACCAGGGAGAAAGCCTTGCATTACTGTGTGTAGTTACAGACAGAAGAACAGGAAGTGAGGATTTCTCAGAAAAAAGGACCTTTAAAAGAAAAATCGAAAGGATGAGATAAGTGAAGGAGGACAGCACTAAGGTAAAGGAAGCTATTTAGGGATTTTTTTTTTTTACCTTTACAACCCCTTTTAATAACACATGTCCATTCACTAAAATTAGAAGAAAAGCGGTTTAACCTTAACCACTTGTCGACCGCACTATAGCCGAATGACGACTACAGTGCGGCTTGATAACTCTGGGAGAGCGTACATCGATGTCCTTCCAGAATCGTGTGCCCCCTGGGGTGCGCACATGGTAGATTTCCTGACCGCTGGTTCCAGAGGACGCGGCGCATCATGGTAAATGGCCGCTGATAGCGCATACCTGAGCAGTGCCTGCATATGAAAACGGTGTTCAAACCACACGTTGGGTATCTTCGTGATCAGTAGATCGAGAACAATAATTCTAGCTCTGGACCTCCTCTGTAACTCAAAACATGCAACCTGTAGAATTTTTAAAACTTCGTCTATGGAGATTTTTAAGGGTAAAAGTTTGTCACCATTCCACGAGCGGCGCAATTTTGAAGCTCGACATGTTGGGTATCAATTTACTTGGCGTAACATTATCTTTTATTGGGCTAACTTTACTGTTGTCTTATTTTTTTTTATTCAAAAAAGTTGGTTTTTGTTTTTTCAAAAAAGTACGCTTGTAAGACCGCTGCGCAATTACAGTTTGACATAAAGTATTGCAATGACCGCCATTTTATTCTGTAGGGTATTAGAAAAAAATATATATAATGTTTGGGGGTTCCAAGTAATGTTCTAGCAAAACAAATCTCAGAAAGAGTCTCGGTCCTTAAGTGGTTAATGTTTTAAATAACTATACCTGCAAAAGGAGCCATCCTAAAGTTCCAATTTAGGTTTATAACCCAGGATCTCGGCCTGTGTCCTGTACTGTACTGTACTCCAGGATGTGGAATTTACAGGAAAGGCCAAATTTTTACTTTGGGATAGAAAGGGGAAGAATTAGACTGCTGTCAAGCTTTTATTGCTGTTTGTGTCCCCACTGGGGGAATTCATGGTCACCAAAACAGAACACAAGGGTGACATCCCAAAATTCTGAGTTGTCAAAAGAGCAATAAATGAGAGGAAAGTCATTCTATAGGAAAGCCTGTTTGGTAAACAAGATAATTCTGTTCATTTTGGAGAGATTTTTCTTTAATTTTATGTTGCGTCTTAAGGACAAGGAAATTAAGCTAAACAGCAAAAGTAACTATATGGGCTTGATCATTCCCTACTTTCCAATTTTTGAAAAATATTCTTTATCTGCTTAGTGTACTCCTTCTAGAATCCGTTATTTCCCTGGATATGTGACACGCAGTACAAACTGTTAGTGCTATATAAATCATGTATAATCTGCTTCTAAAATTGCAGATACCACTTTAGTGTATGTGTCATTAACTGTGTTTCTGGCATGTTTTATAAATGCAGCTGGACCCAAGAAGAGCTCCTCTCAGGACAGTACCTGCACCTGCAATAAAGATCAATATCCTTGCAGACTTCACGCTTCCCCTTGTTCTAACCAGGAGGATCAGCAATCTCTTGGCCTGCACAATGAATCAATCAGCCTTGACCCACACCAGTCAGAACTGCCTTCATTACCTGATGCAAAAAAGCAAGACCATCCTTTGGAAGAATTAAACATGGCTGAGTTACCTCTTCATAGCTTTTTGTCAAGGCAATCATTTTTTTGCACTGGTTCTTATTCTTCCTAAACATTTATTACTTACCTTCTACTTTAAAGTTGCCTTGGATTTATTTTTTTCTAGCAGCTTTCACCATTCCTTCTGTCGTTATCGACTGTTGGGTTATAGATGCAAAATTGTATCAACTCAGGAAAACATAACCAACAATACCAGAAAATCTGGGAGCTTTATAATTTGAAGTATTCATTAAACTGTGCTGGAAATGGCTTGGTTTAAGCAACTTGTAATGCTGTTTAATTTATTTATGAAGTTTCTTTACACACATTTAACACTGCTAGCATACAAACATCTTTAGATTGCACATACAATTTGATCTGCTTTAACTGGTCAAACTCACTGGGTGAATCATATTGCCACTAAGTTGTGTTATGCAGCAAGGGCTGTCATAATCTTAAACTATTAAAGTCAGTAGCAGTAAGTTTTGGCTGAATTTAGCATAAACATATCCACAATTGTCATAAAAATGTATTAAACACATCTTCATAGCTAAAGTACAACTATAGCCTTGAGGAAAGGGCTATGTTGCAAATCAGATGTGTTTGGAAGGTAGGCACTGCTTTTTCTTTTTTATAATTAAGTTTAAATTGTTTTGGAAGGGTGATATTAAGGTACGCCTCTCTATCAGGTAAGCTCCGTTTCCATACTGTTCAGCTCTGCTCCTTTTGTTGTAATGAGGATAGGTTGTGGAAGAGTTTGGTGTCACTTGCAATGATCTTCTGAGGTCACATTGATTTTAACAGCTAATCTGCTAGCACACCACTATGCTAATGTGCAGTATGTGACAGTATGGTGTGTTAATAGATCAATTAATCTTTTGTTTGACATACCTCCTTTGATATTATTTTTAAGCAGCATTGTTCATTTTGGAGTTGAATTTTATTTGGTTTTGTAAAACTAACATCAATAAAGAAAAACATGAGCCATGCCTTTTGAATTGTTAAATCTTGTTCAGTAGAAGTATACAGTCAGGATCATATTACATTTAATGCCTTTGAGAAGAGTTAAAAGTTAAACTTTAAATTATAATAATTCCTTTAGTTTTAGATAGCATGTGGAAGAGTCGGATTCACTTTAAGGGCCCATTCACATTAAACGGACAGCTGCCGCACAGGAAAACCGCAGCGTGGCTTCTCTTTAATCTTGAATATAAGGTCATAAGATGGTTTAATTGACCTATCGAGAAATTGTGGGAGAATTTGGTCCCAGGAGGTCACCAAATTGTTGCCAAAACACTATTTGGTATTTGAGAATGGGAAACTGTTTGTGTTCGAAAACGTTTGTACACGATAGCCATATCCTTTGAGGTACATTTGCTTGAGTCATATGCAATTTATTTGCCTTATTCCCTATTGTATTGTGCATTTGTACTGTTATACCCTTTTTTCTTGGAAAATAATTATTGGAAAAGAAAACCGCAGTGGAGTTTCTGTGTGGCCGCTGTCAATTCCAACTGCAGTGAGCTGAAGCACATCACACAGCTTTCTTTTTCTTACATAGAAACTTTATTTGAAGTGCACAAAAGTGGCTCTTCATGTCGCTGTAAAGTGGTGCGGTACATTACTGTACACCGACATGTGATTCTGTCCAATGTGCTGTGATAAAATGAAGCATGTCTGCATTTTTTTTTTTTTTTTTACAGTTCACTGCAGCATAGCTCCAGGCTGTGTTTTAGTGTGAATAGGACACACAGAAAACCATTGTTTTCTACATGTCTTAGCAGTGACCTGTGTTTTCTAGTGTGGAAAGATACCAGTCACCGCACTAGTATCTTTGTGAATTTTATCACAGCGCACTGGACATGATCGCATGTACAGCATACACACAGCAGTGCACAAATACAGTGCAGAAAATACACTTATCTAGTTCAACCAATAAAAGATGTCCTCTTCCAGTTCTGCTAGGAGGGGTTAATACAAGCCACTGGACATCTTAGGCATTCATTAAAATTGCCGACTATGCCTAAACCCCCCCCCCCACCTGCTTAATTTATAAAAGCTGTACTGTCATTTCTCACGAGGAAAATGTATTCATAGCCATTTCATTGTCGTGTGTCACTGAATGCAGGTTAATATGCAGTATTTTGTATATTAACATGGTTACATTAATCACTTCCATACCTTGCAAATTCCAGCACTCCTCTCCTACTTGAAAAAATCAATGCTAAATCTTTCTGCACTCATACTTAACATAGCGCTGTGTAAACCTACACTGTATTGGGTGAAGCTTAGATGGCAAAGCCTCCCTGTTGGCTTTACAAGTGGACAGCTTTTGCAATGGGGCCCCTGGCATGCTGCACCTTGATATTGCATCTGTTACTTGGCACCCCTACCAGAGGACACCCAGTGCTTAATATCTGAGTATCTTGGGTGAATTGACAGCTATAAACCTTCCAACTATGCTCTTCATGGTCAAATGGTTTTCCCCGCAGAATCTTGAGGCTCTGTGCACATTCTTTATTAATAGAAGAAAGGGGAGTAGGTGCACAATTCTGGGCTGAGAGGAAGAAGGAAGCTAAAAACTGAAATGGTATGGGGGTGCCTTGCCATCCTGGACTACAGGGCTGTGTCTTTCTATTGATGCACAGAACATAGGGAGACAAATCTATAGTCCCTGTATGCAAGTGTGGCTTTATGCAAGGAAAGGTGTTACCTGAAACAAGAAACCAGGGGCAGCAGCTTTGGCACTAGCTTCAACAGGAACATACATGAGAATTAAAAGATGACGAAGCTGCAAAAACTGTAGCTGATGACTTTTAATAAGCTCACTTACCTGTCCAGGGTTTCCCGTGATGTGGGCCACCGCGAGGTCGATCGATCGAGTCCCGGCGGCTTCACTTCCCGTTTCCTACTGCGCATGCGCTAGTCGTGCGGCGCTGTGTGAATGGCCGGCTGTCTTCTGGGACACACTGGTCTGAGAAGACTACGTGAGGAGGAGAAGAATGAAGACTACCAAGGAATAGGAAGAGGCAGATTAGGCCGATCTGCCTAGTAACAGCCATTTCTGGTAAGTAAAAAAATATATATAATTTTGTATTTTTTGCATTTTTTGGAGACTTTTTCCCTTTTTATTTTTTTGGGTGGACCTCCGCTTTTAAATGGGTTTAATTTGTCGGCAGTACTGCAGCATGCATACAGCTCTGAGCTGCTGCATGTCCTCTTTTAGGTGAGCGGTCGGGAGGCAGTAAAACCACAGGCTGACTACCCTAAGCTCTTTGTTTCTTGAAATACCAATATTTACCACTTCTCCCTCCTAAGCTAGTTATATTATTTTGAACTTGCAATCTCTATATCAGGCTGAAACTGAACTAGCTGAACTACATTTTTCTCCCTATATTTTCTGTTTAAGATAATGATGATACGTTTTTTTATCAATTGAAAAATAAGGTGTTTTGGTGCCATCTAATGGCAGAATATAATATATACTCACTGGCCACTTTATTAGGTACACATTGCTCGTACCGGGTTGGACCCCTTTTGCCTTCAGAATTGACTTAATTCTTCATGGTATAGATTCAACAAGATATTGAAAACATTCCTCAGACATTTTGGTCCATATTGACATGATAGAATCAGGCAGTTGCTGCAGATTTGTCGGCTGCACATCCATGATGCGAATCTCCCATTCTACCACATTCCAAAGGTGCTCTATTGGATCGACATCTGGTAACTGGAGGCTATTAGAGTACAGTGAACTCATTGTCCGGTTCAAGAAACCATTTTGAGATTTGAGCTTTGTAACATGGTGCATTATCCTGCTGGAAGTAGCCATCAGAAGTTGGGTACATTAGTCATAAAGGGATAACCATGTTCAGCAACAATACTCAGGTAGGCCGTGACGTTTAAATGATGCTCAGTTGGTACTAAGGGGCCCAAAGTGTACCAGGAAAATATCCCCCATATCATTACACCACGACCTGAACTGTTGATACAAGGCAGGTTGGATCCATGTTTTCGGCTGGGTTCACACTTGTCCTACAAACGCTCCGACATTGGGAGCTAATGTCGCATGACGTGTGAAAATCAATGTTTCCCTATGAGAGCTGTCTTAACTGATCCGACACAAGTCCATAAAGACATCGTGGAGGAATTTGACTGGCCTGCAGAGTTCTGACGTCAACCCAATAGAACAACTTTGGGATAAATTAGAGCGGAGACTGCTAGCCAGGCCTTCTCATCCAAATCAGTGCCTGACCTCACAAATGTGCTTCTGAAAGAATGGTCAAACATTCCCATAGACATGCTCCTAAACTTTGTGGACTGCATTCCCATAAGAGAGCTGCAAAGGGTGGGTGGATGCCATGAAAGTTCATGTGCGTGTAAAGGCAGGTGTTCCAATACTTTTGGTAATATACATGTTAACCTAGATGGCTGCAGCATTGATCTGATCCCCTGCCAGCTCTACAGTGATCTCGGCAATTAAAAACTGCTGATCATAGTTGTCAGGTCCGCTCTAAGTGCCGGGGTGTGCAGGAAGACCGCAGCTGGCTCAGGCTTTCAGCGGCATGCTCATCAGGCATGTGGGTGGATCCTTACATAATTGTCTAGATCCTTGCAGAGTCTGGAACAGCTCTGTGACATCAGCTGGCCTTAGCCCACCATTGGCTATATCTGGGTAACAAGAGTGCAGAAGCTTGGGCCATGCTTCTCCTTTAAGTACTTTTTTTTTTATTATTATCATATATGTTGATTACAATTTATCTGGAATTGCTGAGGACATCCACAATACACATGCACAATACCATAATGGACTCTCACCTCATGGAGGTATGCATGGGCAACTACGTTATTTTGGTTAGGATTAGGGACAGGGCATTGTTCATATTGAACTGAATGCCTAATCATGTTCAGTAAAGTTATATTAACCTTTGAAGGACTGGTCTGTAGTTATTTAAAGGGGCGCATGTTGGTTTTGGCGCATTTCAAAAGAACCTGAGTTTGTAATGCACTGTATGTCAAACTACTACAAAAGTTTAACTCAGCATGGCACAGAGAAAAATGTAGTTGGCATGGGTAACCAAGTGAAGGAACCAGCTACAAGCAACCAGTTGTTAAGCTTGGTACCTGGTAAGGTAACAAGTCCTCTGGGAGCAATGGGGTCTATGTTCTGGCTCCCTCCTTGGTATCCAATAGCAAACGAATGCATACCTGCGTTATGGAGAGCAATGGCCTGGTCGCGAGGAACAAGGAGGAAATAGTTATGTGAGAGCACGCAAGAGGTTTGTGTTAGGTATTCGGCAGGACACTATGCTGTTACTGTGAGTGGTGGAGTGGGTGCAGGCTCAGCACGTCCCTTCTAGTGCGAACATACAATTACAGTGTGTAATGACATGGGACAGGTCACTTTTCAGAGGAACTCTGCAATATATTACTGAACATAGAGAAAGTTTATCTCTGTCGGGGAACTGCCTTAATGCTCGATTTTTCACATGACCACAGTCCCTGCCTAGTACTGGACATTGATGAGCGCACTCCATGTGAGAGGTACCCCCACGTGCATGGGGGGCGCAGATGACCCACTCCCAAGCAGGCTAAAAGCAACTTTCACTGGAGCAAGTCAACCAGGGCAGGCATCAGAAATTTTGGGGCCCCTTACATAGCTTTTGTACTGGGCCCCCCTGGGCCTGACCACCAACATTCCCCAGGGTAGACTCACTGGCCATGTCTCAGAATCTTTTATAAATGGGGAGGAATACAATTTACAGCTTACCAATACTTAGATGTGGTGGCTGCATTCATTTTTATTTTTTGGGATAAAGGTGTTTTTTTAATAAACATAAAATTATAATTTTCTGTTTGGAGAAAGAGGGCAGAGAAAGCAAGGGAAGTGAGAGAGATAGGTAGGGGTGGAGAGAGGGATAGAGGGGGCAGAGAGAGTAAAGTGAGCAGGGAGAAAAGGGGACATAGAGAGAGCAGGGGGGGGGGAGAGAGTGATAGAGTAGGGAGAGAGCGATGGGGCAGGGGAGAGATAGAGCGCAGGGAGAGACAGACATCGGGAGAGAGGGAGGGCGGAGAGAGAAAGCAGTGAGCGAGAGAGGAGCCGAGAGATTCAACGTAACAATTTTTATATATTGTATTAATGGAACAGAAAAAGGTGCAAGTATTTACAGGATGGGTATCACAAAAACGGACATAAGCAACAGTACAATAAAAGGATTTAGAAATAAAAAAAAAAAAGTAATGGTACACTTAAAGATTAAATTGATATTAAAGCTTACATTTTTTTATTTATTTTTTGTATTAAAATAGTAAACCGTCACGATTTAGCCTGTGGTTTTCCTGCCTGTTTAGTTCTTACCTCCTTACGGCAGTGTTTCTTCTATATCTGTGATGCCTTTTGTGAAGAAAATACACTCTATTCTGTATTTTCTCATAGATTTGGTTTTGTGTTAAGAACCCCTGGACCGATCTGGGTGAAATTTGGATATGTTGGTCCACCAGATCGGGGCTACCAGGGGATATGTTGTAATTGTAGGGATGCCTTGTGTGGAAAGGGGTGTTCCAACTGATCTCAATATATCCCAGGCAGACAGAGGGCGGGTATACTATAAAAGCTTGCTGTGGTAATGTCGTCTGCTACGGGGGATGTAAATGAACATTAGGACGGCTCCTAAAGACCTTTCATGGTGTTATGCTAATGGACACTGTATTCTGTGAATTTCTATTGACAATAAATGTGTATTGTGGGGTAGCACAGTCTAAAGGTCAGGTGTCTGACTTTTAGCTCATGTAGATTATCCCAGAGACAGATTGTCTGTCGACTAAAAAATGTGTATTGGGGGGGACTTGGGTGGAGTGTGTCATTGTCCATTTGATTTCTGCAAGTATTCTTTTTGGTGTATATAAGGGCCTGCCTTCTCAGTAAAGTTGGTCTATGCATGGTACACCCTTCATGAAGTCTTGGCTCATGTTTGGGGGCATATCCTAACCTTTTGTGAAGGACCATCCTGGAAACTGCATTCATCTCCACTATCCCGCTACCTCCTATGGTAGCAATAATCAAAAAAGCTTGGCGATTAAGGGATGGAAAGAAGGCCGAAGTACCATAACTACTGCAGGTCTTAACAACTGGTGGCAAGCAATGGGATTGAATGGGATGCATAACGGAAGCTGCGGTGGCTCAACGCGATTGGCACTGCGCTGACAAGCCGTTCACCTCTGCAGCCAAGGGTTCGGATCCCGGTCTCGGCTGCATGTGAATTGAGTTTGGTGGTCTCAGCCCGGCTCCCGGTGGGTGTGCTATGCAAGGTAAGCCTGCGCTTAGTACGCCCACCCCCCTCCCACAAAAACCACCACACTTACACGCACTCAAAATTGGGTTAACATGCACGCACTTTGGCCACGCGGTCTCTAAAAAAAGAGAGGCGAAGGACTAACGGGGCTGGCTGAGCAGGCTAGATGCTCTCACTCCCTCATAGGGGAGTCCCTCTGCCCCGTTGGGCTTCAAAGCGGAGCAGGTAGGGCGGGCTGTGTGGGAGGACCCCCTCACACCCGCCATTGCCACCCGGGGCATGGAGAAAGATGGAAGATTGCCTCTGGGGGAGGTCTGCCTGCTCCCAAAACTCCTGCAGTCCGGCTCCTCTCTCGAGTACACGCACAAAATACACTTTAGAAAAAAAAAAAGAATGGGATGCATAAAGACAGCGGGTGAATGGTCCAGCATTACGAGAGACTAAAGATGACTACGCTAAAGGATCTGCTGGAAGCCCAAGGTCAAGTGGCAAGCAACAAAAAGAAAAATACCCTCATAGCAGAACTAATAGAGGGCGACCAAACCAGCAGCATGACGAATATCAGCCATGAGGAAGCAGAGTTCCAACAGAAGGTGATGTGGAGGCAAAACTTATATGGGCCAAATCCAACAGCGGAGATGGTGACGCAAGTCCTGGCACAGGTGAGCGCAGAGCCCAACAGGCAAGCTTAAACCGAATCATAGATTCGGTTTTGTGTTAAGAACCCCAGGACCGATCTGGGTGAAATTTGGATTTGTTGGTCCCCCAGTTCGGGGCTACCAAGGGATATGTAATTGTAGGAATACCTTGTGTGGAAAGGGGTGTGCTCTCTGCCTGTAGATAATTGATTTATTCCTTAACCGCTTAAGGACCCATTCACGTCGATATACGTCGGCAGAATGGCACAGCTGGGCACATCCACGTACAGGTACGTGGTCCTTTAAGCCCAGCCGTGGGGTGGCGCACGCGACCCAGTCCGAAGCTCCGTGACGCGCACAGCGGACCCGATCACCGCCGGTGTCCCACGATCGGTCCTCCGGAGCTGAAGAACAGGGAGAGCTGTGTGTGATAATGGGAAGGACTCCCCCAGTGGGGGTTTTTTGGGTTTTTTTTGGCAGCAGGGTATATTGAATGGTAGATGGAAAAAAAAATTAAATTAATGTTATTATAAAAAGTAGAAAAAATGTATTGGTACATTGAAAGTCATAAAAAGTAGCTCTGGTATTCCATACAAGGTCAATAAATACATACAGAAGGATAAGCACCAAAAGTGTGACATAAAGAAACATAAATGGTATACAATCATGTCATACATGTCCTGACACGTTTCAGCCCAATTAGGGTCTTCTTCAGAGAAACTATAAGGTGCTAACTACTTGCTGTATGTAAGTGTTGTTGTATTTGAACCAGAGATTGCTTGAAAGCTAAAAAAAACTCCAAGAATGGACCCCAAGAGTGATCCTCCACACAACAGGCAGAGCACCAAAGCGACGCAAAAAAAAGGGGGGGAAGGGGAAAAGAAACATGCATGGGGAAGTGATAAGGACACATATGTATGCGAAGCTAGGGGTAAGAAAGAACTTTGTATAGGTGTATTAATTGAAATATATATTCAAAAGAATACCTCTGTTGATGAAAAAGCTAGGGTCAGGAAACAGCACTAAGCTAACATGAGCCCATGCCTACAGAGGAAAGAATATAAAGGAGAAAAATTGAAGGACATTATATGGGAGCACATCAAAATAGCATTACCCAAGGGTTGAGCTTCTTACCCCAAGTGTAGTGATCCGCTCCTGCAGCAGTGGACAAGGGTCACAGACTGACTCCATCAGTACCTGGAGAGTATATATAGGTGTATGCACAATACCTAAACCAATGGGAGTCCTAGGTGGGTGGCTATCTCCACCCTGGGCGACCTCCCCTCAACAGCTGAACCAGCCAGATCCATAACCGCAATGGCGGCTATCCCCACTGTGAGCTCCTCTGCATCAGTGGAGGACAAGTCCCCGACAAGTGTCGTGGTTCCGTCGTGCCCGTGACGTCACACGCATGCGCGGTGCGCACGCGCATAGACAAGACACGTCGCTCCGGAAAAACCAAAGACCCTGTCAGTGAGGGGGAAAAACACCAAACAGCATGGCAGGACTAGCCCGCCATCTAGTGCAGTAAGAGTGTACCCAGAACCTGGGCTCTCTCCGCCTCACTGAGAAGCAGCCAGAGACAGCAAGTCAGGGCCAATCGGTGACAGGACTGCCATCCTGTGGAGGAATATCATAAGGATCCTAAATGAGAGAATTAACAAAGAAAGGTAATAGAATACAATAAGTTTAAAAATAGGACAAATAATTTTTTGTTTTTATATAATAAAAGAAGAATTGAAACACAGACAGAAAGTCCCATGTAATGAGACTGTCTGGGTATGTTGAAATCTCCTAAACTGGATGGATTGAACCATAAAAAAATATATGGCTTGAAAAGTCCCTGTGAGACAGGATTCTGCAGTAATATAAATCGGCAAAGGGTTTTTTATCAGATTGGGATGACATTTTACAAAATGTGGGACCTCAATAAAAAAAAAAAAAAAAAATGAATAAAAGAAATAACGGTCAGACTTTAAGAAAAACAAGGGAACTCGGGAGGCCACAGGTTTTTCTGTATGGGAAAAGACTTGGTGTGAAGTATTACATTTCAAGAGTATTAATTCATATGGCAATATGGTTAAGGAAATAATGGGACGGAAAAAACAATAGAAAAACTAGTCTGGCATTAGGTGAAAGGAACAATCATTGAGTTTTCCCTGAAGTGAATCCTTTCAGAAACCGATCAAAGGGGAACAAAGGAAACTTGAGGTACTTTGTAGTTATGGACAAGGGCAACATGTCTCCCAATTGGGAGATAAATGTTGTCGATGTCCATACTATATTTGTGTTGAGACACACGTCTCCAAAATTCCTGCTTAGTTTTGCCTACGTAGTAGGCGTCACATTCCATGTAATACACAACTCCACGTGTGTGACAGTTTACAAAATGTGTGGGTTCGAACATTTCCCCGTTGGGGAGACAAAAGGTCTTTTCTCATTAGAAAGCAGAACGAGCATCGCCCACATTTGAAAGTACCAAAAATTGGGCAATGTTGGTTCCTCTGCTGAGCATCTTTGTATTCACTGGACACTTAAGAGGTCCTTTATAGAAGTGGCCCATTTATATATAATGGAAGGGTGGTCTGCAATGAATGTACTGATTTTGGGATCATCAGTCAAGATGGTTCAATGCTTGTGCACTATGTTTTTGATAACCAGGATCATTTTGCGGTACTCTCTACAACATCAGGTTAGTTCTGAATTAGCGTCGTTGCGTAATTTCTTTTTGAAAAGGAGGTCCTGTCTTAGCTGGGCAAACGTTCTATTGAATGCTCTGCGTAGGCAGGATCTACTATAACCTCTATCAAGGAGTCGTATCTGGAGCTTGTCCGCCTCTTCTCTGAAAAGTGTGTCAGTTGAGCAGTTGCGACGAAGACGCAAATATTGCCCATACGGGATGGAATTTTATAAAGGCATAGGGTGGTAACTTTCAAAGTGTAAAACCGTATTTCCAGCTGTAGCCTTATGAAAAAGGGTACTGCATAGAATCTTTTCCGGATTAACAAATAATTGTACATCAAGAAAATGTTTTGCTTGTCATAAATCATGATAAAGGTCAGATTATGATCGTCGATGTTGAGCAAATCAAAAAATTCAAGCTGTTTGGTCTCCGAACCATCCCAGATGACGATGACACCTTGATGTGGCGAAGGTATTCAACGAGATCCTTGTCGTCCGGGAGGGACCACATCCACTCCAGGTACAAATTGGCGTAGGATGGGGCACAACATTATATATTATATAGGATGGGGCACAACATGTCCCCATCGCTACGCCTTGCACCTGGAGGTAGTGGGAGCACTCAAAAGAGAAAAAATTGTGAAACAATATATAGAGTAAGCCATCAAGTAAAAAGTCGTTGAGATTACGATCGTGTCGTGAACCTCGTGCGAGAACCCGCCCCACAGCAGCCAACCCTTTCTCATGGGGGATGCTGCTGTATAGGGCCTCGACATCAATCGAGACAATAATCATATTGTTGGAAATGATTAGACCAACGGTCTGCAGAAAATGTAATGTATCCTTAGTGAAGGAAGGGAGGGACGTGACATATGGTTGCAGGTGCACGTCAATAACTCTACTTAGGTTCTCCGTGATCGAGCCATTCGCGTAAACGATGGGCCCTCCGGGAGGAGGTATTTTGTTCTTGTGGATTTTGTGTACACTGTAAAATGTTGCTGTTTTGGGGTGTTTGGTCCTAATAAAACTGCGGAGATCTAATGAAATGACTCCATTTGTATATGCCTGATCGACCAAATTGAAAAAGTCGGTGTAGTATTGTGTAATGCGTTGTATGGGCAGCTTACAGTACCACTCGCCATTATCTAAGATGGTTTGACACATAGTGGTGTAAGCCTGGTTGTCCATAACAACATTATTGCCACCTTTTGTCTGAAGGTTTTATCGTAATTTTGGTATTTTTGCGTAAGGAATTGAGTGCCTCATTTTCTTCCTGACTGAGGTTATTGGGGTGCTGTTTGCTAGTTGGGAGTTTACAGAGATTGCGCATAGTTTGTCTTACAAACGTGGATACGCAAGGATTGGTCTTGAGACGGGGGAACTTATTGGAGGGGGCCTTAAACATATAGACAGCACTGTCTTGAGGCCTGGAGGGTTCCTCTAGCAGTGTGTCCAGATCAATAAGGCCCATGAGGTCTAAGGTGTTGTTTTCTTGGTACAACAGTGTAAGGTCCCGCAGTGCCTTAAACTCCCTCATGCTAAAACAGGACCAATCCGTAGGGTCCGAAGTGACATCTTTAGAGTACATACATCTAAGTATTACCATATTTATCGGGGTATTGCACGCTCTTGCGTATAGCGCGCACCCCTAAAGTTGACCCGAAATTCCTGCAAAAAAATTTTTTAGAACATTTTATTACTTACAGTTTTGGTGTCTTGCCCGGCGTCCATCGTCCAGTCCGGCGTCCGTCTGCGGCCTCGGTGGTGTCCTTCCTGCTTCTCCAGCCCTGTCTCGAGTCGAATCCCCACTTCCCGCACTCAGTTTGAACGCCTCCGCCGACATATACCGAGTGCAGTACACTCGGTTACATTCGGCAAGGCTTCGCTCGTGCTCACGCTCTGTGACGTTTATGCGTGAGCACGAGCGAAGCCGAGCCTAGCCAAATGTACCCGAGTGTACTGCACTCGGTATATGTCGGCGGCTCACTTCAAACTGAGCGCGGGAAGCGGGTATCGGCGTATATGGCGCACCTACGATTTTCCCCCTTTTTTAAGGGGGAAAAAGTGTGCGGTATACGCCGATAAATACGGTAGTTTGCGTGCGAAGAGATGTAAATCTGTAATGACCCCAAACAGGTCAAAGTTGCATTCAGGACAAAACGTAAGTCCACGTGAGAGGACTGAGATTTTTCATCAGGGGTTAAGAAATGGGAGGAGAGATTAATGACACTTAGTTGTTGGCCGATATCGGACAACAAAGGGATCCAGGCCCTTGCTCGTTTTAACCTGCCTGGGGGGAGCCGGAACCCCGTAAGGGGTTTAAAGTTTTCTGTAAAGTGGGATTTACTGGTCCTACAGTACTGGTCGTATTGTTGGGTATGTCAGGTGGGTAAGAATCTGGATCATTCGGAGATGTACTCTGAACGGAGCTTGATGAAGCTGACGGGATAGCTGTGTCCACTGTGATAGCTTCACCATCGGAGATGGAGTCACTAGTTATCCTATGTTTTTTGTTATCCTGTTATACTGATCCTCTATTGTTCCTATTCCTTTTGTACTTACCCGACCACTTTGGGCGGTATTGACATCCCGTCCAGATGGGGGTGGGGGAGGCACGTTGGAAATTTTGTGCAGTAAGTTAGATCCCTTTTTTTTTTGCTCACGTTGGGGCTTTTTGTTAGACATTTGTGAGGTATTCGTGTTCCATCTGTAGGCACGTTGCTCAGAGAAGGATTTTGTCGCTCCAAAATTTGATCTCCTTGTCCTGTAAGATATTCCTATTAAAGGATAGTAGATTGGCATCAAGAATTGTCTGCAACACAGCTTCCCTGTTCTTCACATATAGGGAAACACAATCAATGACATCACACGTGCAGCCCCCCCTCTACAGTTAGAAACACAAATGAGGTCACACTTAACCCCTTCACCGACCCCTAGTGGTTAACTCCTAAACTGCAATTGTCATTTTCACAGTAAACGATGCATTTTTATAGCATTTTTTGCTGTGAAAATGACAATGGTTCCAAAAATGTGTCAA
This sequence comes from Rana kukunoris, assembly GCA_029574335.1. Taxonomy (NCBI): domain Eukaryota; kingdom Metazoa; phylum Chordata; class Amphibia; order Anura; family Ranidae; genus Rana; species Rana kukunoris. The sequence goes on from CM056049.1 coordinate 419,111,081, forward strand.
AATTGTCCGATGTGTCCGCCATATTGCCGCAGTCACGAAAAAATCGCTGATTGCCGCAGTAAAAAATGTTTTTATAAAAATGCAATAAAACTATCTCCTATTTTGTAAACGCTATAAATTTTGCGCAAACCAATCGATAAACACTTATTGCAATTTTTTCTTACCAAAAATAGGTAGAAGAATACGTATCGGCCGAAACTGAGAAAAAAAAATTATATTTTTTGGGGGGATATTTATTATAGCAAAAAGTTCAAAATATTGTTACTCTATTTTTGTTTGGAGCGAAAAAAATTAAAACCGCAGAGGTGATCAAATACCACCAAATGAAAGCTCTATTTGTGGGAAAAAAGACACCAAATTTTGTTTGGGAGCCACGCCGCACGACCGCCCAATTGTCAGTTAAAGCGACACAGTGCCGAATCACAATAAACTGGTCAGGTCCTTTACCTGCCTAAAGGTCCGGGTCTTAAGTGGTTAATCTCAATATCTCCCAGGCAAAGAGAGGGCGGGTGTACTATAAAAGTTTGCTGTGGTAATGTCTTCTGCTACAGGATGTCCCCAAACATTTTGCAGCCATGTCCCCATATACGCAGCCATGTCCCCATATACGCAGCCATGTCCCCCATATACGCAGCCATGTCCCCAAACATATTTCAGCCATGTCCCCCATACCTAAATGATGCCGCCGCCTCCGCGTTAATCACCGTGCGGGGAACATTACAGTCAGCTTTCGTTTGATACATGCCTCATGCCTCACTGTGCCATCATACATGCCTCACTGTGCCATCATACATGCCTCACTGTGCCATCATACATGCCTCACTGTGCCTGTAACATGCCTCACATGCCTCACTGTGTCTGTAACATGCCTCACTCTGTCTGTAACATGCCTCACTGTGCCTGTAACATGCCTCATGCCTCAAAAAAAGTCAGTTACTTTGCTGAGTAACTAATTACTTTGCCAATGTAGTAACTGAGTGACTAACTCAATTACTTTTTCGGACAAGTAATTTGTAACTGTGTAAATAGAAGAAAAAATTGCGCTACTAAAATAAACTGAGTGAACAAGCAGCCAGCATCAACGACAGAGCAATATCGTAACAAAAACAACCCAAAATGACCCTCTTTTGGGTCCGGTACTTCCAGATAAAGCAGGTGTTGTATTTAGGGGAGCCATGTCTCTTAGAAATAAACTGGCACCCAATGTGTCAGACCCTCCAATCAAACCTGTTTTCTTTCCTGAAATCAAAGGATTTCACGCCTGTCGCAGGTGCAATGTGACAACACTCTGACACAAAGAAAAATTGATAGTTTTTCATCTACTACAACTTCCATCGTTTGTCATATGAAGGAATTTGTTACCTGTGCCACACGCTATACAGGGAGTGCAGAATTATTAGGCAAGTTGTATTTTTGAGGATTAATTTTATTATTGAACAACAACCATGTTCTCAATGAACCCAAAAAACTCATTAATATCAAAGCTGAATATTTTTGGAAGTAGTTTTTTAGTAGTTTTTCTTTGCAAGGACACTCAAAAGCCTGCCATCCATGGTTTCTGTCAGTGTTTTGATCTGTTCACCATCAACATTGCGCAACCACAGCCTCCCAGACACTGTTCAGAGAGGTGTACTGTTTTGCCTCCTTGTAAATCTCACATTTGATGATGGACCACAGGTTCTCAATGGGGTTCAGATCAGGTGAACAAGGAGGCCATGTCATTAGTTATTCTTCTTTTATACCATTTCTTGCCAGCCACGCTGTGGAGTACTTGGACGCGTGTGATGGAGCATTGTCCTGCATGAAAATCATGTTTTTCTTGAAGGATGCAGACTTCTTCCTGTACCACTGCTTGAAGAAGGTGTCTTCCAGATATTTCTTGGCCCAGTCTTGACGTTTCAGCTTGTGTGTCTTGTTCAGTGGTGGTCGTCTTTCAGCCTTTCTTACCTTGGCCATGTCTCTGAGTATTGCACACCTTGTGCTTTTGGGCACTCCAGTGATGTTGCAGCTCTGAAATATGGCCAAACTAGTGGCATCTTGGCAGCTGCACGCTTGACTTTTCTCAGTTCATGGGCAGTTATTTTGCACCTTGGTTTTTCCACACGCTTCTTGCGACCCTGTTGACTATTTTGAATGAAACGCTTGATTGTTCGATGATCACGCTTCAGAAGCTTTGCAATTTTAAGAGTGCTGCATCCCTCTGCAAGATATCTCACTATTTTTGACTTTTCTGAGCCTGTCAAGTCCTTCTTTTGACCCATTTTGCCAAAGGAAAGGAAGTTGCCTAATAATTATGCACACCTCATATAGGGTGTTGATGTCATTAGACCACACCCCTTCTCATTACAGAGATGCACATCACCTAATATGCTTAATTGGTAGTAGGCTTTCAACCCATTACAGCTTGGAGTAAGACAACATGCATAAAGAGGATGATGTGGTCAAAATACAACTTGCCTAATAATTCTGCCCTCCCTGTATAGTCTATCTCCTAACCTGTCCCTGCAAAAAACAATATGTAGGCAGAACTATACGCACCTTTTCCATCAGGGTTAATGAACATATTAAGAGTATAAGAAAAGGAAAGACTAATCACAGTGTACCTAGACACTATTCAGAAGTCCATGATTGCAACCCGACAGGTACTTGTTTCCAGATTAGGGATGAGCTTCGCGTTCGAAACGAACGTATGTTCGACTCGAACATCGTCCGTTCGATCGTTCGTCGAATTTTGAACAAAAATACAAAAAATACTACTATCAATGTAAAAAAAAGTTTTAAAAACGGTCGTTTTTTCAGGAGTCCTGCTCCTGAAAAATCAACCGTTTTTAAGACTTTTTTCCATTGATACATGTTCCCTGAGGCAAGACCCGGGTTCTGAAAGACGTTTTCCAACAATAACTTGAAAATTGGTCTTTACAATTATCGTTTTTTAATTCGAACGTTCGAGTCCCATAGACTTCAATGGGGTTCTAAATGTTCGTGCGAACGATCGGACTGTTAGACGGATCTGGTGCGAACCGAACGCGGGGGTGTTCGGCTCATCCCTATTCTAGATCATAGCCAAATTCCCTCCTCATTGGAGGGGTGAATCTAAAGTTAGGGGTGTCTCACAATTGGAAATGTTTTGGATACACCAGCTCAAGTGTTTTTCCCCTTATGGGTTAAACATTGACTGGGATATTAACGCCTTTATCAATAAGTCCTAGGTTCACCCAAATTGATTTTGTGGTTTAATATCCATTTACCATTACCAATAATGTTGTTTTTGAAGCTGTTTTTTTAAATGTACCTTCTTATTCAATTTTTTGTAATGATGTCCTTGCTATAATGATTTTCACCACTTCAGACCCGCGCTACCGTCAAATGACGGCACCAGCGCGGGTCTGAATATCCAACATGCCGTCTTTTGACGGCCGCCCCTTTGGGCGTTCCCAGCGCACGCTGTAGAGCGCGCTGCGGGGAAGCCCTGTGTTGTCCGTGTCCCTTGGACACGGCCAATCACAGATGGCGGCAAACGGCCAGTCAGAGTGGCCGTTTGCGATGCGATCTGTGGGCGAATGAGAGATGATCTCATAGATCATCTCTCATTGACGTTTTACACAGAGACAGCGTCCTGTCTCTGGAGAGGAGGAGCCCGATCTGTGTTCCTTGTACATAGGGACACAGATCGGTCACCCCCCCCCCCCACAGTTAGAACACACCTAGGATACACATTTAACCCCTTCCTCACCCCCTAGTGTTAACCCCTTCAATGCCAGTCACATTTATACTGTAATTAGTGCAAATTTATAGCACCGATCGCAGTATAAATGTGAATAACGCCAAAAATGTGTCAAAAGTGTCCGATGTGTCCGCCATAACGTCGCAGTACCAATAAAAATCACAGATCGCCGTCATTTATAGTAAAAAAAAATAATAAAAAATAATAATTCTCTCCCCTATTTTGTAAGCGCTATAACTTTTGCGCAAACCAGTCGCTTATTGCGATTTTTTTTTTTTTTTTTTTTTACCAAAAATATGTAGAAGAATACGTATCGCCCTAAACTGAGAAAAAACATTTTTTTTTTTTTTTTAAATTGGGATATTTATTATAGCAACAAGTAAAAAATATTGTATTTTTCTTCAAAATTGTCGCACTTTTTTGTTTATAGCGCAAAAAATAAAAACCGCACAGGCGATCAAATACCACCAAAAGAAAGCTCTACTTGTGGGGAAAAAAGGACGTCGATTTTGTTTGGGAGCCACGTCGCACGACCGCGCAATTGTCAGTTAAAGCGAGGCAGTGCCGGAAGCTGAAATTTCACCTGGGCAGGAGGGGGGTGTATGTGCCCAGTAAGCAAGTGGTTAATATTATATAGATTTTCACTTTTATCAGTGATTTATATATGTATGTGTGTTACATGCGCTTTTTCATATACATGTCTTTTATTGTGGTGATGATAGATATGTGAGGGCTGTATGTGCTCATTAGTGAGAATTCCTGGGACTTCTCATGTTTGATTTTTTTATACAAGGATTGAATTTTTTCCTTCTTTTATATTTTTTATTTTTTTCATGCCTATCTATGCACTTCCTGTCGCCGCCGTCTCTCGTTGGCCACCCGGTCCCCATTCTGTCCAATCATTGGATTAGACTGGTGGTTCACTGTGTGGAACGCATGTTGACGCCGCATGATGACATCAGCGGGCGCCATTGAGATGACGTAGCGTTCATCCTGCTGTCTACGTTAGCTCTAGTTGTGTGTCGCCAATATGGAGCATACTGGTGAAGGTCCCATAGCGCAATAACGTTGCCGCTGATGAGCGTGATGATGCGGCGTTTATGCGACGACCGCACCACCTTCTGGTGTGTCGCCACTATTGAGCACAGCTTGGGAAGCTCCACAGCGCCGCGGGTCAACGTGGTGACCTCACTTAGGCACAATTTGATTGACACCTTCTCTGAGCAGTGCTTGACAGATGAATAGGACGCTCCACCCTATTTTGGGTTGGACCTGTGTATTATTGGAATGTTCTTAGCTTATCAGCAAGGAACGTCTTTTCTCAAACTTACCAGCTGTTTGGAATTGAAGTCCTAATACGCTGATGAAGTTCATTATATATTAGCGTGATGTGGATTAGCAGGTTTATTCCCCAGTTGAAGAGCCACTAGCTCGAAACATGTAGGGTACATAGCCTGCAACCGCATATCTATCCACCACGATCTTTATGTGATCACCTGTACTTGCTGCTTCATTTTGCTAGTACCTCGATGTTTTTATTTTTTATACTTGTATGGTATTGTATACCTACTTGTTCTTACCAATAAAGTCGTTCATCCCTGTATTTGGGTTTAACTGCACTATGTGGAGCCTCCCTTCATTTTTTACATGTGCCTCCATGTGATCCCAATCCTATGAGGAACCTTCTTGCTACCTTGGATGTCTGGACAAAAAAGACCCTTGGATTTCCTTTTGTGCCATTGGATGTCTTTTCCATGAACCTAACCAGGCTGAGGATCCAATATCTGCCCTATTGACACACTACCACCGGTCAGTGTGTCCATCAGATCCGGTAAGAGTATTCTATCTTCTCGATTGTTCTGGAGTGTATTGTGGATGTTCCATCTTCCATCTTTTACCTTGAAGCAACAATTCACTTTCTTCATGTCCTTATTGGACTAATCAGGACATTATCTGTTCAATATAATTACGGAAGCAATTCTGGACTTATTTGTTTGTGCACGAATACACAAGGAATTTATTTTTCATGTTTTATGGTCTCTCAATAAGACCTAGTTGTTGGTATATTACTATATTTGGCACTATATCATTTTCTACACTCCTTAGATATGTGGCTTGATTGTTCCATATATTTTGGGTTATGAGATATTTCTCCGCACGATAGTGGATTATATTCTCTCTTTAGCGCCGCATTTTTTATCATTTGTAACTGTAACTAATTACTTTTTTAACCACTTCAATACCGGGCTTTTATACCACCTCCATACCGGGCCTATTCTGGCACTTCTCTCCTACATGTACAAATCATAATTTTTTTGCTAGAAAATTACGCAGTACCCCCAAATATTATATATGTTTTTTTAGCAGACACCCTAGGAAATAAAACGACGGTCATTGCAACGTTTTATCTTGCGCGGTATTTGCGCAATCATTTTTCAAACACCCTTTTTTTGGAAAAAAAAAATTTCATGAATTAAAAAATAACAAAACAGTAAAGTTAGCCCAATTTTTTTGTATTATGTGAAAGATTATGTTACACCGAGTAAATAGATACCCAACATGTCACGCTTTAATTATGCGCACACTCATGGAATGGCGGCAAACTTCGGTACTTAAAAATCTCCATAGGCAACGCTTTAATTATTTTTACAGGTTACCAGTTTAGATTTAGAGAGGAGATCTAGTGCTAGATTTGTTGCTGGCACTCTAGTGCACGCGGCAATACCTCACATGTGTGGTTTGAACCACTTTAGCCCCGGACCATATTGCTGTCCAATGACCAGAGCACTTTTTGTGATTCGGCACTGCGTCGATTTAACTGACAATTACGCGGTCGTGCGACGTGGCTCCCAAACAAAATTGGCGTCCTTTTTTTCCCACAAATAGAGTTTTCTTTTGGTGGTATTTGATCATCTCTGCGGTTTTTATTTTTTGCGCTATAAACAAAAATAAAGCAACTCTTTTGAAAAAAATGCAATATTTTTTTACATTTTGCTATAATAAATATCCCCAAAAAAGATATAAAAAAACATTTTTTTTCCTCAGTTTAGGCCGATACGTATTCTTCTACATATTTTTCATTAAAATCGCAATTAGCGTTTATTAATTGGTTTGCGCAAAATTTATAGCGTTTACAAAAAAAGGGGTCGTTTATGGCATTTTTATTATTTTTTTTTACTAGTAATGGCGGCGATCAGCGTTTTTTTTTTTCGATACTGCGATATTATGGCGGACACATCGGACACTTTTGACACATTTTTGGGGCCATTGGCATTTTTATAGCGATCAATGCTATAAAAATGCATTGTATTACTATAAAAATGCCATTGGCAGTGAAGGGGTTAAAACTAGGGGGCAGGGAAGGGGCTAAGTGTGTTCCTGGTGTGTTCTAACTGTATGGGGGGGTGGCCTCACTAGGGGAAATCACTGATCTTCTGTTCATACATTGTATGAACAGAAGATCAGCGTTTCCCCCGCTGACAGGAACGAGAGGTATGTGTTTACACACATACCTCCCGTTCCCCGCTCTGTAACGAGCAATCGCCGGTGCCCGGCGGCGATCATACCCGCCGGGCATGCGCGCGGGGCTCAGGGGACGCATGCGGGCGCGCCCTACAAGCTGCTAAAGGGAGGACGTAGAGCTACGTGCTCCCGCGTAGCAGTGCCACCGTCCCGCAGTAATATGACGGCGGGTGGTCGGCAAGTAGTTAAACGGCATTTACATATGTCGGCGGGACTTACGTGTGCGTTCGCTTCTGCACGTTAGCTACCGGGGACAGGGGCGTTTTAATTTTTTTTTTTTTTTTACACTTTTTAAAAAAAAAAAAATTCACTTTAATTCCTATTACAAGGAATGTTAACATCCCTTGTAATAGGAAATGTGTGTGACAGGTCCTCTTTAAGGAGAGATGCGGGGTCAATAAGACCTCACATGTCTCCATGAGATTGTTGAAAAAAATTCACTGATCTCATGAATTGTTGCTTACAGCCGCAATCGCGGCTTTGTTTACTTACGGGGACCCGGGCGTGACGTCATCTCATCGCAACGGGTCCTCCGACGGTCATAGAGATGACTGGTGACCTTCTGGTCACCAGTCATCTCTATGCTTCCTGCCGACGCCGGCTGAACAAGAAGATATCTGGATGATGCCTCTGGCTGCAGGCATCATTCAGATATTCACCGGAAAAGCCCAGGACGTCATTTGAAGTCCACTTAGGATGGGAGATCCCATCTCTGGACGTCAAATGACAATGAGCTGGTATTGAAGTGGTTAAAGGACGATGAGCAACACTGGTCACAACCAGTAGTAGTGTTTTGGAGGCATGGGGGCGGAACAACCTCCAACACTACTGTACCTTGCCCTGTGTCTTTCCCGGCTGCCAGCAGAGTCACCCCCCCAATGCGCCTTGAAAGAGAGGTAACGTCCCTGTCCATGCCTGCTGGACCATGAGTCAGCGGTTTTATGCACCTTACCACTGAACGCCCTGTCCAGCGAGGCATGGACATTGCCTTCCACATACCGCTAGAGAGCCGGAATCGCCTTCTGTGAGAAAAAGTGGCGTTTAGGAACTCACGGAAGGGGGCAGAATCTACCAACTGAAAAGGCAGCAGTTGAAATGTTTGCAATTTCGCTAAGCTTGCATTCAACCGCTGGGCATGTGGATGGCTAGGAGAGTACTTCTTTTGGTGCTGCAGCAGCTGGGGCAGGGAAATTTGTCTGCTACAATCTGCCATCGGTGTACCGATAGTAGATTGCCCGCATGTACTACTAGGTTGTGACGCACCTAATTCTACACCTTCAGTCCTATTAGTGCAGGCTTCAGAGAGGACTGATGGTATAGTGAGGTTGAAGATTCCCAGCTGATGAGGGGCAAGGGGAGGTCCGCTTTGTTCTTTGGTGTGGGTCTTTCAGGTATGCTTGCCAACGAACTGCATGGCAGGTCGACATATGTCTGGTCAAGCATGTGGTGCCCAAGCGGGTGATGTTTTGGCCACACGAGATACGCTTGAGACATATGTTGCAAATAGCAACGGTGCGATCTGATGCACATGTCTCAAAAAAGGCCCACACCAAAGAACTTTTGCAGTAACGCTGAGACACAACAGCGCCCTGCACAGGCGTGGCTCTGCGATGTAATGCAGTTGGTGTGCTGCCCTTCAGCTGACTGGAGGGCATCCTGCCTTTTTGGAGATGTGCCTGTGCCTCCTCCTCCCCCCCTCCTCCTCCCCCTCCTCTCTCCTATCAGGCACCCACGTATAGTCAGTGACCTCATCATCCCCTCCCTCCTCATCACTGTCGAAAACCTGGCAGAATGCTGCAGCTGGGGGAACATAACTACCAGATTGCTGTCCCTCTCGGGCACCCCCTCTCTCTGGGCTCACATTACTGCCTTCCTCTATCTGAGTTCCATCATCAGGGCCTTCAAAACGCTGTGCATCTTCATGCAGCATGTACCCAACACTGTGTTGAAACAGTTCGGGGGACTCCTCAGGAGGACATGGTGGGACTAGGGAAGGAGTGTGTAATGCCATTGTGCAGAGGGAAGAGGACGCCTTGGCAGCTGCTTTGCCAGACAAAGTAAGCTCAGCCTGGGTGAGAGAGGATGAGAGCGGCTTGGTCATCCACTCTACCAATTTGTCTGCATGTTGAGGCTCAACACGGCTAGCTCCCGAAAAGAAGGACGAGCGTGTCCAACAGCCACGTGCTGAAGAGGATGCACTGTGTCCACCAACAGCACCGTTGCCTTTAGATGCAGAGCCTGCTTGCCCTCGTGACTCTCTGCTTCTCTTTGTTGTCCTTCCAGACATTATAATGGCCTGCAGAGGACAAAGTTAGTACACACACCTCGTAGCTTTAGGTGCAAAGTAGCACACTTGCACTATAAACCAAGTGGGTTTAGGTGCAAAGTAATTAGCACATTTGCACTATAAACCAAGTGGGTTTAGGTGCAAAGTAAGTAGCACACTTGATAAAGGGAAAACCGCCGCTCCAGACGACACTCTTCAGTGGTGAGTAAAGTTCAAAAACTCAAGTGGGTGCAGGCAATGCGTAGTGCAATGTAGGCAAATAGAAATGGACAGCCGCACTCCAATGGATGAAAAAAATTAAAAATAGCGCCTGTTTATTCCAGTCAAAAAATATAACTAAAACAGCAAAAAGTGGGGTAACAAAACTGACGCGTTTCACATCGACAACCGAAGCTTAGTCATAGCTAAACATTTTAGCTATGACTAAGCATCGGTTGTCGATGTGAAACGCGTCAGCTTTTGTTACCCCACTGTTTGCTGTTTTTGCAGTTTTAGTTATATTTTTTGACTGGAATAAACAGGCGCTATTTTTAAGTTTTTTCATCCATTGGAGTGCGGCTGTCCATTTATTTTTCCCTACATATAATTAGCACAGTGGGATATAAAAAGCCGCGCCACACAAAGGTTAATAACACCAGTGTCAATGATGGTAAAATTAATATAATGCTAAAGTCCATTCAAGTCCATAGTGATGGAAATAATAATGAATCTCAGAAACGATCCTCTGTGAAGTGTCACCGAACGCACACACGTCAAGAAGGTGCACCCGCCACCACGTGAATGAGCAGCTTACCAGAGGTCAGACATATGCTAGCGTCTGACTATAACCCAGTCAACGTCCCCATTGAGAACGTCCTTCTTGTGACGAAACGCGTATGGGAGGCGACGCAGTGACGTCACCACGCTGAGGAGGAAGGGCTCCTGCATGCCGGCCGGCAATATCTGTATCTGTTTTTTATGCTCGTTTATCACATGTGCTGTGTAAGTACATTTTTACTTTTTACAATAAATTTTCGCCAACGGAATTATGCTATGTGCGCCTTCTTTTCTTCCGGAGTTTAAGAAGTGTCCCTCTCCTGGTCTACTCGAGTTGATCGTGGGAACCTCAAGGATCTAAAGGCCGTTGACTGGGTTATAGTCAGACGCTAGCATATGTCTGACCTCTGGTAAGCTGCTCATTCACGTGGTGGCGGGTGCACCTTCTTGACGTGTGTGCGTTCGGTGACACTTCACAGAGGATCGTTTCTGAGATTCATTATTATTTCCATCACTATGGACTTGAATGGACTTTAGCATTATATTAATTTTACCATCATTGACACTGGTGTTATTAACCTTTGTGTGGCGCGGCTTTTTATATCCCATTGTTTCCTGTTTATCACACGCTTGCTGCAGCCTGTAGTCCTTTTGGGGGAGGGGGTTTCTTAGCGCGGTCTTTTGTATTATATATAATTAGCACACTTGCACTATAAATCAAGTGGGTTTAGGTGGAAAGTAATTAGCGCACTATAAACCAAGTGAGTTTAGGTGCAAAATAATTAGCAAACTTGCACTATAAACCAAGTGGGTTTAGGTGGAAAGTAATTAGCGCAATATAAACCAAGTGGGTTTAGGTGCAAAGTAATTAGCACACTTTCACTATAAACCAAGTGGGCTTAGGTGCACACTGCACAGTAATTAACACACTAGCACTATAAACCAAGTGGGCTTAGGTGCACACCAATTAGCACACTTGCAATATAAACCAAGTGGGTTTAGGTGGAAAGTAATTAGCACACTTGCACTATAAACCAAGTGGGTTAAGGTGCAAAGTAATTAGCACACTTGCACTATAAACCAAGTGGGATTAGGTGGAAAGTAATTAGCACACTTGCACTATAAACCAAGTGGGTTTTTACTGTACAGGATTTATAATTTTATCAAAAGTTTGCGCAGCACTTTACACCAATGAGAGCAGACAGGACAATTATTATACAATGCCACTGTTTTTTTTGTTTGATAACATGTTTTATAGACAAGATAGAGGAGTGGCCATGGGGGCCAAATATGCCCCCAGTTTGGTCAACCTCTTTATGGCCAAGTGGGAGGAGGATGTCATTGATGGTTGCCGTCGTCCAGAGATAGTACTTTGGTCCAGGTATATTGATGACGTCCTCCTTCTCTGGGATGGTTGTGAGTCTGGTCTCCAAGATTTCATGTTTAGTCTAAATCAGGGGCATTGGATTCAACTTCGAGACCAGCCATCGATTACCATCGAAAATTATAGGTTTATTACATCAACATTTTTTAAACCAACTGACCGTAACGCATACATCCCACTAGATAGTTGCCATTTACCTGCTTGGCTAAAATCTGTACCCCTCGGGCAATATATGCGCTTGAAACGGAACTGCACAGACTCCTCCACGTTTGAGAGCCAGTCCTCTGTCCTTTCAAAAAGGTTTCAAGAGAAAGGGTATGACAGACGTACCCTACTCCAGTCAATGGAAAGAGCTAGGAATATGGACCGATCACTGTTATTGGCAGATAAAAACAAGGGGGCCCCACAAGATAAGTTCTCCTTATCATTTATCACCACCTTCTCTGCCCAACACTTCAGTGTCAAAAAACTCATACAGAAACATTGGCACATTCTGGCATCGGACCAGGTCTTGGCCCCTATTCTCCCGGCCAGACCTAGTGTGATTTTCAAGGGTGCCTCTACAATCGGCAATCGGATTGCTCCAAGTGTGCATGATCCTCCGAAATCAGAACATTTCTTGAGAACCTCACAGGGTATTTTAGGTGCAAGCGCTGTCAGCTCTGTGCTTTAAACAGATGCAGAGATAGGAAAATATGTTCCTTCCAATCTACAGCCACCCAACAAACGTTTGAAGTGGATCAGTTCATAACCTGTGCATCCAAGGGGGTTATCGATCTCATCCAGTGCCTGTGCGGTCTGCAATATATTGGCCGCACTAAGAGAGCCCTATCAGTCAGGTTGATGAGCACATTGACAAAATTAGGAGTGGTTTTGAGAAACACTCCGTTTCCAGACACTTTGACCTTAAGCATAATAGAGATCCGTCTAACACACTATTTGTCGGGATCGACAAATATCACCCCCATTGGAGAGGCAGCAATTTAGTTTGAGAAATCTCTAAACAAGAAATGGCCTGGATATACCGTGTCAAAACTTATATACCGTTCGGTTTGAACATTGACACGGATATCAATGCCTTTATCAATAATTCTTGATGAACCCTTTCCATTACCGGGCAATAAGTCGGGGAGTCAGTCCCTACCAGGTCTTAGTAGGTTAAATCCCAGTCTATAACTGAGCCCCCTCTCACTAATTGTGGGACACGGAGGTATTTCACTGGTTGATTTCACTATAATGCCAATCTATGATATGAAAGGTATTATTTTAGGCTCTGTGCTCTTATCTGCATTTTTTAGAATTTTTAAATATTTTTAACCTTTTAAACCTATCTTTAAGCAAATTATATTCTGTTTGTTAAATGTATTGTTAGGTCTTTTCCACACCAGCCTCTCATATATGTACCATTTACCATCAATCCTAGTGGGCTTGGACATATACTGGTGATGGTCATGTGGAATGTAGCATATTTTTTATATATTTTTATATATTTTATGCCGCAGGTATTATCTTGTTTGTCCGCATCAGTTTTTAATATTAGTTTTATTTGCCACTGATTCAGCCTCAGTAGGTTTGGACTCATATTGGTGTTTTTAATATGTTTCCAACACTTATGGTATGGGGTCTTTTAAATACTTGATGGGGAGTGCGTGGCCTCCCATGACCTTTTCTATTACCAATAGGGTCATCCGTTTTTTTGCTGTTTGCCCCAGCATCGAATCTACCGGGTATTTGAGTTTTTGTCCCCTTTAAGTTTCACTGTTTATATCCGGCCCTCAGGACGAGGCTTGGCTGCTCCCCTTTTTAGGTGGACTGGCTATCACGGCCAGCCCAGGGGTTGGACGTTGTCACGGCTTTGCGTCGCATTCGTGAGTCGACGCGTGACGTCTGTGTTTTGGTCACGTGTCCATCTGGCCCCACCGCATCCCACGGTGGTACGGTGGCCTCGCATCACGGTGTGACGTTCTCGATCACGTGACCCGACTTATTTGTCGTTTTCGTCTCGTTTTTCGTATTCTTTTCTCTGTCCCTTTGTTTACATCCGATTGGACAATAGTGCGCCACCGAGATCCATTTGGGAACAAATGGTCAATATCAGCGCTTTTGTGACGCCTTAAGGACGTAGTGCGCATGCGCGCTGCAGGGCTCGCCTGACCAAGGCTTGGCCCGCCCGCATCTGCGCATGCCCACGTTTGTATCGACATTCCTGTCATGTTAACAGATCATTATATAAAGGGGGATGATCTGGTGTGTCACCCGTGCCCCATGAGGAAGCGTTTTATCGCGAAACCGGTCGGGCGGGATTTTGTGTTGCACCGGATCATCCCCCGCTGAATACACTTTTCCCTACCATATTTGGACGGGTCAAAGTTTCTCTTGGATTACTTCCGGCCGGAGTTCGAACCTAAACTGGCATGCCTGTTTTCTATGTTATCATGTGAGTGAGTTTTTGTTTATACTTTTTATTAAATTATAACCTACGGTATTACACTATTGTGGCCTTTTTGTGTCTGTCCATGGAAACTGCCTTTGAGTTCCTTGTCCAACTGGCGTAGATGGGGATTGACACCTGACCTGGTCCTATGTCCAACCTTCCAGGGAGTAACCACATGCTTTTTGGGGTTTTCTTTTAATTAGGAGACCACCAAAAATCTGGTAAGCAGTTTTTATAACCTTCACGGTGGAGGATCTCCTATCAGCACTTCTCACCAGAACGTCACCTATACATGTGTTTTTTTTTCACATTTTCTTCACTGGTGTATTGGATCCATGCTGTTTATTACAAGACTGTGATTAATACTTTTATTTTTCTAACTTTTATGGACGATTACTTTGGACAGCAATTGGTTTTCATTCAAGTTTGTTTATCACCATTGTAGCGCATCCTGTTTTTTATTGTTTGTTTTACACTGTTTTAGTTAGTACAGTCAGGTGCAGCTTCAATAGAGCACTCAATTGCTCCTTATTTCCACTGTATAGAGCATTCAGGTGCTCCCTCTTCTTCTGTTTAATATTATTCAGCCTTTTAGCGCAGTTGATCTTTTTTCTAAAGTTTTCTACATATGATGTATGGCTGGGACTTCCAACGATCAGCCAGTTTGTGTTTTCCAGGAATACCTAGGTTTCTTAACAAGACTCGGTCTCCAGGTTGTAGGTCTTGAATTCGGACTCTTAGATCAAAGTTCCTCTTGTTTCTTTGTTCCCGTTTTTCAGAACTAGCGTGTGCCTGTTCATAAGCCGTCTTAAGGTTTCTTCTTAAGCGGTCCACATAGCCTTTGTGAGAGGTCTCACAGGTGTGATCTAAAGAAATTCCGGAGGTCAGGTCAACTGGCAAGCGAGCCACCCTTCCGAACATTAAGCGATACGGCGAGTATCCGGTGGTGTCACTCCTGGTGCAATTTTATGCATGCACAATGGCCGCTATGTGTTTGCTCCAGTGTTGCTTTTCTTCTGAATTCAGTGTCCCCAGCATGTTCAAAAGGGTCCTGTTGAACCGTTGAGGCTGGGCATCCCCCTGGGGGTGATAGGGAGTGGTTCTGGTTTTGTCTATGTTCAGTAGGCCCAACAGTTTTTGTACTAGTTTACTTTCGAAATCTCTCCCTTGATCGGAGTGGATGCGTTGTGGCAATCCATAATGGACAAAGAACTTCTCCACTAAGACTTTGGCTACAATTGATGCCTTATGGTCCTTGGTGGGGTATGCTTGGGCATACCTAGTGAAGTGATTGGTTACAATCAGAACATTTCCTATTCCACTCAGGACAGGCTCCACACAAAGAAAGTCTATACACACACTAACTCCAATGGACCCTGACTTTGAAGATGGCCCATAGGGGCAGCTTGGCGGGGTAAAGTCTTCCTTTGGATACACCGGATGCAAGAATGGCAATATCCCTCAACTTCAGCCCTCATGCCGGGCCAGTAGAACCTGTCTCTGACCAACTGGAAGGTCCTCTCAGGGCCCAGATGACCATGCTGGTCGTGAAGCGCAGATAGTACAGTTTCTCTGTGTTAGGTAGGAACATTTGCCACTTTTCCTCAGGACCATCAGAGGGGCCCCTTCGGTAGACCACCCCTTGATGGAGTTGCAGCCTGTGCCACTTTTTGTGCACCAGTTGTGCTTCTTTCAAGGGACTGTCGAGGAGAATCTGTGGGGCTTTATGCTCCAGAGCTTCCAAAACCAGTCTACCCAGTGGATCTCCCCCTTGATCTCGTCTTAGCTCCTTCTTGGATAGCTGGGGCAAGTCCCCATTCTTCATTTGGCTTACATTACAATAGAACTTGGGGACTTCTGCCGTCAGGAGGCAACTGAGCCATGAGGTCTCCTGGATAGGGCATCAGCATCCTTGTTTCCTGCTCCTGGGTGGTATTTTAGGCTGAAATTGAAACCTGAGAGAGCCGCCAGCCATCGGTGTCCTGTTGCATCCAGTTTGGCAGTGGTGAACTTCAGCCCCATATAGGTAATCTCTCAATTTGTCCATGACAGCCAATTTTAATGCCACGAATTCAAGTTTGAGTGGGGTAATTCTTTACAGATGGGGTTAGGCTCCTACTCACATACGCCACTGGGCGCAGGCAACCACTGTGCTCTTGGTACAACACTCCTCCGAGCCCCTCCCTAGTGGCATCCACATGTAGCTCGTAAGGTTTTGATGTGTCTGTGTAGGCCAGAACAGGGGCAGTGGTGAGATTTTTCTTGAGTTGGACGAACGCTTCCTCGCATTTGGGGGTCCATTGGTCGTGAATGGACTCTTTGGGTTTCCTGGGGCCCATGTGAGGCCTCTCAGTTTTTACGGATTCAGAAGTGTCACCTTCGTCTTCTGCTTTCTTCTGCTGAGGACGGCTCACCTTTACAACCAAGCGCACCTGCCAACTGGAGTTTGAGACAGGAGGCAGAGGCACAAGGAGGTACCGTTACCAGCGGAGTAGTAGGTGGGGTGTAGGTTGCTGAAGATTAGCGTCTGAGAAGGGATGCAGGAGCTGGATGGTCACAAAGGCAGGTGAGAGTGGTACAGTCCCAGTACACAGCTCAGAAGCTTAGCAGACTGACGGCAGCAGATCTGGGGTACAGGTTAAAGTCCGGGTTCAGGGCAAGGCTAAGACATGTCCAGAGGTGCAAGCCAAAGTTCAGGGGCAGGAGACAGAGGCAAATCCAGGTCACGGTCCGAGGTCAGAGGATTAAGGAAGGCAGCAAAGTCCACAAAACAAGCCGAGGTCAGGTTTCCAGGCGAGAGCTGAGTCAGGAAGCAAATCCGGGTCAAAGGGCACAAATCAAAAAGTCAAAACTTTACACAGAGCTGACGATAAACCAGCAACCTGTGCAAAGACAGGGGCTGGTTTAAATAGGCCTGTCATGTCTCTGATTGGCCCCGGGAGGGGGCGCGCGCGTCAGCGCGCTAGTGCACGCGCCACGCACGGCGCACGCGCCCTAGATGCGCGGGCACGGGCCGTGATGCGATTCTAATGTGCCTGTGCACTGAGTGAGCGCTGGGGCCTTCGTCATGCAGCCGCTTCAGCACTTTTTCCAATCTCTGCTCGTGCTCTTCCAGAGTCTTCCCAAATACAATAACATCATCCAGGTACACCAGTACTTCGATCAGATTCATATCACCAACAGTCTTTTCCATCAATCTCTGAAAAGTGGCAGGGGCACCCGATAATCCTTGTGGCATGCGGTTGAATTCAAAGAAACCCACTGGAGTAATGAAAGCCGTCTTTTCTCTATCTTCTGGGTGCATCGGAATCTGATAACCACTCTTCAGGTCCATAACACTGAAGCACTTAGCTCCCGACAAACTCTGTAAAGCATCCTCAATCCGAGGAGTAGTGTATTGGTCAGGAATAGCCCGCTTGTTGAGGGTTCTGTAGTCGATGCACAGCCTCAGAGAACTATTTTTCTTCCTTACCACTACTAAGGGGAAAGCATAGGGACTCCTGGATTCCCAGATGGTTCCAGTCCTTTTTAACTCTGCAAGCTGCTCCCTGAGGTCTTCCATATCTGGTAGGGGAACTCTTCTGACTCGCTCCCTGAAGGGTTTGTCTTCCCTCAGTCGGATCCGGTGGGTGGCGCTCTTCGCACATCCAACATCAAACTCAGTCTTTGAAAAGATCTTCTGCCATCTATTAAGCTGAGCTTCCATCCTCTTCCCCCATCCTGGTGGAAGTTCCATGCCGTCAGGCTGTGGATCCTTCCTTGGGTCTTCCATCTTCTTGCTCTCCCCCAGGTGGGAAGGGTTAACAGAAGTGGCCCGATACACTCGGCCCAGTAGCACTCTGGCTGGCAATTCCACAGGGTTTGCAGTGGGATTCCGGATCTTGACAGATACCCAGCCATGGTTTTTGTCTAATATCTTCCACGGGATCACTGCAGGTATCACCTCTAATCACTCTGTAGGTTCACCCGGGTTGGGCTCAAGGACGAGATATGGGCCTGGCTGAGACCACGTAAGTTTCATTGAGGCCCTGAGGCAGGTCACTTCTCCAGGCTCTAGGGTCTTTCAGTCAAAGGGGCCAGGAGTCTTCGGACCAAAGCCGTGTTCATCCCTATGATAAGGGAACTCTTGTGAGCCCCTGGAGGCCGGGGACAGACTATCACCAGGGTATCGAAGGTTTCTGCTACTCCAGCTATCGCGGGGTCAAAGTTTAAGTGTATTGATAGGTACCCATCATAGGAGAAAATCTGAGTTCCAATACCCCATATCTCTAAATCTTCTGCAGGGGTAAGTGGGTGAGGTACTTGTCGTAGAAGTTCCTGTACAGAAGAGTCACTTGTGCTCCGGTGTCCAAGAGGGCTTAAAGCCCCATACACACTACCAGATTATCTGCAGATTTTTGTCTTCGGATTTACCAAAACCATGTAGTACAAGGGCCTGCCTGATTGCATACAAATTGAATCTCTTAAGGTTTGACCTCATATTATATGGTTTTGGTAAATCTGAAGACAAAAATCTTCAGATAATCTGATGGTGTGTATGGGGCTTTAGTATAGATCCCCTCCACTTGAATGGGTACTAACGGGGGAGGCCCCATTAGGTCTGCAGGGAACTTACAAGGCACTATTTTTTTCTTCTCTCCTGTAACTCGTACCTTCACCCTTCTCTTGCGAGGGCCTCTTCTGACCTCTTTCCAGCCACTGGGCTGGGAGTTGGGAGGTGGCTTGGGAGAAAAATCCCCCTCCTGTCTCTGTTCCCTTGCTTCCCTCTTTACCTTGGAGCTATTTTCGATAGGCGGGGGACCCGGATGGCTCCTTCACCAGGGCCCTCTGAAGTTTTCCGCCGGCCTGTACACTGGTTAATAGGCATTTACCGGGCTGGGGCAGACTTCTCTGGTGTGTCCATGTCCTCCACAGTTAAGACCGGAAATTAACCTTCTTGGGGTGCCCTGTTGGTCATAAGATCCATAAGTGTGCCTTTTGGTCTTATCCCTCCTGAGCTTGTAGGGGTAAACCCCGCTTGGCCAGATAGAGCAGCCACTAGTTCTGTCAGCTGAGACACCTGTGACTCCAGGAGTTCGACTTTGGGGTCATCATCTTCAGTGGCTACAACACACACTCAAGTAGGAGCTTCTGCGGCCTGATATTTATTCTTCTGATCTAAGAGGTCCTCTTCTTGTTGAATGGTCCGAATCAGGTCGGGGTACTTCAACACTCCACCTCCCTTTAGGGTCCTCAACTGAAAGACTATGGGATCCATGGGTTGAGCTCCCCTCGCCACTTGTTGGAAGCGTGTCTCATCTACATCTTTCCACTCTATCTCTGTCTTTAACAGCATCCGATGTAGGATCTTATCCAGACTTCTGACAAATTCAGATAACTTTTCTCCCCTCTTTTGGAAGCAATGCTCCAATTGGCAGCGGAGTTCACTGATGTCTTCAATTCTCCCGAACACATTCTGCAGAACTTCCAAATAATCTTGGGCAGTGCAATTGCCTTTGCTAAGCTTGAGGTTACGGACGGCCTCTAAAGCGGGTCCTCTGAGGCTTTCCGCGATCCTTTGCTTCTTACTCTTCTCTGGGATTCCCCACTCTTCCAGAGCCTGAGTGGCCTGATCCATCCATTCTTCAAAGCCATCTTCTGAAGATGGCACATGGTGTTTCCCTGAGAAGGCCCTGAGTTTCCTGTGCCCTGCATTCAAACAGTCTGAGGAATCCTTCTTGCACTGAGCTACAATCTCTTCCAAAACAGCGCACAACTCTGGGTTGAGGTCTTTAAAGGGTGTCTTGTCCGGCCCCTTCACGGGTTTACTTGAGCCTTCACTGCGAGCCGAGGCACCAGAAGAAATGGATGGGGCTGCACTAGGAGAGGGAGAATCAACTGAGACTTGGGTAGGTTGCGTTAGAAAAAGTTCTTTGCCACCAGCTCTTTTTAATACTGGGCACCTTTAAGAAGTCTTGGACTCCTCCTCGCCATTCACTTAGGATATAGGTATGTAAGTTGGTTTTATTTATTTCTAACCACATCACCCAGAACTTCAGGCCTTGGGACAAAGCTTCCAAGACTAAGCGTGCTTCTTCTTCCTTCCAAAATTCTCCCTTCACCTCAAACACTAGGCCTTTCCTCACAGGAACACCTTGGTCTGTGCACCACTTGGCTGCAGCAGCGGTATCCATGGCAGGTCTTGGTAAGGGCAGGGTTCAATGTTGGGGGTAATAGATGGTTTGAGAAGTAGAATCCTGGACGAGCCCCCACGTGTAGCACTACCCCTGAAGGAGCCGCTGATTAATTTGGGATCTACTCTCTTTTGGCTTAGCTTATCCCTGTTCAACGGGCTCGAACCCTCCCTTGATACATCAGAAGTCTGGGGAGTGAGATATTGTGACCTCTGCTGGGCTGGGTCACAATAACAGGCACACAACATGCAATGACAATATAACAGTGAATTACCTGGTGTTATGGATCGTCCCTCCAGATGAGAAAATACACTCTACATTTTTGGTAAAATAAAATCGCAATAAGCGACTGGTTTGAGCAAAAGTTATAGCGCCTACAAAATAGGGGACAGAATTTTTTTTTAATTATTATTATTTTTTTACTAGTAATGGCGGCAATCTGCGATTTTTATTGGGACTGCGACATTATGGCGGAAACATCGGACACTTTTGACAAATTTTTGGCACCATTCACATTTATACTGTGATCAGTGCTATAAATATGCACTAATTACTGTATAAATGTGACTGGCATTGAAGGAGTTAACACTAGGGGGTGAGGAAGGGGTTAAATGTGTACCCTGCATAGTGTTCTAACTGTAGGTGGAGGGGGTGACTGGGGGAGGTGACCGATCTGTGTCCCTATGTACAAGGGACACAGATTGGTCTCCTCTCTCCCTGACAGTGACAGGCTGCTGTGTGAGCCGCAATGAGAGATGATCTCATATGTTTACATTTGAGATCATCTCTCATTGGCCGCACAGATAGCATCGCAAACGGCCACTCTGATTGGCCGTTCGCCGCGATCTGTGATTGGCTGTGTCCAAGGGACACGGCCAGCTTAGAATTTCCCCGTTGCGCGCTCTGGGGGAACGTCCTGTTAGAATTTCAGGTCCGCGCTGTAGCTGTCATTCGGCTATAGCACGGGCCTCAAGCGGTTAAACTAAACAGGCAGTCTATGCTCGTGAGCTCCCTCTAGCGAGCAATTCTGCGGAACAGTAAATGTCCACGATGCGGCCAGTTGGTGCACGTTAGAATTTGTAATCCACAGAGGGCAAATGATCAAAGAAAGTTGATTAAGCAAAGTATCCTGAACAGCACTTGATTTGATGGTGATTTGATCACTGTCCAGTGTCAATCACTTTGGTGTAAATACTACAAACTCCACAGGCCCCTTAAGTCTGAACTGAGAGCCTAAAGGAAGTGGGCAACCTGTAAGGTGATACTGAAAGGTCTGTCTAAGGCCCCGTACAGACGAGTAAATCTGTCTGTTCAAATCGGTCGGACAGACCGATTTGAACAGATCTGTCTGCTGGGGACGTATTGGTTTGATCGTGTACACACGATCAAACCAAAATCCCCGCCGGCAGACAGCGCGCTGACGTGGCGGTGACGTTGACGCCGCCACGTCACCGCACCAGGAAGTAAAACACTTCCGCGCATTCGTCGAAACCATTCGAAGCGTGTGCGAGAACATATGTCTACTGGTTAGCATACTAACCAGCAGACATGTCGGGCGGATGGGTTCCCAGCCGACAGATTTGAAAGCATGCTTTCAAATCTGTCGGGTGGCCAAATCCGTCTGTTTGCCCGTACACACGATCTAATCTGTCTGCTGGGATGGTCTGGCAGACCGTTTCCAGCAGACAGATTTGATCGTGTGTACGCGGCCTAAGAGGAGAGTTTAGAAGTTTAGCATGTGCTCCCTCACCCGACAGGCCGATCCACCTGTATTCCCTTAACAGGAGGCACAAGGGTCCCGGACGAGGGTGCCCCACTGAAAAGGAAAAGTAATTGCGCAAAGTGCATAAGACCAAACAAATGTTGGATATTGGTTTGCAGAGTGATGCAAGTGACATATAAAATCAATAGTGCCAAAATAGTAGAAAGTGCAAACAAAGTCCACAATGTTGTAAAAAGTGTTCCAGGATGCCCGCTAGTTCTGTGAAAGATGTGCACTTCACCACACACACATTCTGGTCTCCCAGAACTCTCACCTCCAAGCGGCTAAACAGAGACCTCAATGAACAGATCCACTGCTGGTAATCCCCCTGATGTTCCTGGTGTCCACAATATGGATGAGGATGACCTAAGTCTCAGAGGTAGGGCATAAAACAGGAAAGGAGGACCTCCAATAGTGCATTATCGTTGTTAAAAAGGAGTTTAATATATAAAAATGCACTTGCAGAAAAAGAAGTAAAACGAGCATACACAACAGTGGCACCGCGCTGGTATCACAGCAATCCCGCTGTACATCTCCCTGCACCCTACGCGTTACGACATACGCGTCTTTATCTGGGGTTTGTGATTGGACAGCACGGGATTCTCTTTCTATCTATGCAGACCGGAAATTCGGGCTCCGCCATTTTCTCGTAGTCTGCCAGGTTACCTTACTATCTATGCAGACCGGAAGTTATGGCTCCGCCATTTTCTCGTAGTCCGGCAAACGGCAGATCTACAATATCTATAGCTGCATAAAAGTGGGCTCTCTTTATTAAAATTACACATAAAAAATAATAAATAAAATATACAGGTATTTCATACATCGGGCTTGTCGTGTTACATGACACATTTCATATGTTATATATGCATAATACACGACAATCCCGATGTACGATTATCTCGCTATATATGTACATGAAGGTTAGGAATTATGTTATTATGTCGATATCTTATCGATTACGCTAATCGATTTGATAAAATGTAGATCTGATACAGGCTGATGTGTCTACTGGCTCTTTGTAGACAACAGTTGTATTTTAATATTAGTAATACTTACTTTTAGCCATTAGATGGCGATGAATTGACTTGACTGTCGTTCTCGCCGTCATAATCTATGAAGGTGTATGAAGCAAGTTATATTACATGGTATAAGACTTGGACCCAGTAATGCATGAAATACCTGTATATTTTATTTATTATTTTTTATGTGTAATTTTAATAAAGAGAGCCCACTTTTATGCAGCTTAGTGATGCTGGCAATAGGGAGTGAAAGGGTTAACTAGGGTGGTGATCAAGGGGTTAAAACTTTATTAGGGGGGGTACGGGGGCTACCCTGAACCCAACACTAACTGACTGTCACACTGACACTAAATGTACATACATGACATACATGTATGATTACTGCATTCAGTGACACTGTGACAGGGGGAGGGGGGGTGATCGCAAGGGGTTAATGTGCCTATGTGTAGTGTGTGTCAGTGTAGTGTTGTGCAGACTTACAGTGCGATGTGATCTCTCCTCAGCGGCAGTTGAAAAAAACGCTGAGAGGAGAGATCACATCACTTCCCCCTTCCTGTGTTTACACAGGAGGAGGAAGTGCAGGGCGGGGGAGCGCGCGGATTGGCTGGGAGCGATCCGGAGGGGGCGGACAAAAACGAATAGCCGCCCCCTTGTCCTGGTTTGCTCGGCCAGCCACGGGGACCACCGCATGTACCGGGGGGGTCCCGATCGGACCCCCGACCCACCTCAAGACACCAACGTATATATACGTTGATGTGCCTGTCGGTGCCATTCAGCCAACGAAAATGTACATGCGGCGTTCCATAAGAGGTTAAGTAACCTCCCCCACAAGTCTGTGCATAGGCATCACATGTTCCAACAGGGCAAGGCATTGTGGGAAATGTAGTCCCTTTCTCCTAAAAGTCAATGGAGTCCATATCTCCCTCTACTGGTAATCCTGCAATGCATGACTTCACAACAATGTCTAACATATTCACAAATTATGCATAAAGTTCCACCGGGATGGCCTGTCATTAGACTCAGACAGGGTGACCCCGCTACATAAGGGGGCACTAATATAAAGGTTTCCCCCTTATACCAGTAACCCCCACTTACCTTAGTGTATTCTTTCTGCGGAAAGGTCGTCTCTGGTCATCAGAGTCCCCCCCCCCCCCCCCCACATTCCCAGAGTCTCAGGTGTCCCCCTTGATAATTGCTCCACTTTTACCACTTTTTAACTGAAATTTTATATATATATATATATATATATATATATATATATATATAGCCCTATGTGCTTTTATATCTGTCTTATCTATATATAACACGCTCTTCAAATCAGTTTTAAAATGCATGGTTTTCCCTTTTATGAACAAGAAAATAATGACGTTATGCTGTTGGGCTGGTATAATAATGTTATGAGGCTGGTATGACATTTTTTTCCAGGGCTGGTTTTTATTCCCAGTCCGGCCCTGGAATCCAGCCTTAGTGTTTGTAAAATAAAAAAATGCTATAAGGCAACCACAAATAGAACCAGGACATTTATTTACGAGCATACAAATTAATAAAATAACAGCATTCTGAATTGCTGACATCTGCTGACAAGCCAACGGTTAACAATTGAGGCTTGGGTTTTTAGAGATCATTTCAGATGTTTGCTAAGCACTAGACCCCCCCCCCCCCCTTTCCCCACCTCCATTATGACCCAATGGGACTCTGCACACAGGCCCATATTTACTAAAAAAAAAAAGGCTTTGCTTTGTTCCAGCTCTGATATTGCTTGTAACACTCACACATGCTATTTACATACACTGCATCTAGCACTTGTACGAGATATATGAGATAAGTCAGCAGTCAGGTTAGACTGGTATAACAGTTCATAATTACAGAGCTGGCTGGAAGGAGATCTGTAATAGCCTACTTACATACTTCTGTCTTTCTTTAAGCCCAGGTTCACACTGACAGCGGGAATGAAGTCGTGCGAGTTCAGCTGAACTCGCACAATGTTATTCCCACTTGTCAGTCCCGACTTTGGGGGGATTTCAGAGACATCTGTGTGGGTTGCTGCACAGATGTCTATGGAAATCGCACCCAAAGTCGCCAAAAGTAGTACAGAAACTACTTTTGGGAATGGGTGCGGCGCTGTAAATGCAGCGTCGCACTGATTCGTACGGTGCCATTGCCAAATTGAATGCCAATTCGCTTCAGCGGCTCGCTGAGAGGCTGAGACAGGCATAAGTCCAGGTACCTGGAGGATCCAGACTTTATTGTCGGGATGACGCGGTGACTGGACTGATTCCTGTGATGTCTACAGAGAGTGGACTTCAGTCCACTCTCTGATGAAAACGGGTCACAGAAGTACAAAACTAATTGCACTCCTGTGATCCATAGGAGAAGCCCAGCCAAACGAGCTCAGGCTGGACTTCTCTTTTAACCACTTTAATACAGGACACTTCTATCTCCTTCCTACCCAGGCCAATTTTCAGCTTTCAGTGCTGACACACTTTGAATGACAATTACACGGTAATGCAACACTACCCAAACTTTATTTTTATCATTTTGTTCCCACAAGAGCTTTCTTTTGGTGGTATTAATTTAAATCGCCACAGGGTTTTTTATTGTTTGCTAAATCAATAAAAAACGACAGATTTTTTTTTAACAAGTTTTTCTTTGTTTCTGTTCTAATTTTTGTTTAAAAAAATTTGCAAATAAAACAAAAAAATGTATAATACTTACCGTAATTATCCTTTCCTAGTGCCTATCCATGGTAGCATACCTGTGATAGACTCCTCCCTCAGGACCAGTAAATAGCATAAACTAAAGATGTAGTTCCTCCCCCAACATTCTCTAAGGCCCCTTTCACATTGGGGCTGGAGCCGCGCTGCTAAAAAAAGCGGCGTTATACCGTCGGATTTGCCATGAGTTGCATAGAGGCGCATTGCGGGCGGTATTGCCGTGGTTCCCCATTGTTTTTAATGGGAAGGAGCGCGGTATACACGCTCCTCTCACCGCTCCAAAGATGCTGCTAACAGGAGATTTTTTAATCTCCCGCCAGAGCATCGCCTCAGTGTGAATGCCCTCGGGCTTTCACATTGAGGTTGCTTGGCAGCAGTTTTTCAGGCGGTATAGCAGCGCTTTTTTTAGCACTGTACCGCCTGAAAAACTCCTCAATGTGAAAGGGGCCTAACTCAGAATACCAAGGGCAGGAGCGTATGCCATGGATAAGCACCAGAAAATTCAAATTATGATACAATTTTCCATTTTCCTGGTGCCTCCATGGCGGCATACCTGTGATAAATAACTAGCTCACACGGGTGGATTTGATGCTAATGAAGACGTTTTAACAAGACACCGACATAGCTGCATGAACTTCTCTTTTTCTGAACTCTACTGTTGTAAGAGCCCCTGGGTCAATATGGTAGTGTTTAAGAAATGTGTGCTTAGAAGACCAAGTGGCAGCGCTGCAAACAAACGTTTGCCCTCCTGCCCATGATGTTGGCACCGCTGTAGTCGAATGAGCATTCACTTGAGATGGAGGTTCCATGTTCTTCACCCATACCTCCCAACATTTTGATATGGGAATGAGGGACACCTACTACCAAATGTATGTAAGCATAGGATACGCCCCCTGCCACACATTACCAGCAAAAAGTCTTTTTTTCTACCACTACTATTCCTTTATATTGGCTTTTGAAATGTACAAATGCAGCAATTTAGAAAAGGGTTGGGAGATTTAGCACTGGGGGACACTTTTTGAAAGAAAAAAAAATATTTTTATATACAACTTTATAGATCAGACCAAAATGAGGGGGAAAGAGGGACAGAGGGATATTGGTCCAAATCAGGGACAGTCACTCAAAATCAGGAGCAGTTGGGAGCTATGTTCACCCTGTAAGCTTTAAGTATTAATTTGACAACACAGGGTGCCAAGGTTCTGCCGGAAGCTTTCTTCCCTCTATTTCTGTCCCACGGGACGATAAACAATCTCTCGGAGTTCATAAATTTTGCCGCAGCTTCCAGGCCCTGAGGACTCTGGATATATCCAACTCATGACAGGAGTCAATTCTGAGTCAGTAAAAACTGGCAATGCCCATGGCTCCATTAGATGTGCTGGCGTAGTGACTATAGGTGTGAACCCTCAGAGAAAGTCAACCGTCCAAGGTATTTAGTAAGAGGCATTGCAGGTTTTCTGAAGTTGCAATGTTTTGTCATTATGTTTTGGAACATTAAGGCCTTATGCCCACGGACGTTTTTACAACCACTTTTATGAACGTTTTTTGCAGTTTGAAAACGGCTCTCCATGTTAGCCTATGGCCTCATGCCCACCATGATATTTTTGATCTGAAAATGGCTGAGCTATTTTTAAGCTGCAAAAAACAAAAACAGGACCAGAGCGTTCTGAAGCTCCAGCGTTAGAACTGTAAAGACATCAGGCACCAGAAAAAGGTGTTAAATGCAATTTAGCAAGGCTTAACGCTGTATTAAGCCTTGTCCGGCATTTCTTTCTCTATTCAAAACCAATGGTTCCCTATGGGAGCACATTGATTCTAATAGAGGTCGCACCAGAAGTTGGATCAAGATGATCTGACTTATGGGGCGACTTGTGTGCGGGAAATCTTGAAGTGGAACCCCGCAAAAATGTTAAAATTGTTTTGCTTGAGGTTCCCCCAGGATGATACCAGACCCTTCGGTCTATTATGAATCTTAAGGGGAATTCCCCACACCAAAAAAAACCAGCATGGGGGTCTCCCCAAGATCCATACCAGACCCTTATCCGAGCACACAGCCTGGCAGGTCAGGAAAGGGGGCGAGGGAGTGCCCCCTCCTAGATAATACTAGGCCACATGCCCTCAACATGGGGGGTTGGTGCTTTAGGGGGCAGGGGGGCACTGTGCCCCTCCACCCCAAAGCACCTTGTCCCCATGTTGATGAGGAAATGGGCCTCTTCCCGACAACCCTGGCAATTGGTTGTCAGGGTCTGCGGGCGAGGGGCTTATCAGAATCTAGGAGCCCACTTTTATAAGGGGGCCAAATTTATTAGGCAGCTCGGGGTCTTCTTCTGACTTTGGGGGTCTTCTTCCGACTTTGGGGGTCTTCTTCCGACTTTGGGGGTCTTCTTCCGACTTTGGTGGTCTTCTTCCGACTTTGGAGGTCTTCTTCCGACTTTGGGGGTCTTCTTCTGACTTCTCCGGCATCTTCGCTCTTTGGTGCCTTCTCCGCGCTCTTTGGTTCTTCTCTTGCTCTCTGGTGCTTTCTGCTGAGCTCCGCTATCTTCTTCCAGCTCTTATACTAGCGGCGACCCGGTCTTTCCCCTGGTCTTTTTACCTCTTCTCTTCTGATGTTGACTCCACGATCTCTCCCGCTGTAATGTCGTGCGCACAGTTCGCATCGATTTATATAGGCATGGGGAATGGTCACCGGGTGATTCACCCGGTGAGCCCGCCTCTTATGATGTCACAGTCCCATCATGCTTCGGCCGGTGACGTCATACCAGGCGGGGTCATCGGGTGACATCACCCGGTGACCACGGCCTACAGGACAGGAGTCAGCACTACAGAGGAAGCACTATCAGCTTATGTAATTGAGCTTATGTAATTGAGCTGCAAGTCTGAAAATGACTTGCTAAGCTATTTCTAGACTTGCCAGACTTACTATCTGGCCTGTTAGTGGGTCCTGAGGACAGGAGTTGAGAACCACTGGACTAGAGGATCTCGGCTATGGGGAAAGACTACACGCATTGAACATATTCTCTCTGGAGAGGAGACACAAGAGGGGATATGATAGCGATGTACAAATACCATACTGGTGACCCTAGCATAGGGAAAAATCTTTTCAGTGTGAGAGAGTTTAAAAAGACAAGTGGCCATTCACTGAAATTGGAAAAGAAGTGATTTAACCTTGCGTAGAAGGTTCTTTACTGTCAGAGCGGTAAGGATGTGGAATTCTCTTCCACAGGCAGTGGTATCAGCATCGATAGTTTGAAAAACTACTTGATGGGCATCTCAACGATCACAACATACAGAGATATATGATTTACCATTGACATAAACACATGCACACACACTGTAAGGCCGTGTACACACGATCAAATTTGTCCGCTGAAACTGGTCCGACGGACCGTTTCAGCAGACAAATCCGATTGTGTGTATGGGCTAGCGGACATGTCTGTTAGTTAGTTTTGTTAGTTTTCCTCTTTGCCTTGCTTCTCCTTTATTGGATGCCGAAAAAGGTAAGAAAGAAAGAGAGAAGGCATGTACCGTGGTATGGTTACCAAATGGTGGTGCTGACTCACTAAACAGTGGGAAAACCACTTGTCGGCAGAATAAGGAGCTGTCCTGTAAAACATACATGGTTGTAACTCAATTTTTACTCCATTGTGACCCTGCCACCGCTCCTAAATTGAAATATCAATGTCAGTGTGCTGCTCACTGTCAATCTCTGTTGGGGAACAATGCACTGTGAGTACATTCACTTTCTTATACACAGATAGCAAGGATAACTTGCCACACATTAGTGGCAGTGTTGAATTGTAAGTCTGTTAACTTGCTGCACATTTTCGCTGGCAAGTTGTACACTTGCAGAGCACTTGAAGCATAATTTCTAGTTGACACTTTTCCAATTTGTAGCAAATTTGCATAGCAAGTCTCTAGAAAGAGCCAAGTTGCAGTGGTGAATCTTCAGTAAGAGCTCTGCAAGCCAGAGTGCCCCCTGTGGTGGGATGACTATTGCAAAACATAACTGAACCAGAACTTGCAGCAGACTTGCAAAGAAACTTGATCTGGAGTCATGTAATGCGGACTTGCTGCAATTGTGCAACAAACTTGTGAAGTCTGGAAAGTCTAGCAATAGTTTAGCAAATAATTTTCAAACTTACAGCACAATTGCTTGCTATCTGGGTATACTATAGATCAGTCTCAATGAGAGTACCCATGCTGAAAGATTCATTGGTCCCAGTGCAGGATTGTTTTTTTTATTTTAAACTGAATAGGTTTTTTTACAAGGTGATCGTTTACAATCACTTTAAGTTAAAATTAACTTACAATGCTTATTAATTGATTGACTTTGAGAATTGATTACATTAGAATATTATTAGAGTAGTTGGAGCTCCAGAAAATACTAAGGGTGATAATATATGTAAGCCTGCCAATTCTCTCGTGGTCAGGGGGGGCTCCTACATATAATCAGATTTATTGAGAAATTACTTTTATAGATTTTGAGGAAAGACTTTTTCATATCATACAAGCAAGACTAAAAATAAAAGGATGTATGCACTCACAAACTCGTATATGAAAATCTAATCCTAAATCTTTTATTATCATAGAAAAAGACAAAAGTTTTTTTCATGACAAAAACAGAGATGCCAAAGAAAAATACCGATCAACTTAAGGTTTCAACTTTAGGTTTCTCTTTGGAGCCCTCTTTCTTATGCCGCGTACACACGATCATTTTTTGTGATAAAAAAAAACAACGTTTCAAGTGATGAAACAAAACAACGTTTTTCAAACTTCGTTTTCCAAAACGACGTTGCATACACACCATCGTTTTTCCAAAATGCTCTAGCAAAGCGTGGTGACGTACACCACGTTCGACGGCACTCTGTTCCATTGAAGCTCCGTCTCATAACTTGCCTCTGAGCATGCGCGGCTTTAAAAACTTTGTTTTCAACATCGTTTTGCCCACACACCATCACTTTTTTTACCATTGCCATAAAATCTACAATCGTTAAAGCAGCACACAAATTCTGGGTACCCCCACAACAGTCAAACAGGCATCATGATACCAGGGCTCAAAATTTCAAGTCCTGAGCCACTAACCAGGCCTTAAGAGTTACTTGCCACTAGTTGCACCACCCAACCCCTCCCCTGCCCCATCCCTAAGTCCGCCCCTAAACACGCCCTTGTAAATTATTTCATGAAATGACACTGTTAAATGTTTTAAGCAGAATTAAGTTCCAAAAAATAAATATTATTAACAACAACGTTAACAATATTAACTTAAAACATATCAGTACCCATCAGTGCAGCCTCACTGTGCCCATCAAATGCAGCTTTATGGTGCCCATGAACGCAGCCTCACTGTGCCCCATCAAATGCAGCCTCACCGTGCCCCATCAAATACAACGTCACCGTGCCCCTACAAATGCAGCGTCACAGTACCCCATCAAATGCAGCATCACAGTGCCCCATCAAATGCAGCTTCACAGTGCCCCATCAAATGCAGCTTCACAGTGCCCCATCAAATGCAGCTTTACAGTGTACCATTAAATGCAGCGTTACCGTGCCCCATCAATTGCAGCGTCACCGTGCCCCATCAATTGCAGCGTCACCGTGTCGCATCAATTGCAGCGTCACCGTTCCCCATCAATTGCAACGTCACCGTGCCCCATGAATTGCAGCATCATGTGCCCTATAAATTGCAGTGTCCCAGTGCCCCATCAATTGCAGTGTCGCAGTGCCCCATCAATTGCAGCGTCACCATGCCCCATCAATTGCAGTGTCACCATGTCCCATCAATTGCAGCGTCACCGTGCCCCATCAATTGCAGCGTCACCGTGCCCCATCAATAGCAGCGTCACCGTGCCCCATCAATTGCAGCGTCACCGTGCCCCATCAATAGCAGCGTCACCGTGCCCCATCAATTGCAGCGTCACCGTGCCCCATCAATAGCAGCGTCAACGTGCCCCATCAATTGCAGCGTCACCGTGCCCCATCAATTGCAGCGTCACCGTGCCCCATTAATTGCAATGTCACTGTGCCCCATGAATTGCAGCGTCACCGTGCCCCATCAAATGCAGCCTTACCGTGGCCCATTTAATGCAGTTTCACCATGCCCCATCAAATGCAGCATCACATGGCCCTTTAAATGCAGTTTCACTGTGCCCTATCAAATGCAGCGTCACCTTGCCCCATCACTCCAGACTCACCATTGTCTTGATGAGCCTGGTTCACACACACAGTGGACATCTCCCACTCGCTGTGTGTTACTGAGCTGGGTCTGTGTTTGGCGGCTCCGTGTAACAAGATCCCGCCCCCCTAGACCGGCTCGTGTGATAGGCGGATCACTGAATCAATCTACTATCACACGAGCCGGTCTAGGGGGGCGGGACCTTGTTACACGGAGCCGCAGAACACAGACCCAGCTCCGTATGTAACACACAGTGGGAAATGCCCGCTGTGTGCATGTGAGGAGGAGACAGCGGCGGCGGCTTCAATCCAGCAATGCCGCTCAGTGTCTCCCAGCTGACAGTTTCCGGGCTGGTCGCTTCAGCCAGGTAACTGTCAGTGTGCTCTGTCCCTGAACCTAACTCGCCCTGCACTAAATTCCACTCGCAAAATGCGAGCATGCGAGTGGAATTTTTGAGGGCTGAATGATAAATTATTGCACAATTCAACTTCAAAGAAGATAGGCCCTCTACTTATTTTCTCTTCCTGTAAATCCACAATACAGAACATCCATGAAGTATTACTGGTAAACAGTTCAAAAAGTAATCGTTCATTCCAGCATGAAATCCCAATAGTATCCTTTACTCTCTGCTTTCATGCAAGAATGGTATTGTTTCATTATGTGTTTATTTTTATGCATGCAACCACTGTATTAGACATATTGACAAATAACATCTCATTCTTGGCTCTGTCTGACCCATCCATCCGCACCACCATTGACTTCATCTCTTCCATGCAGCCCTCCATGAGCGGTACTGCAGGGTAGTCTTTCTGGTCACCATTGCAGACTGACAGCGATGAGAGCCGTTGGTGCCGGGGATGGTCTATGTGAATAGCTTTACCCCAGGTGCTTGCATGCTTAGACCTCTTTTAATCATCAACAATGTGAATTGCTAAATGTTGTACCTTAATTAAATGTAACCATATTGCTACACTTAGAGGCGCCTCTATTCTCTTTTATACTCTCTAGCTCCTGCTGGATTTTGCTTCTAATCCCTTTGTGGAGGCTGCCATTTGTGGATGGACATTTTATGGTTACACAACCTTGCTATAATATTTTTATATGAACTATAAACTGAAGGACTTATTAATAAACCCCTTAAATGCATCATCACTATGCTGCAACTGCATGCAGTGCACACAGTTGCAGGGTGGTTGCAGTGCAGCCCCATTCACCTAGGGCAGTGATGGCGAACCTTGGCACTCCAGATGTTTTGGAACTACATTTCCCATGGTGCTCATGCACTCTGTAGTGTATTTGAGCATCATGGGAAATGTATGTAGCACTACCCCCGCAGGAGCCGCTGGTTAGATTTGGGATCGGCGTGTTACCTCTGTAGCATGTCTAGGGGTATGATGATGAACAGACGAAGTGAGCAATGACGGAATGTCCAAACAGCAAGGTGTCGTTTTCTGTGCTTTTATTCTCTTGCCCAATACGGCAAACAGGTAACTAGAGAAAGCTTGTGAAGAGGAAGAGAAGTTTCAGACTCAGGCCTTAATTATCATGAAAGCAATTCTTGTTTAAATGGTAACTTTGCTTTCTTCGCCACTCTAGTTGGAGTGGGTGTAGTGTACTCCGGACAGTCTCTCTCACAGAACTGGCAGCCGGAGTATCACTCGGAACTTTGAGAAGGACGACAAGCCTCTGCCACAGACTTGGCTCAAATGAAATAGGAATGAGACCTTTGCCACAGGCCCTTTTTCTGGAAGCTTAGTGGAGCGATTCCTTCTCAAAAGAAATAGTTGCCTGAATCTCCCTCAGGTAGCTCTTGAGTTTGGTGACCGACTAAAAGGTTGCCATCAACAAACTTCCAGTGTCCGGTACCTTGATCCCCGATGGTTTGTCTGGGCCCTATTGGATAGCCTGCCTCCGGGCTCTCCTCAGACTGACTCCCCACTGAACAGCACAACTCGCTTGAGATCTTCTCTCAAAAGATGGAGGGACCCAATAAGTCACTGGGTCCCACCGCAGCCTCAGTCACTCTGGTCCAGTAGGGTCCCGGAGCCAAGCACAACAAGTAACACGTGCGCCCTGGCATGGTAGGCCATTTCGCCGGGGCCTGTGATGTGCGCACACCCTAAAGGTGGGTGCCGCACCCGGATCCAACTCCCCCCCCCATGATGGCGTCTCAACAGAAGTACCCTCCCCTTTCATGCCCCGCAAGGAAAAACCCCCTCTAATTGACTGCTGGGAAGAAGGCGCCACTGCCACCCTCTGTCGCCCCGGGATGGTAAAGCACCTTTGGAACACAGAATGAACCGACAGTACAGTGCTAAATTTGGACAAAATCATATGGATGAGAGCTAGGTAACTCTCTCATCCCCCTCTAAATTTAAACAGCATACGTACTGAAAGTACAGGGGCGCTACATGTAGTTTCAAAACATCTGGGGTGCCAAGGTTCACCATCACTGACCTAGGAGTATACTGCAAGGGTGCCCTGGCTTGAAAAATATTGAGAAACACTGGCATAGAGGAAGCTGAACTTCTGTGTTTTCAAGTGACAGTGGTGGGCAGGGAGCGGAGGGACTGAGTTCCACCAAGTTCCAGCTGAAATAAGGCCCTGCTTCTGCCTCACATTCCTGTAACTCGTTATGGACTGACCCCAGCTTGTATCCTGAATTTGCCTCTGCCTGGGATTCCTGTACTTTGCTGTCTGACTGTTGATTCAGCTAAACAAAGGATTGAAAAAAAAAAACTGACTCATCTATGGGCAGCCTTAAGTCTAGTACACATGGGCCAAATTGGCATGACGGAAAAAAAGTTTGCCGATCGCCTCCTGATCAGTGCTTTCAGCTGATCAGTGACAATTTTAAGTTTGAAATGTGATCCTAGCAAAAAATGTTTATTAAAAATAAAAATAAATGAAAGAGAGCATTTGAGCTTCATGACTAGGTGAGTGTATGGAAATGTGGGGATTCACCGGGAGCTCAGATGCGGTTCACAATAGCATTATTAGCTATTGTCTATAAAAGCATTAACATCTATATCAATATTCAACCCATATGGCATATAGCACCGTATCCAATGGATCCATGCCATTTCCATTCTGGATATTTCCCTAAACCGAAGAACCACCCCTCCAATGTGGGCTGTACCGATCTATACCCCCAAATAATAGTGTTAGCAGGGTTACGTTGGTGATAAAGATCGTAATGTCTTGAGACCGAATGATCTTTATATCATTCCAACAGGTACACTACGCCTGTGGAACTGCAGGTAACAAAAGACTCAATCCGATGTTCCCTTAATGTACTGGTTGATCGAAACGATTCAGTTTTTTTATTTCTAATTTTATACAGTACAAAGCTGGCACTTTCAGGCATTGATGGTAGCCAGTAATCTTTTTCTGGAAAAAGGAAACTTTTTTAGGTGGTGGGTCTACTACATTAGGTGCCACCCTATCTCTGAGAGAGAGAACACCTTTGAAGATCACCTCTGGTTTCGCTGGCAGGAATGTGCTGATGACCCGATCATTTTCCAGAAGACCAAAAAATGCTGAGAGGAATAGGTGGTAATGAAAGGAATCATTGGTCTATCCCTTTTTCGTTTAGGATCCTCCATCCATCCTCCAATAATGAGGTTCTGTCAATCCAAGCTACCTCCCTCTGGGTGATATCTAGAGAGTCTCTATCATAGCCCTTTTCCACCATTCTAGTTTTTAGAATGTCTGCTTGTCTTTGATAGTCTGTAATTTCTGAGCAATTCCGTCTCATTCTCACAAATTGGCTCTTTGATACTGATTGAAGCCAAGATTCCTTTTGGCAGCTCCCTAAGGGAATATACGCATTCCGATCAGTCTGCTTGAAGTAGGATGTGATTTTGAAACCGGTTTCATTTTTACTGATTGTAAGGTCCAAAAAATTCACTTTTTCCTGGCTGGCTTCATGTGTTAATCGAATGCCCCTATCATTGTTATTGATAGAAAGGAAGAATTCATTAAGCTGTGGAGCTGTACCGTCCCAAAGGAGGAGGATGTCATCAATATATCTTGCCCACAGGGCTAGGCAAGGATTGCGGTCTTTGTACTATAGATGACGTCCTCCTCCCATTTGGCCATGAATAAATTGGCCAGGCTGGGAGCGTACTTTGCCTCCATCGCTACGCCCCGCTGTTGCCTATAAAAATTTAAACTAAACCAAAAATAGTTATGATTCGCTGCGTATTCTAAGAGGTCCATAATAAATGATTGTTGTTCCTCTGGTATGGTGGAAAAAAGATTCAAATAGTACTTTACCGCAGATAAACCCAGTTTGTGCGGTATGATGGTATATAGGGATGCGACGTCCGCTGTTACCAGCCAAGTTTGATCATTACAAGATTGTTGAGATATTACATTTTAAACTTGCTTGGTGTCCTTAAGGTATGAAGGTACCTGTTGGACTAACGGTTGGAGGAAGTGGTCTATGTACTTGCCCACCCGGGATGTGATAGAATCTATACCGCTCACAATGGAACATCCTGGGGGGCAAGTCAGGCTTTTATAGATTTTGGGCAAGCAATATAGTATTGGAACTGTCGGTGCCTTTGGTATCAAAAAAAGTTGCTCCTTTTCATTTAAGATGCCTGATCGGGCACCTTTATGAATCAATTTTTCCAATGTTTGTTTGTATTGGATAATTGGGTTTCCTAATAAGGGAACGCATGTGTCCCGATCACCGACTATCTTATTTAATTATTGTAGATAGTCTTTGCGATCTAGGACTACTATCCCCCCACCCTTGTCGGCGGGGCGGATGACCAGTTCCTTATTTTTACATAAAGTATCTTTGACAGAACCCACTGTCACTGTGTGTTTTGGAAGGGACTGTGCGTGTGCCTCCTACCCACAGACTATGGCCCAGACAAGGCTGGAGACCCGGGACAAGCTGGCATTGAGATAATGTATTGTAATGCTACATCTCTTCTCCCCCACCACCCCCCTCCCATTGCTGTGTCTAATTGTGTTGATTCATGTCACATAGACAATAGTCTGGACTAGAGGCGTCTCTCCGCAGGGGGTGTGTATTGAGAGGCTGCCTGCTTACCATAATCTCATTATGTTTATCTGTAGCCTGTTTCAATGTACAAATGTTCAGTTCCCATTGGTTGTTCCTTGTCCCTCACCCCCTCCCCTCTATGACAAGGCTAAGGGGAGTGTCCCTAACTGTGGATAAAACTGTATGTCTTGGATTTAATAAACCGTTAATGCTCTGCATGTTTAACCCCAACACCTGTGTGGATTGTCTCGTGATTGAGGGGTTAAGGGCTGGCTATGGCGAATCTGAAGGCTGCGGGTGCGTTTGGAGGACAGGAGACACAGGTCTGGCGGATGTGCCCACCTGGGGTATTCGAAATCCGTCACAGTATCCAAACCCTGCTCCAGTGTTTTATCCATTTTCGAGTTAACTATTTTGATAGTTTCCAAATCTCGCAAAACCACGTCACAAAATACTCTCAAAGAGGGGGCCAAAACTCCTGATGGATTAAATGTTGATGCATTGGACAATCCCGGTATTCTTGTTGTACTTGGACTCCAGTGTTACCAGGTGTACTTGCAAAATACCTTTTTATATTTATTTTTCGGACATACTTGTGTATGTCCATATAGGTCTCAAATGTGTTTAATGCTCGGGGGGGGGGCAAATTTTAAACCCTTACTTAATAATGAAATCTCTGGTTTAGTCAAAACTTGAGTGCTTAGGTTGAAAATGCCCTCCTCTGTTAAGCCCTTGACTTTTTTTGCTGATTGGACTCTCCTCCCCCCTCTTGCTCCGCTTTGTTTTCTATAGTTTTTTTTGGCCTTGGTTGGCTCTGGGAAAACCCCAATGATACTGTTCTGGGTTTGCTTCTTTTGGCCTACTAGAATGGTCTCTAGTTGACCTGGTCTTTGAGGTCATATTCTGCATGTCCTTCCTTCATGCAAGGAACCTTCATTTTCTCGTAACGGAAAAAAAACGGTTGCGGGTATCTATCACGCTTCTTTGTTCGTAATTGTCTCTGTTTTGAGTATAAGAGCTCTGGTCCTGGTAATTTGGACCCTGAGCCTGAGGTCTATCATAGTTTGAATTCCTTGGTGAACCCCTATCTGGACCTCTCCCATAGTGAGGAGATTCCCTATATCCAGAATTATAATGGTAAGTTTGCTGGCCATATCCACGACCCCCATTAGGTCCATAGTAGTGATTGTCCCCCATACGAGGGGAGGACATCATGATATGGGGGACAATCAATACTATGGACCTAATGGGGGTCGTGAATATGGCCCCCAAACTTATCATTATAATCATAATCATAGTTAGGCCAGTGGCGAGAGAATATATACACATGGTTTTGAAATCAATTTGGGACCATGTGAAAATCTCTCTTACATGTTTTTATGTACCACCAGCTATAAGTTAATGGTAACCACTTAAGAGACATGGTCTCATACATTCTATGGCCTCTTGGTGTAATACCAGGATTTACCATAGGGGGCAACGGACATCCTTCTTCCTCCCTGATCATTCAGGGTTTAACAACATAATACTTCCGAATGTCCAAATGATATTTTATTCATTTTAAATCATTTTTATTAAATTCAGTTATGCTAAGGTTACTCTCTTAACCTAAGAGATATTAGACACATCTTTGAGGGATGGCAGTTTCTCTTTTCACATTAATCCATACATCGGGTATCGAGGGAAGATGATAATAATATGGAACCCTTTTGACAAATGGAGTCACATATTTTTGCTGAACTCTCTCACTCCATGCCTTTTAAACTTTTAAACTTACAAGCAGTTTAGTTCCACTCCCTATTGGAGGTTTATCACGTTACATTTTAAATGTACTTGTAAGGGCAGCTTTGCCCACTTACAATATGGGGACATCCGTGACAGGAGAATGTACCTCTCTGGGCGGGACGTCAGCGTCATGTGACGCGTTGTCGTTCGGGAGGACGCTCTGACGAGGGGAGGACGGCGCTATAGTGGGACGTGCGCATCATACACATGGCGCCCCCCCCCCTGCAGTGTGGGCAAGCTTGCCCATAACTGATATGTGATCACTAACTAAGGCGCTGCTTTTTCCCTTATCCAATATGGCTACTTTAGCTTCAGGGATATTGGGAGCTCAGATAAGGGCGGTCTCATTTATGTATTAGAGATATAAATAGCGGTGAGTCCGCATGCTGCTCGTACCCCAGGACGAAGTCAATTGTGACGAAACGACGTAGGGTGAAGTGGCGTGCTGACGTCATCACTACATACAGAGTCCCGGAGTGAACGAGCTGTGTTAGCCGGCTGGCTACTAACTTTAACATGCAATTTTTTTATCTTCTTATTGTAAGTGCGAATGTTTTACTGGATTATGCTATGTCAACCTTCTTTCCTTTCTCACTTTGCTGTAATTACATCTGACCATCTGTGAGTGGTGGGAGATTCATTGGATACCAGTGAGACGATATCCTGTGACATAGATCCCCAGGCTGGGTTAGAAAGCCACACGCCAACAGAAGATCTCTGGTTGGGATCTTTCCTTTCGGTAAGAGGCAGTTTGTTTGGAAGGTGCAGGATTTCCTTTCTATCTCATCACTGTTTCTGTTGTTCCTTGTGGTTTGATGTCACTATTTTACATGCAGAAGAGCAGTCCATTTCCAGCTATTGAATCACCATCTGATGTGTTTTTCACTGGGACTTATTAGAATGTGATGCAAATAGGGAAACTTATTTGTTACAGTGATCTCAACACATCAACAGTACAATGATTTTAATTATTTATGCTAGTTGTTTTTTTTTTTTTTAATGATCACTTTATTTTGCACAGCTTGTTTTCTTTACTTAGGTTTACTTTGTGTGTGCCTCACATTTAAAGTTGCACCATTTATTATTTGACGTTCTTTTTGAGAGCGCAGTATCACCACATTTTTACAGGTTTTCTAAATACCTTGTTTTTCTTTATATAGTCTGCACTTCGGCGCCTGGCTGCCTAACCACTTCAATACTGGCCCATAGTCATATGACGTCCACAGATGGGATCTCCCATCCTGGGTGGACGTCATATGACGTCCTGGGCTTTGCGGGGGGATATCTGTATGATGCCTGCAGCTAGAGGCATCATTCAGATATCTTTTGTTAGTGCCAGCGATCCTGCGCACCATAAGAGTGTTCATAGCGCTGGTTCCGCTGCTTGATCGTTCTTATAGGCTGTGGGAGGGCGCATCCCCCCTCCCGCCACCATCCGGTGCTTCTCCGGGCTCTCCCGTGCCATCGGGGGCCCGGAGAAAGAATCGTCCGGCATAGGCAGGAAGCATAGAGATGACTGGTGACCAGATGGTCACCAGTCATCTCTATGACCGTCGGAGGCACGGGAGCGATGTGATGACGTCACGCCCGGTTACCCGTAAGTAAACAAAGCCGCGATTGCGGCTAGTAAGCAACACTGATCATGAGATCGGTGACTTTTTTTACCGATCTCATGCTTTCCAGCCTGGAGGAGAGATGTGGGGTCTTATTGACCCCACATCTCTCCATAAAGAGGACCTGTCACACACATTTCCTATTGCAAGGGATGTTTACATTCATTGTAATAGGAATAAAGGTGATAAAAAAAAAGTGTAAAAAAGAAATAAAACAATAAAAAAAAAAAAATTAAAACGCCCCTGTCCCCAGTAGCTCACACGCAGAAGCGAATGCACACCTAAGTCCCGCCGACATATGTAAACGCCATTTAACCACTTTGCAACCACCCTATGCCGAAAGTACGGCTCTAGGGCGGTTGCTGTATTCTAACTGGCCGTTAATTAACGGCCTGTCAGAATCGCGCTCCCGCGTGCCTCCTGAGGCGCGCAGACGGGAACATCCGTGACCGCCGGGTCCAGAGGACCCGGCGCATCACGGATCACGGTAAATCGCCGCTGATAGCGGCGGTTTACCACGTGATCGCTCCGTCCAATGACGGAGCGATCACTCGTCAACAGAGCGGCGTCATGTGCTGACGCCGGTTCCTCCCTCCTCTCTCTGTACCGATCGGTACAGTGTGAGAGGAGAGGGGAGGGAGCGGATGGCAGCGCCAGTGCTGCGGGCTGGATCTGTGACAAATGTAGTCACAGATCCATCCCTCCCTCCCTGCTCAGCCATCCCTGCTGCATATACTCTGCATTACTCTGGGCAATACTCACCAGGCAATACTCAGGCATACTCTGGGCAATACTCTGGGCAATACTCTGGCAATACTCTGGCCAATACTCTGGCCAATACTCTGGCCAATACTCTGCCAATACTCTGGCCAATACTCTGCCAATACTCTGCCAATACTCTGCCAATACTCTGGGCATACTCTGCCAATACCCTGGGCATACTCTACCAATACCCTGGGCATACTCTGGCAATACCCTGGGCATACTCTGGCAATACCCTGGGCATACTCTGGCAATACCCTGGGCATACTCTGGCAATACCCTGGGCATACTCTGGCAATACCCTGGGCATACTCTGGCAATACCCTGGGCATACTCTGGCAATACTCTGCATACTCTGGCAATACTCTGGGCATACTCTGCAATACTCTGGGCATACTCTGCAATACTCTGGGCATACTCTGCAATACTCTGGGCATACTCCGCAATACTCTGGGCATACTCCGCAATACTCTGGGCATACTCCGCAATACTCTGGGCATACTCCGCAATACTCTGGGCATACTCCGCAATACTCTGGGCATACTCCGCAATACTCTGGGCATACTCCGCAATACTCTGGGCATACTCCGCAATACTCTGGGCATACTCCGCAATACTCTGGGCATACTCCGCAATACTCTGGGCATACTCGGGCAATACTCTGGGCAATACTCTGGGCATACTCCGCAATACTCTGGGCATACTTAGCAATACTCTGGGCATACAGCAGCCCCTGTCCCTGCGAGCTCGCATGCAGAAGCGAACGCATACGCAAGTCCCGCCCACATATAAAAACGGTGTTCAAACCACACGTGAGGTATCTTTATATAATGTTTTGGGATTCTATGTATTTTTCTAGCAAATAAATGATGATTTTTACATGTAGGAGAGAAATGTCAGAATTGGCCTGGATGCTCCCTGCATGTTGGGCCTCTGTATGTGGCTGCACTGTGTAAAAGTCTCACACATGGGGTATCGCCATACTCGGGAGGAATAGCAGAATGTGTTTTGGGGTGTAATTTGTGGTATGCATATGCTGTGTGTGAAAAATAACCTAATAATATGAAAATTTGATGAAAAAAAAAAAATCTTGATTTTGCAAAGAATTGTGGGAAAAAATTACAACTTTAAAAAACTCACCATGTCTCTTTCTAAATACCTTGGAATGTCTTCTTTCCAAAAAGGGGTCATTTGGGGGGTATTTGTACTTTTCTGGCATGTTAGGGTCTCAAGAAATGAGAGAAGCTGTCAGTACTTCAGGTGTGATGAAATTGATCAATTTTCAGGATTTGGTACCATAGCTTGTAGACCCCATAACTTTCACCCA
Source organism: Rana kukunoris (assembly GCA_029574335.1). NCBI lineage: Eukaryota > Metazoa > Chordata > Amphibia > Anura > Ranidae > Rana > Rana kukunoris. Next base: position 419,153,532 of record CM056049.1, read on the forward strand.
GACTAAATAATATCCCAAATTTTTTATTTTTTTTACCAAAGATATGTAGCAGTATACATTTTAGGCCAAATTTATGAAGAAAAATTACTTTTTTGCAAAATTTTATAATAGAAATGAAGAAAAATTATTATTTTTTGCAAAATGTTGTTCTTTTTTCATTTATAGCGCAAAAAATAAAAACCGCAGAGGTGATGAAATACCACCAAAAGAAAGCTCTATTTGTGGGAAAAAAAGGACAAAAAATTCATTTGGTTATAGTGTTGTATGACTGAGTTATTGTCATTCAAACTGTGGGAGCACCGAAAGCTGAAAATTGGTCTGGTTATTAAGGGTGTTTAAGTGCCCAGTAGTCAAGTGGTTAAACCACATATGTGAGGTATCGCCGCATGCGTTAGAGTGCCAGTAACAATTCTTGCACTAGATCTCCTCTGTAAATCTAAACTGGTAACCTGTAAAAAATTGCCTATGAAGATTTTGAAGTACCGAAGTTTGGCGCCATTTCATGAGTGTGCGCAATTTTAAAGTGTGGCATGCTAGGTATCTATTTACTCGGTGTAACATAATCTTTCATATTTTACAAAAAAATTGGGCTAACTTTACTGTTTTTGTTATTTTTTAATTCACAAAACAATTTTCTTCCAAAAAAAAGGCGTTTGAAAAATTATTGCGCAAATACCGTGCAAGATAAAACGTTGCAATGACCGTCGTTTTATTCCCTAGAGTGGCTGCTTAAAAAACATATATAGGGCCAGATTCAGCAACACTTGCGCTGGAGTATTTCGATATGCGCCGCCTAACTGTGAAGATGCGCCGTTGTATCTCCGCGGCCGTACCCACCAACCTAGATGCGCCAGAAAACGGGCCATTTCCGACCGGCTTAACTTTCCGACGCCAGAGTATCGTCAGCGCAAAGTTTCGCTTGGCGCATCAGTCGCGCCAATTGAATTCTCCTGCAAATATGCAAATGAGGGATTTTTCCCAATTCACAAACGGATTAGCACCATACGCTGGCTACATGTGCCGCGCATATGTCGTCAGTCCGTCGCAAAGTTATTTCTACAAATAGCTGCTTTATCTTTACTCCAGACAGCCACAGGTCAGCAGGAGAGCCGCTACAGCAGCGTTACCGACGATAAGAGCTAGCTGAGCACCCCCACTTGCAGGACAACACCTCTGTCCCTGCTTGTCTGTCAACTTTTACAGCCATGGAGGAAGACATCATAGGTCTCCATAGCCGAGATGACGGCTGACAGCTCCTGGCCTTTAAAGTTCAGCTTTCTCCTGTATGTTTGCGGGGAACGGGAGCAGCCATCTCAGAACAAAAGTAACTTCACTGCGGGGAGGGGGAACAGGATATACTTTAGTGCCGGAATGGCGCATCTACGGGTGCATTTAAATGCATAACGGAACGCATTGCGCTGTCGTTTCCAAGGAAGTGGTGCCGACGGAAGTTGTGAGCATGCGCACTGGGATGCATTGACAGTCGACGCATGCGCAGTACGTTCGCCGCGGGATCGCGCCTAGTTTAAATAATACACGCCCCGTACCCGCCCAATTTGAATTCCGCCGGCTCATTTTCGATACGCTGCCGCAACTTTAGGAGCAAGTGCTTCATGAATAACAGCACTTGCTCCTAAAATTTCGCCAGAGTAACGTAAATGAAAAACGTTACTCCAGATTAAAGATGCTCCCATCTACCTGAATCTGGCCCATAATGTTTGGGGGTTCGGCGTAATTTTCTAGCAAAAGAATGATGATTTGTACATGTAGGAGAGAAGTGCCAGAATAGGCCCGGTATTGAGGTGTGTATAGAAGCCCGGATTTGAAGTGGCAAAGCAATGTCATCATTAGGCATTTGCTAGGACTCCTAGGATGTCTGCGTCATCTATCCCAGGAGTCTTTGAACCGCACTTGAATTCTGTCTTGATTGACAGGTTGCCATAGCAATGGGGCAGGAACTTCTGCTGCTGCCGCCGCCATTGTTATAACAACCTGTAAACAACAGTGTGCCACGGTGCATATAATTGCTTCCTTTCTGCCGTTTTCCTGTGATAAATATCAAAATTGTAAGTAAGAAGAAGGAATACACTTATACCAGTATCCTATTTTTTTGTGCAATAAAAGAGAATAGCTGGGGTTCTTTTTGGAGAAAACTGACTAGGAGACTGGAGCTCTGCTTTAAGGCAAAAAAGCTGTCCAAACCCGCCTGACTTTATGTGAAAAAGTAATTGCCCCCTGAACCTAATAACTGGTTGTGCCACCCTTTGTGGCAACAACTGCAATCAAGCATTTGCGATAACTGGCAATGAGTCTTTCAAATTTCTGTTGAGCAATTTTGGCCCACTCTTCTTTGCAGAATTGTTTTAATTCAGCCACATTGGAGGGTTTTCCAGCATGAATGGCCTGTGTAAGATCATGATACAGCATCTCAATTGGATTTAAGTCTGGGCTTTGACTAGCCCACTCCAAGACCAACATTTTGCTTTGTTTGAACCATTTGAAGGTGGACTTGCTGTTGTGTTTCGAATCATTGTCCTGCTGCATAACCCAAGGGCACTTGAGCTTGAGTGGTCTGTTGGTCTGATGTGCGTACACACCATCGGACCAAAATCCCCTCGGACCAGAACGCGGTGACGTAGAACACAACGACGTGATGAAAAACCGAAGTTTAATGCTTTCAAGCATGCGTCGACTTGATTCTGAGCATGCGCGGGATTTTGGTCCGATGATTTCGTGTACTAACTATCGAACTGGTTTCCAGCGGACAGGTTTCTAAGCATGTTTTGAAACTTTTGTCCACTGGAAAACGGTCCGATAGGCCGTACACGATCGAACATGTCTGCTGAAACTGGTCTGCGGACCAGTTTCAGCGGACATGTTCGATCGTGTGTATGCGGCCTAAGAAAATCCTAAGACTCATAAGACTCCTAAGACGGCCTAAGACTCATCTCGACCTAGTGATAAACTCCTCTCGAACAGGAACGTTTGAAAATTTGTGTTCGATCAGGGCATGTAATCTATTGGCTGCAGCACCTGCTGTCAGAATACAATAGCACAGCGGGTGGATTTCTTTAACTACCTTGATTGTGTGGATGGGGAAAGCTGTTTGTTTTTTGATCAGCCATGACTGGTTGAATTTCCATCTATCTATGGCCATGGCGACGGAGGACTGTGACTGTGTCCCGACTCCCGAATGAATGGAAGCAAGCAAAGATTCATTGATGGGCGCTTGTGAGGCTGCATTGATGGGCACTGGTGAGGCTGCATTTGATGGGCACTTTATTAAAAAGGTGGGAGTATACATGGGCAGGGCAAAGGGATGGAGTCAGGGATGGAGGAAAGGGGGCGGCAAAATTACATTTTCGCCTAAGGTGTCAAAAATCCCTGCACCAGCCATGCGCCCAGTAAGTTATTAGAATCCTTTCATATTAAAGGAATTCCCAAAAATATTTTAAGGTAGGACTGCAAAGGATAAGTACATTGGCCCGGATTCATAGAGATGGGCGCATATTTACGCTGGCGTAGCGCACACATAGTACGCTACGCTGGCGTGGCGCAGAGAGGCATGCACTGAATTCAGCAAGCTATTGCTCCCAACTCTGCGCTGGCGTAGCGTACATTTCAAAGGCGCAAGTGGAAGTAGGTGGAAGTGGGAGTGACCCCATGCAAATGATGGTCCGAGCGGTCCGAGCGTGGCGCAGAGGTTAAGTCCGGTGTATCGCAAACGGCGCATGTGCCTTGACGAGGACGCAAGTCCTGCACCCATCTGCGCATACTCACAACTACGCCCGGCATAACCCCTGAGATACGCCGGCCCTACGCCGAGAGCATAAATACGCCCAGCCATATGCCCGTCCAGCGCAAAAGTACACCAGCTCATCTTCCCTGGTGTAGAGGTACTTTTGCGGTTGCCATGTCCGATACTAAGATGGACAGAGAGAGGAGAAAAAAAAATTCCCGGCGGAAGAGAGGGCGATCCTGACCTCAGCCATCTTCAAGTTTGATGTCTACCTCCATGGCGCAGGACTAGCAAGGCCAGGAAGCAGGAGATCCTCGAGAAGATCACCCTGGAGATCAATGCCCTTGGGCATGAAAACAGGTCCTCCAAAGATATCCAGAAAAAGATCAACGACATGCGTCGGTGGGTCAGGGATAAGCTGGCCAAGGTGAGAAGGCACGTCAGGGGCACGGGAGGCGGACCAGCTTCTTCTCTCAAGTTGACAGCTGAGGAGGTGGTCATTGCCAGCTGTCTGGAGCAGAAGCAGGTGGAGGGCCTGGAGGGCTTTGACTCCAGTGACCAGGACTTGAGGACAGGTAAGTGTGTTTTATCCCCATCCGGTGTATAGCATGTGAGGGGGTGCAAGGGGACATGTGACAAGTGTGTGGGTCCACCAACATGTGAATGCTTTGTGTCATCCACAGATGTGCTGGAGGGAGCTGGGCCATCGTCTGGCTGTGTCGGACCCATGCCATCAAGGGAACATCATCCTTAACCTGACCCCCTGGGAAGCCACGTGAGATTGGTGGAGGGGAGTGCCCACACCTCTGCTCTAGAAGTAGTTCTTAAGGAGCAGGTGGATCTCCATCTAGCGCAGGGGTCACCAAACATTCTAAACAAAGGACCGTTTTTTTATCCTTCAGACACTTGGCGGGCCGGTCTTTGGCCAACGGGAGAGGAATTTTTCCTGGCATCATTGTTAGTAAATATCTGGTATTAGGGGGAGGAATAGTGCCCCATTGCTGGTATCATAGGGGGGAATAGTGCTCTATTAGTTGTGTCAGTGGGAGAAATGGTGCTCCATTGTTGGTGTCAGATGGCAGAATAGTATCTCGTATCAGTGGGAGGGATAGTGCCCCTAGGGCCGGATAAAGGCAAGCAAAGGGCCACATCCAGCCCTCGGGCCACAGTTTGGAGACCACTGATCTAGAGGAATGCCTCCATCTTGAGGAGGCTTCCATCTTCCGCGGTCCCTCTGAGACCTCCACGCCCATCAGGGCTACCCCATCCAGGGGAACCCCCTCCAGGGCTACCACATACAGGGGAACCCCCTCCAGGGCTACCCCATCCAGGGCTACCCGTCCAGACGGACACAAGCCTCTCCATCTCCTCGGAAGGCTCTGAGGAAGACCAGGGGTGTACCCAGATCCCTACAAGAAGGGCTGGAGAGGGAGAAAGCACGCCAGACACAGCACATGGGAGATATTGCCTGTGACCTCCACCGTGTCGCTGACAGCCTGGCCTTATTTGTTGGGTCCTCGGCCAAGACCCAGGCTGTGTGCACAGTGGCTGTGCAGGGCACTGCAGCCGCTATGCAGCAGTGCCTCAGCAAACAGGCTGCCCATACCAGCTCCATGTCAGACTGTCTGCACGAGGTGAGCGCAAACTGCGCTGCCATAGTCACATGCCTGGGTGACCAATCCGAGACCCTTGAGGCCATGCGTCACCACATGGTAGCAGGGGGTCCCTCACCATCTGGGGACCAGGGCTCGAATGTGCAGGCCAGCCTGGATCGTAACAGCATGGCGATTGGGAAGATGCAGGCCACAGCAGCAGGCATCGTTACGGAGGTGAAGGGCCTGGGAGTGTTCGTACAGGCCAACACTGCCGCTATCCAGGCGGAGGGTCGGCAGAACATTGCCGTTGCGTTGGAGGCGATGCAGGCAACATCTGCCAGGAGCGACAGCCCAGGGGATGCACCTCCTCCTGATGCCCCACCCGAGCCATTGCAATGACTATTGAGGAGCCGAAGCCTTTGCACGAGGCCTGGCCCACGAGAGGGCAAATGACTCTCTGGACTTTTGCAGCTCAGATTATGAGCTTTATTTTTGTTTTGAGTGACGTGCACAGATGTTTGTGCCATCCTTTTGTAAAGGCATGCCATGTCGGACAATGGCATGATCCCTATTTATTTATTTTTTTGTCACTACACACGGTCAGGAGTGCAGGCTACAGTGTGACTGGTGTGTGAATGTGTGTGTGACATTCCTGCCAGAAAGGCGTGTCACCTTGGATCGTCGGGGAGAGGTTATCCTCACGACCCTGTGAATGTGGAATGAATGGACAGCAACTTCATTGTTGCCTTGGCATGGCGTTGCTGCTCCCAAGTCCTGTGCAGTGGACTTGGGCTAAACCAATGTGAGGTGGATGTGGTGTGTGTGAGCTAGGGACCACAGTGGTGTGCATTGTCCATATGCCATGCTGAATGTGTGTGTTTAACGTGCAAAGATGCGTTCCGCGAGGCAACTCCTGACTGCTGTTCCTTCAGCAGACGGGGTAGCCTCAGGCAGAAGGGGACTGTGTGGTTTGGGGGTCAGGTCATCACATATGTCAATCTCCAGGCCCTTTCTCATGGCGTAGTTGTGCAGCACACAACATGCACCGATGATCTGGCACACAAAGTTTGGGGAATACAACAGGGCCCCCCCAGACTTATCCAGGCATCGGAAACGGGACTTTAGGATGCCAAATGTGCGCTCCACCACTGCACGGGTGCGTATGTGTGCAGCATTGTATCTTCTCTCTCCTCTGGTTTGGGGATTCCGGTTTGGAGTCAGAAGATGGGGCCCAAGTGCATATGCCGTGTCACCTCGTGATGTCTGCATCATGGGGTCGGACAGTCATGCCTGACTCCCATGTCACTTACTAACCAGCCATCTGTCCTTGTACACGTTCTGTTTGAATTCTGCTGGGATGTTGCTTTGACAGTATATGTAGCTGTCGTGGCTGACCCCAGGGTATTTGGCACGGATGTGCCATATGAGGCATTGGGAATCGGCTATCACCTGTAGGTTGATGGAATGCCACTGCTTACGATTGCGGTATATGTGCTCTGTGGCACGGGGGGACCGTAGTGCCACATGTGTGCAATCAATGGCCCCGACGGTGCGTGGGAATCCGGCAATTCTGTAGAAATCCTGCATTGCCTTCTGCCGCAGATGCTCATGGGTCGGTTTGATGATGTGGTGGGACATGCATGTGAGGATTGCGGGGACAACCTGGTGCACGCATCTGCTCATGGTGGATTGTGACATCCCATACACGACTCCACTTGTACGTTGGAAAGATCCACTGGCGAGGAAATGGAGTGTTGCCAGTACCTTGACCAGTGCCTGCACTGCATGTGAGCGTCCCACCTGTCTGGTGATTTCATCATGCAGGGCTGTGGCTAATTCCAGTATGGCATCAGGGCTGAATCGGAAGATGCGATACACCTCCGATTCCCCCATGCCAAAGACGTTCATGCGCGTTCGGTAGATCCTCTCCTGTGCCCTCCTCCGTGCCTGTGGACGCAGTAGTGCTATGACCATGGCTGCCCCTGGCATGTTGGCATACGGATGTGTTGTCCTGCAAGTGTGGTTGCTCAGCTCGCGATCCAATAGGGTCTCGACAATCCACCGGGGATCAAGGTAACAGGGTACTGAAAGGCTGGACGTTGGTCACCTATCAGTTGGTAACCTAACTGTAAACAACCTGAAGGAGATCCAGCCGCAAAGTCTATTAAGGAGGATTATTTCCGCTATCTCAATTCTAAGGCCGCGTACACACGATCAAATCTGTCTGCTGAAAACGGTCTGCCAGACCGTCTCAGCAGACAGATTCGATCGTGTGTATGGGCGAGCAGACGGATTTGGCCAGCCGACAGATTTTAAAGCATGCTCGCAAATGCGTCGAATGGATTTGACGCATGCGCGGAAGTGTTTTACTTCCTGGTGCGGTGACGTGGCGGCGTCAACGTCATCGCCACGTCACCGCCACTTCAGCGCGCTGTCTGCCGGCGGGGATTTTGGTTTGATCGTGTGTACACGATCAAACCAATACATCCCAGCAGACAGATCTGTTCAAATCGGTCTGTCCGACCGATTTGAACAGATGTATTTACTCGTGTGTACGGGGCCTAAGGAGGGTCTGTGGCATAGACTTTTCCCTAAGTTCCGAGTTATACTCTGGCTGCCAGGTCAGTGAGAGGAGCCTGTCCAGGTACACTATACCCACTCTGGCTGGATTGGCGAAGAAAACAAAGTGTTGTTTGAAGCAGGACTATTTCCTTATTGTTACGCCTAAATCTTCTGTGTCTCCTTCTAATGCATCTTTACTCTTCACCTCAAGTTTTATTGTTTTTACCCGGCTGGCTAATAAAGAGCACAGAAAAAGACGCCTGATGTGGACATTCCATTATTTCTGCTTTCACCATACACCCCTAGACGGCGGAGGAGCCACGAGGTAACATGCCACCCAAAACAAACCAGCAGCTCCTTCGGGGGTAGTACTACACATGGGGGCTCGTCCGGGATAGGCTGTTACCTCGGACAACTACATTGAGAAATATATTCCGCCATTGAAAGCCAGGAACTGTCGTGGTATTGGACTGTGCTGGTGAGGAGAGAGTTAACGTCAGGTAGTTAAAGTCTGGGCGCTCATGCAACGGAGTGACGTGTGCCTGCAACGTGCAAGAAAAATAACTCAAAGTGGGAGGAGTTACCCACCTCTGTGTGAGACATAGGGCAAGTTTGGCACCAAAGAACAGAGTGATTGCCTGCCCACAAGAGAGAGTCGTGCAACATGTCTGTGCCCCCGACGCCATTTAAAATATTGAGGCCCCCAATGTCTATGGCGGGAATCAATCAGATGCCTGCTGCCACTGGAGTCCTCCTGACTGATACTGGGATTCGAATTAGGACGCATGGGAGGTTGGCAGTGGCAGCAAGGACGCCCTTGGACTGTCTTGCCCCCGATGTGCGGAGCTAGCTGTCCGGATCCTGCCCTTTGCTTGGTGCAAGAAGTGACGGGAATATTTGTTCCATGTGGAGCAACCAACAGAATCTCCCCGTGAGTACCGGATGGATTGGGTCGCTGGAACAGTGACCGCGGAAACAGAGGTTCCCTGGCCTGCACCTGTTCCCACTACTACCGCGGTTGATGGTGATGTTGTGACTGTCTCTTCTACGATCACCATGTCATCGGCTGTTACTCCAATCGTGTCTCCCAAAGTAATTGACTCTGAGAATAAAGAAAATGTGCCTGCTGTGAAGGTGGATGCTGCCACCGAAACCGTATGCATGGCAGCGGTCTACAGCGACAGAGTGGTCATTAAGAGTGAGGTCTCGTACACACGATCGGACATATCCGATGAAAACGGTCCGCGGACCATTTCCATCGGATATGTCCGATCTGGAGTTTGATCCGATGGCGTGTACACACCATCGGATCAAATTCCCCGCCGGCGGACGGCGCGGTGACGTGTCGGTGACGCGGCGGTGACGTTGACGCCGCCACATCACCGCTACATCACGCACCAGGAAGTAAAACACTTCCGCGCATGCGCCGAATCCATTCGGCGGCGGCGCGGCGGCGGTGCGGGACGACATGTCTGCTGTTAAGTGTACTAACCAGCAGACATGTCGGGCGGACAGATTCCCACCGGATAGATTTCAAAGCATGCTTTGAAATCTGTCGGGTGGACAAATCTGTCCGCTAGCCCATACACACGAGCGGAGATGTCTGCTGAAACGGTCCATCGGACCGTTTTCAGCGGACATATCCCCTCGTGTGTACGAGGCTTCACAGGAAAGTGGATCCGGTCTATTCAATTACCACAATGAATGACCAGGGGGACGTTATCACTCTGCCGGATCCCAGATTTCACCTGTAGGACCAATGCCTACAGTGTCATTTTTGTTGCTGCTGCTTGAAGGAATCATGGACGGAATTGATCACCCCTTTTCAGTTTTTGTTTTTGTTTCTTTCGCCTGATCCACATTTGGCCATGATGTGAAGAACTTTGGGGGGAGGGAATGATAGGTTAGTAAGATTATTTTCTCTCTGATTGCTCTGTATTTGAGCCTGGACTGCACTATACTGGTAATACCAGCGCACTGACCACTAGGGGAAGTGTTCTGAAGCTTTTACCACCGCAGAAAGATAATCTTGTATATATTTTTTCTTAAAGTGGATGTAAACCCAAAAAAAAAATTTTTTTTTTGATGTCACAATGTAGAGTATAACATTTCCTATCATCTGTGCCCAGTCTTGCCACACAGAGTTAATCCAGATCTGAGAAATCCTCTTATGTTCAGTGAAAATGAACAGCCTTCCAGATAAAACCTAGCCTAAATAAAAAGTCAATTTTCTCTCTTCATGCTTTGAGTGAGAGGTTATTTACATATCTAGCTAGGACATGTTTATCATATGTTATGTTTTGTTTATCATAACATGAGGTGATATAACATCATAACACATCCTAGTAATATTACAATGAACTTTGGATCACCTCTTGTTATGATAAACATGTCCAAGCTAGATATGTAAATAACCTGATACTGAAAGCAATAACATAGAAACGGACTTTATAATTTGGCAAGTTTTTATCTGGAATTCTGTTAATTTGCACTGAACTTTAAAAAAGGATTACTCAGCGCTGGATTAACTCTGTGTGGCAAGACTGGGCACAGATGATAGGAAATATTATACTCTACATTGTGACATCAAAAACAAAAACAACATTTTGGGGTTTACATCCACTTTAAGCCCTTGCAGTTTGAGAAAATCTCAGCACTTATTTTTGAATGTGTCTCTTAGGGAGAGAAGGAGGCTTCGCCTTAGTTGGCAGAGGTGCAGATTCATTTCATCCTCAGGGACTAAAAATGTATATTTCTTTCTCGTACATCACGGGACACAGAGCGGCATATTCATTACTATGTGGGTTATATGGAGTACCTTCAGGTGTGGACACTGGCAATCTCAAACAGGAAGTCCCCTCCCTATATAACCCCCTCCCCTAGAGGGAGTCCCTCAGTTTTTTCGCCAGTGTCTTAGGTGTTGGTCACGGAATAGCTTTGCTCCACATCCTTGGGATTAAGGGCGGGCTAACCGGATCTGTCCAAGGAGCCTCAGTGCCAAAGTGGACAGTACCCGGGCCCCAAGCCGTGGGGTTTTGCCTATAATGCTCCTCTTTGGAGGGCTGGACCCTGGGCCCAGGACTTGGAGTTTGTAAAAACCATAAGTTCCTGTTTGCCAGGGTGCTATATAGGTCCAGGACAGTGGGTACCTTCATAGGACCCCAGGGCCTGAAGGTCTACTACGCTACCCACGGAGATGGGAGAAGATTGGATCAGTTTGCTGGACAAACATCCTGCAGCATGGAGCAGGTAAGGGGGAGCCTGCGGGACTTGGTTCGACAGCAGGCTCTCCGGGGTAACCTAAAAGGGGGATAGCCTAAGTATGCTCTGCATGGGCAACCTTGTTCACTATGTCTAAGAGAGACAGGATGACACCCCTTTTCTCCCCCATCACTAGGTTCCCCTGTCTAAAGAATGTGTTGCTAGCTAAACCTGCTGTTTCTTCCTAGGGCTAGTAAGGATCCCTAGGGGCCTTTGGAGAGTCCTACCTGACCGGGGGTTTGAATCTGCCGCCTGTTTCTGCGTTCCTGGATCTCCAGCAGCGCGGCTCCTCCATGTTCCTCCTGTTTCCGGCATACGCGCGCGCGCGCGCGCGCGCACGTCTTATAGACGTTTTTCGCGCCGTTCAGACAGGAGGGCGGGGGGGGCGTGCCTGCGGCGTCATACAGGGGCGCGCCTTTGTGCTGTTATAGACAGCAGGCATTGTCAGTGCTCAGTCTGAGGCTGATTTTCAGAAGGAGAGGACGCAGAGCGGCAGAACAGTGACTCCCGGTGGCGGAAGAGGGGTAGTACATGCTGGACTTTGTTCCAAAGCCTTTTTTGTTAAGCCAGGAAATTCCCCTTTTTGCAGCAGGTTGGAGGCTGGCAAACTTAGTTTGGGGTCACTGTATGTGGTAAAAAGAAAATATATAATATATATTTAAAAAAAAAAAAAAAAAAAAAACATACGGGATCCCATCAGTTTTTGGGCATTAGTGATCTATTGTCCCCTAAACTCTGGTTTTGTACTCCTGCTCACTACAGTCTGTTGTGTGGGCGGAGTCCCTCGATTTTGTATTATGGCTTCCAAAGGTTCGGGGTCAAAGGGTACAAAAAAGACCAAAAAACAAAAGGGTTCCCTTTCTGATTCTGATGATATGCCGATACTTTCCCCGCAACTTATTAACATAAAAAAGCGCCTTGGATGAGCCATTAGGGGGATCTGGTGCGGAGGCTGGCCCAGATCAGCCCAGCCCTGTGTTTATCACAGAGGAGATGCTAGCCGTATCCCTAGGGGGGCTAGAAGAGAGAATAGCAGCATTGATCGCTAGAGCTATTCCTGGTAAGAAACGGGTTAGATCCCCATCACCAAGAGATGTATCCTCAGATGCTGAGATTCTCTCTCTGGAGGAATTGGAATCACAGGAGGATCAACTAGACCTGAACCAAGAGGGTTCAGGGATTGAGGGGTCTGCCTCGGAGGAACCATTTTCAGACTCCCAGACAGAAAGACTGTGGGTACAGTCTTTGACGGACATGGTCCGCTCGGCATTTAGTTTACCATTGCCAGAGCCTCAGGTTCCTCCGGTATCCTCTCTGGGCTCTTTGAAAGCTCCGTTAAGCAACGCAGTTTTTCCAGTCCATCCTCTTTTGGAGGAATTGATCTTTCGGGATTGGGTACGGCCGGACAGGATTTTTCTGCCACCGAAAAGATTTGCGGTCATTTACCCCATGGAGGAAAAATTCTCCAAGAGGTGGAGGCTCCCAGTAGTGGATGCAGCCATCTCATGTGTGAATAAATCACTAACTTGCCCGGTGGAAAACATACATATGTTTAAAGATCCGGTTGATAAAAGGTTAGAGACACTTTTAAAAGCATCCTTTGCTACGGCAGGAGCAGTGGTGCAGCCAGCGGTGGCTGCGATTGGTGTTTGTCAGGCGTTAAAAGACCAGACAAAGGAAATGTTAAAGGACATGCCTACCCAACAAGCAGAAGAGTTTTCTGACATTCCCAGAGCTCTGTGTTTTGCTGTAGATGCTATAAAAGATTCCATCAAGCAGGCCTCTCGTTTATCACTATTTTTGGTGCACATGAGAAGGCTCTTATGGTTGAAGAACTGGGCGGCGGAGCCCCCATGCAAAAAGCTTCTGGCAGGGTTTCCCTTCCATGGAGGACGACTCTTCGGAGAGGATCTGGATAAATATATTCAGACTATTTCAAATGGCAAGAGTACCCTTTTACCGGTCAAAAAGACATTCCGGGCTCCTACATTTAAAAGGCAGCTCTTTCCTGTCTCGGGGCCCTCAAATTCCAGGCAGTATCGACGGCCGCCTGCACGATCCAACGTTAACAGTAGATCGCAGGGACAGGCCCCTGGGGGTAAGAGGCCGTGGTATCGCAAGCCGTCAAAGACAGCCCCTAAGTCGGCCTTATGAAGGGGCGCCCCCACTCTCGCGGGTGGGGGGAAGGCTTCGTTTCTTCTCAGAAGTTTGGGAAGCCAAGATCCCCGACAAATGGGTCCGGGCATCTGTAACCACAGGTTACAGACTGGAGTTTCTAAGGTATCCTCCGCCTCATTTTCAAGAATCAAGGCTACCAAGAGATCCAGCAAGGAAGGCCTCAATGCTGGCAGCTTTGGATCACCTGCTTTGCCAGGACGTAATTATAGAAGTGCCAGCCCAAGAGCAAGGGCTAGGTTTCTATTCCAATCTCTTTGTCATACCAAAGCCCAACGGCGATGTCAGGCCAATCTTGGATCTAAAGAGGTTAAACGGTTACCTAAGGGTTCGTTCCTTCCGGATGGAATCCATCCGGTCAGCAGCCGCCACGCTTCAGAAGGACGATTTTCTGGCCTCCATAGACATAAAGGATGCTTACCTTCATGTACCAATCTTTCAGTTGCATCAAAGATTTTTACGCTTCGCGGTGGGGCAGCGACACTTCCAATTCAGGGCGCTCCCCTTCGGGCTGGCCACGGCCCCCCGGGTATTCACGAAGATCCTAGCCCCAGTTCTGGCCAATTTAAGGATCCAGGGGGTCACAGTCCTAGCATACTTGGACGACCTTTTAATCATAGATCACTCACGGTCGGGTCTGCAAAAGGCAGTAAACCTCACGGTTCGGTACCTCGAAGAATTCGGCTGGGTCCTAAACCGGGGAAAGTCAGCGTTCCAGCCTACAAAGCAGTTGGAATACCTCGGCATGAGGTTAGACACAGAACAGCAAAGGGTGTTCCTGCCCCTGGTAAAGATCGAAGCTATCAAGGGGTTGGTTCAGTTGGTTCTAAACAAGAAAAGACCAACTATTCGCCTGTGTATGCGATTACTAGGCAAGCTAGTGGCCACGTTCGAGGCAGTACCATACGCTCAGATCCACACTCGCGTCCTACAGGCAGCCATTCTAGCAGCCTGGGGCAAGAGGGCACATGCCTTAGAGTCCCCTTTGACGCTATCATCAAGGGTCCGACAAAGCCTGGCCTGGTGGTTGAACCCTCAGAACCTTCTAAAGGGAAAATCCTTCAGCCCTGTTGTCTGGAAGGTAGTTACCACAGACGCCAGCCTGGCAGACTGGGGGGCGGTCTTCGAGGGGTTCTCTCGCCAGGGAACTTGGGTGAGAGCAGAAAGGCAGCTCCCCATCAATATCTTGGAGATCAGAGCTGCTCGCCTAGCCCTTCTGGCATGGACCTCCAGATTAAAGGGGTTCCCGGTGAGAATCCAGTCAGACAATGCCACGGCGGTGGCATACATAAACCACCAAGGGGGAACCAGGAGTCAGGCCGCTCAGAGGGAGGTGAGCTTGATTTTTCAGTGGGCAGAGGTTCATGTACCCTGCATTTCGGCGATATTCATTCCCGGAGTGGACAACCTGCAGGCAGACTTCTTAAGTCGCCAGAGTCTGTTGCCAGGGGAGTGGTCTCTGCATCCCCAGGTCTTTCAGACAATCTGCCAGAGGTGGGGAATGCCGGACGTAGATATAATGGCATCCAGGTTCAACAAGAAACTAGACAGGTTCGTGTCTCGAGCGAGGGATCCGATGGCCTGCGGAACCGATGCGTTGGTTTGCCCTTGGCATCAATTCAAACTTCTATATGCATTCCCTCCACTACAGTTACTCCCTCGCCTGTTGCGCAAGATCAGAGTGGAGCACAAGCCAGTCATTCTAGTAGCTCCGGCTTGGCCCCGGAGGACTTGGTACTCACTAGTCCTGAAGATGGCAGTGGGAGACCCTTGGACTCTTCCTCTACAACCAGACCTACTCTCACAAGGCCCGATCCTCCACCCTACATTACAGCGTCTAAATTTGACGGCCTGGAGGCTGAATCCCTGATTCTCAGGGGTAGAGGTCTGTCTAGGCAGGTAATCCCTACCCTGATTAGGGCTAGAAAGCCGGTCTCCAGGGTGATTTATTACAGGGTGTGGAGGAACTACGTAGGCTGGTGTGAATCCAAAAGATGGAATTCCCGCAAATATACTATTGATAGGGTGTTAAGTTTTCTCCAGCTAGGAGTGGATAAAGGCCTGGCACTAAGCACAATCAAGGGACAGATCTCAGCTCGGTCAGTGTGGTTTCAGAGGCCGCTGGCCACCCACTCGCTGGTAAAGACCTTCTTACAGGGGGTCTTGCGTATTAATCCTCCTGTCAAGTCACCAATTTGTCCATGGGACTTAAATCTTGTCCTGTCCACTTTACAGAAACAACCCTTTGAGCCGTTGGCTGAGATTCCTTTAGTCTTACTGACAAGAAAGTTGGTTTTCTTGGTCGCCATAGTTTCGGCCAGGAGAGTGTCAGAATTAGCAGCCTTATCGTGTAAGGAACCATATCTCGTTCTGCATAAGGACAGGGCAGTTCTCCGGCCCCATCCTTCCTTTCTACCAAAGGTTATATCCAAATTTCACTTAAACCAGGATTTGGTACTTCCATCCTTCTTTCCAAAACCTACATCTAGAAAGGAGGGGTTGCTGCATACCTTGGATATTGTCCGGGCCATGAAGGCCTATCTTAAAGCTACAGAAAAGATCCGGAAGACAGATGTATTATTCATTCTACCAGATGGCCCCAAGAAGGGGCAGGCAGCGGCAAAATCCACCATCTCGAGATGGATTAGACAATTAATCATTCAAGCCTACGGTTTGAAGAGGTTACCTCCTCCGTTGTCGGTAAAGGCCCATTCTACCAGGGCCATGGGCGCCTCTTGGGCAGCACACCATCAGATCTCTATGGCTCAGATATGCAAGGCGGCAACGTGGTCATCAGTCCACACGTTTACAAGGTTTTATCAACTAGACGTGAGAAGGAATGCGGATTCTGCCTTTGGACAGGCAGTACTACAGGCTGCAGTTTGAAATCCTCGGGATCAGAAGCACCCTTGGTTGTAAAAAAAAAAAAAAAAAAAGAAAGTTTTTTCTTGACTAAGTTGGAATTATTATTATTATTTGAGTTTACCTCTAAATTGAATCCTTCTTTGGAAGATGTCTCCCTCCCCTCATTAAAGCATTGCTTTCGGACATCCCACATAGTAATGAATATGCCGCTCTGTGTCCCGTGATGTACGAGAAAGAAAAAGGGATTTTTAAATACAGCTTACCTGTAAAATCCTTTTCTTGGAGTACATCACGGGACACAGAGCTCCCACCCCTCTTTTGGGTGACCATTTTGGGAGGCATACTGCTTGCTACAAAACTGAGGGACTCCCTCTAGGGGAGGGGGTTATATAGGGAGGGGACTTCCTGTTTGAGATTGCCAGTGTCCACACCTGAAGGTACTCCATATAACCCACATAGTAATGAATATGCCGCTCTGTGTCCCGTGATGTACTCCAAGAAAAGGATTTTACAGGTAAGCTGTATTTAAAAATCCCTTTTTTGTGTGTGTTCTTCTATTTTGTTTTGCAGGTTGTTGATCTTCTATCAAAACTGTTGGAGAATGGGGCAGGATAGATAGTCGGGAATGTTTAATGTCATAATGCATCATTGTGAATATTGTACAAAGTAATATTTTATATTTTTTATATCTGTCTATTTTTTTTCTATTTCTACACTTTACTGTCAAAGCAGATTCAGGTCAGGTGTTTAGGCTTGAACACCATTTGTTGGACACTGAGGACAGTGTCTATTCAAGTGGGGGGAGTGTGTAGCCCGGCTGGGTAAGAAAGAGCACAGAAAGACACCTGTCGTGGACATTCCGTTACTGCTGCTTTCACCATACACCCCTAGACGGCGGAGGAGCCACGAGGTAACATGCCACCCAAAACAAACCAGCAGCTCCTTTGGGGGAAGTGATACACACATAAAAATTAGGTACTGGTAGGAGCTCAGCTCAGTCTCATTCAATCACTGTCTCCCTGGACAGCTGTTGAGATACGATATCAGCCACATAGGGAGTGCATTGTTTTCAATGAGTCAAATGTCTCATAAACTGTATCACTGTACTCACAGCTAGATTTTATAGTACTGTATCCTAGCATTGAGGCAAATGTAATTTATACATAATATTCAACTGCCACTGTCTTTTCTGGTTTTTATAATTCCTGTTTTTTGATTCTTTAAAGTAGAAATCAGGGCATAATTAAACTAAGTAGAAATGCCACCTAATTCTGATTTCACACTATTGTGAATTGGATGCAGGTCAGAAGATTGTAACCGGTTCTCTATGGTGCCAGTTCACACATCTCCGGAGCAGCTCTAGTGTGAATTGCACAGGAGTCCTGTGCGTCTTCTGGTCTGTTTCAGGTCCGAATTCAGGCAAAAAGTTGGACTGAAATCAGACCTGAAAAGGTGAACAGGAACGCACCGGACCCCTACTGTGAGCCACTCTGTGTGGTAGTATGAACCCAGCCTTAGGTATTGCAGGATAAAATTCTACCTTTTACTAGGTAGTTATAATATAAAGAGGAATACTTATCCTTATCTAGGGTTCTGCAGCAACCAACTGTCCCTCGCTCAGCTCTCCAGTGCAGCCCAGTGTCTTCCTTGCTATTTTTAGTACTATATACACAAGGACATGCAGTGCCGCTGATAAGGCAGTACAGATGGTCCTATACTGGGTCTGGCCCCATCAGCAACCTCAACTCCTATTTGCTTGCCAAGGCTTGAAAAACATATTTCAGGGCCCCATTAGGTCAACAAAGAGGCACCATGAGGCGACAGCAGAGGAGAGGCTTTTTTCAAATTTTCAGGGTGCAGCCAGATAAAGCCAGCGCTGCACATACCCCTGCACAGTTGCCATTGTTTCTTCATACTTTCCTCCCTCAGTAAGTGCGTTGCTGTGGACTGAAGGAGAGACTTGAGGCTGCAAGGCACAGCAAATGTATGGGAGAGCAGCTCTAAGATCCCAGTGGCTGGTGAAGGTAGACAGCAAGTGGCATACAGTGACATGCTGGTGGCACGCTGACTTGCTATTCTGAAAGGTACAGTCCGCAGACTCCTCACTGTAACACACACTGTACTTTCTGCACACAGCCATAACATTAGCACCCAATAGCCATGTGACACAGACATTATAGAACACTTGTTGTACTGCTATGATCATAGGCACAGTGAGTGCTGATGAAATTCTAGTTTGGGAGGGGGGCAGTGAAACTGTGTGGCTGAGTTGCATTTTTACCAAAAGTGTGGATGGTGTTTAGGAGGGTTTGGGGACTGGTTTGGAAAGGCAGTGTATAGGCAGGGTTGGGGACCAGGGGGGTGGTGTGTAGGTGGGGTTAGGGACAGGGGGGGCCTTTAGGAAGGCTGTATGGGGCCCAGTGATGTCTAACAGCGGCCCTGAGGATATGCCACACTGAATGCTACATTGTTGCTACATTGTTGCCTAGCTATTATGAAAAATAATCTATTTTGAAGTAAACTATGTCAGACAGATCTAAAGTGAATCCCAAGTTTGTCCAAAACTCATAAACAATGACGAAATAAAAAGTAATAACAAATACAGATCATTAACAGTGTAATGAATGTAGGAAAAGCAGTGACATGTGCATTGGCTCAGGCAATAATTATTCTGTTGACATAAAGCTGTACTTTTTGTAAAGCCGTTGTTAAAGTGTGAACTATACATTGAGTTCTTGGTTATAAACTGAGAGTATTATTCATGCACTGCATGTCAAGCCTCATGGTCGTGAAGAGAAGTCTGGCTCTTGACCAATCTGGGGATATCCTGGCAGCATGTACAAGACCATGACTTCATGTCTTTGAGGGCTTCATATTTTACATTACAGTGATTCAAAGTAGATTCATGCTTATTCTGTAGCTGGCAGTCCATATGGAAAATCATTGCATCAGGAAGCGGATTACTGCTAATTCAGTCATTTGCTAAGAAATTAAAGCAACACTGATAGTTTAATGTTATTACGAAAAAAAAAAGTGAGCGAACAAAAATTGCTAGTAAATTTGTTTTGAGCTAAGTGTAAATAGTGACACTGGGGTGTAATATTCCCTGTCTGAAGCTCTTTGTGCTATTTTTTTTTTTTTTTTTTACGAAACCAGTACCAAAAATAGACTGTCCTTGCTTATCCCCTTCTGAAAATTCATGGCTGTCTTCTTGCTTTAATACCTTCAGTTACTAACATAGAACTAGCAACTAGTAAATTAATTCAGCACACCTTCCATTCCCAATTTTCTAAAGAGTGACACCTTTTAGCACAATGAGTGTAGGTAAAGGATACCAGTACATCTCAGCCATGTTAAACCTAGTTAAACCCACAATGTACAATTGTTCAAACAGGGAATACATTTTTACTGCAGCAGATGATGTCATTGGAGGTCTGTGATACTGCCCCTGAAGTCAACCAGAGTACCCTATGGAGGTCCCCACAATAGCTGGTCGCAAAACAGAGGAGTGACGGATAGATAACAGGGACTAAATAGGAAAAAGAGAAGGAAAAAGAAATTCTCATCTCAAATTGATGATGGGTGTCACAAATTTCAGCATATATTCATAAACTTCTGAATAAAAATCATTGTATTTACCCAAATTTTCTAGAGAAGTGATATCGCACTGTAGGTCAGCCTCATAAGTATATAGTCTTGCAGTCTTATCCTGAAAAAATAAAAAAAAGTTCCCAGGTAGTGCTAAGAAGCTCATATGAACATTTCTTTACTACCAGAAGAAGAGTCAGGCAGCGTACACACGACCGGTTTTCTCTGCAGAATCCAGCAAGAAACTCGATGGGAGACGTATTCTGCCGAGAAAACCGGTCGTGTGTACACTCTTCGCCTAGAAACCCGCCGGGAAACTCGTCGAGCCAAAAAGAGAGCATGTTCTCTATTTCCTCGTTGGGCAATAGAAAAATTGGGCTCGACGAGTTTTTTAACTACCGAACTAGGAACTCGTCGGGCGAAACTCATCGTTTTCCCTGTCGAGTTCCTAGTTCGGTAGTTAAAAAACTCGTCGAGCCAAATTTTCCCATTGCCCAACGTGTGTACGCCACCTCAATGATAAAGTGTAAAAAAAGGCGGGTTTCATAGGAAAAGAAAGTTAGTAAGTTAGCAAGCTGTATGTACGAACGGTGTGGGAAGTCCGTTATCTTAAAGTAGTTGTTTGCACACGTCTGTGAGTATAAATTTTGACCAATTTTAAAACCATTTGGTTCTAAATTTGGAATGTAGGACTTGTCAAATCTTCCATCAATCTAATGTTCTCCACAAGGCTTAACCCATTGTGCTATTGTCTGTGAGGAACAGGACTTGAAGGTAGTAAAAAACTTTTGATAGCTAAGAGTAAAAAGAGGGGACACTAGTTAAGAAAAGATTGACGGTTTATTCAAATGAAGGACACTTGGAAGCTATGAGTTTACTTAAAGTGGTTGTAAAGTCACAAGGTTTTTTTACCTTCATGCATTAAATGCATAAAGGTAAAAAACCTTTTGTGTGCAGCAGCCCCCGTAATACTTACCTGAGCCCCCTCTCAATCCAGTGATGTCGACAAGAGCCTCGCCTCTCTGGGGAATCGCACTCTAATGTGGCTTTTACCAATGGCTTGTGCTGCTGTCAATCACAACCAGTGTGCCAATCAAGAGACAGAGGGGAGGAGCCAAGCTGCGGCTCAACGTGTGAATGGACACATAGAGCCATTGGGTGCCCGGCAGGAGGGAGGAACCAGGAGTGTCAGCATGTGGAACCATTGTACAGGGCAGGTAAATATAACATGTTTGTTATTTTAAAAAATATATATATATATAATATTGCTGTTAAAATATATATTTTTTTAATTTCTGTGTCTGTTGATGAAAACCGTCCCTCATTGTCTAGTGAAACTGTTGACAAGTTGACAATAAGACTGGTTACAGATTGTTCAAACCTGTGTATGGGTAAGCAAAAACAACTTGGGTACAACCAGCCTGCCGGATTTTACATGCAGTCATCGCTGCTACAGCCAGCAATTATTTCACTTGCAATTATCACTGCTACAGCTAGCAATAATCGCCTTCCTGGCAGGGAAATTAATTTGCACCTTCTATGGCCTGCCTAAGTGAGAATAAATCACTTAGAATTTAGAGGGCAAATAAATTCTCTCAGCTGCTCTGGCCATGCAACAACAATGAGATGGGGTAAGCTTACAATTTTTATTTTAATATTGTGTTTATTTTAGTTATCGATGCATTAATTATATCAGTTATGCGTGTAAATGACTATTGCAATGCAGTGCACACATTTACAGTAGAAGTGAAAAAAAGTATTGCTTCACTTTAAGTACATTTTCGTTTTACATACATGCTCTGGTCCCATTGTGTACTTAAAAGCGGGGTATGCCTGTACAGAGTTTCAAATTATTCCCCAATCTAAAATAAAAAGGTATATATTAGGGCTGTGACTGATTACAATTTTTGTGTTCGATTAATCGTTTTTTTTTTTAATCGATTAATCGACTAATTTCGATTAATTAACGCACATACAGATACAACTACTTTTAGCTGATCTCCTTGCATTGCAACTCTGCATTAGTCAGTGGTAAATGTGGTGGGGGCAGCATGTGGGCAAATGTGTATAATACAGCATGGGGGCAGATGTGTATATTCTTGCAGTATGCATCTGCCCCCATGGTAATATACACACATCTGCCCCCATGTGTAATATACACACATCTGCCCCCATGCTGTATTACACACATCTGCCCCCAGCTGTATTATACACATTTGCCATGCTTTAATATACCATGCCTCCCATACTGCAAGAATATAATGCCCCCATGTGTACATTACACATGGGGGCAGATGTGTATATTCTTGCAGTATGGGGGCAGATGTGTATATTCTTGCAGTATGGGGGCAGATGTGTATATTACAGCATGCCCCCATGCTTTAATATACACATCTGCCCCCATGCTTTAATGTACACATCTGCCCTCATATGCAAGAATATACACATTGCCCCCCATGCTGTAATATACCACATGCCCCCCTGCTGTAATATACAGTTTGCCCCCATACTGCAAGAATATAAACATTTGCCCCCATACTGCAAGAATATACACATCTGCCCCCATGTGTACATTACAACATAGGGGTAGATGTATATATTCTTGCAGCATGGGGGCAGATGTGTCTATTACAGCATGGGGGCAGATGTGTCTATTACAGCATGGGGGCAGATGTGTCTATTACAGCATGGGGGCAGATGTGTCTATTACAGCATGGGGGCAGATGCTTTTCTTTACACATCTGCCCCCATGCTTTTCTATACACATCTGCCCCCATGCTTTCATATACACATCTGCCCCCATGCTTTTCTATACACATTGCCCCCATGCTTTCATATACACATCTGCCCCCATGCTTTTCTATACACATCTGCCCCCATGCTTTCATATACACATCTGCCCCCATGCTTTTCTATACACATCTGCCCCCATGCTTTCATATACACATCTGCCCCCATGCTTTTCATATACACATCTGCCCCCATGCTTTTCATATACACATCTGCCCCCATGCTTTTCATTTACACATCTGCCCCCATGCTTTCATGCTTTTATACACATCTGCCCCCATGCTTTCATATACACATCTGCCCCCATGCTTTTCTATACGCATCTGCCCCCATGCTTTCATATACACATCTGCCCCCATGCTTTCATATACACATCTGCCCCCATGCTTTTCATATACACATCTGCCCCCATGCTTTTCATATACACATCTGCCCCCATACTTTTCATATACACATCTGCCCCCATGCTTTTCATATACACATCTGCCCCCATACTTTTCTATACACATCTGCCTGCATGCTTTCCTATACACATCTGCCTGCATGCTTTCATATACACATCTGCCCGCATGCTATACATGATGGTTGTCCTCTCTTACCTTCTTAAGGCAGGAGGACCCGTCCACAGAGTAGCTGACACTGACACGTGCACGATGCAAGCAGGCGGGCGGGTGATGATGACGTCAGCGCGCCGCTACTTGCTTGCCGCCGGGTGGACCAAGATGGCTGCGGCTGCGGAGCTAGGCCGAAGCCGCGGTCTTTCCTATCGGCGAGACCGCGGAGCTCACTCCACGGATCGTCGATCAAAATTTTTTTAGTCGATCAAAGAAATTAACGATTAATCGAACAATTAATCGTTAATTTCCGCAGCCCTAGTATATATCATTTTTTTCACTGGGTATACACTTCAAAATTTAGAGATGTGTAGATTAGCCACTGGAGAGAGCACAGTCTCTCACAATAACTTTGTCTACCTTGATAGTTGTTGTGATAGGATGTCAACCACATAGGAAGAGCATTGTTTTCAATAAGTCATATGGCTCACTGACTGTCATTGTGAGAGAGAAAAACAGTAAAGCACATAAATTGGTCAACCCTGCAATTTGAACAGTGGTGTATGACTGCCTCTATCTACATTTAAAATTACAACATTATATATAAACATTATTTTATAAAACATTTAGACCCCTTTCACACTAAGGGAGTTTTGCAAGCGCTATAGCATTAAAAATAGTGCCTGCAATACGCCGTTAAACAGCTGCTCCTCACACTTAAGTGTGAAAGCCCGAGGGCTTTCACACTGGAGCAGTGCGCTGGCAGGGTGTCAGAAAAAGTCCTGCCAGCAGCTTTTCTTGAGTGCATTAGCAGCGGTGAACTCACTGCTGCTAATGCGCTCCTGCCCATTGAAATCAATGGGCAGCGCTGCTGTACCGCCGGCAATACGCTGCTGTAGCGGCGCATTGTAGGCAGTATTAAACTTTACTCGGCCGCTATCGGGGGTTAAAATCACCCCGCTAGTGGCCGAAATGCGCCGCAAATCCGACGGTAGAATAGCAGGGTTTTATCGCTATTTTACCGCCGACGCTATTGCCAGTGTGAAAGGGGTCTAACATGCACTTTCCTTAAAGCTGGTCATAGACTTTTTGTTTCTTGGCTGGTTTAAGCAGGAAAAAACTGGAATTCGAACCATGTATGGGCAGACTGAATGCACCCAAGTTGATCGATCTATCAACTCTGGTACAAACAGCTTGTTGGATATTACATGCACTTATTGCAAGCGGCTGTTATAGCTGCTGTTGTGCTGCTAGCAAGAATCACTGTCTTCTCCCACTTTGATCACCTCTTCCCCCCCCCCCCCCACCCCACCCCTCGGCAGAACACAATGGCTAGGCGGGAGGGATTCCCCTTTCAACACTGTGGTTGCAGGAAAGAAATCCAATAAACTAGTTGCATTTCGTAAGTACTGAATTTTTACATTAGGGCTGCAATGATATATATCATTTTACACATTGGGGTCGATTTACTAAAGGCAAATAGTCTGTTCACTTTGCAAAAGAATCTGGGCATGGAATGAAAATTCACCCTTAGCTTAGTGAATGAGGTGCCACTTTGCTCATCTCCATTATCTAATCATGTGCACTGATAAAAATGATTTTGTTGGCTTGTAATTTTAACATAACATTTTTATAATTTTCAACATAAAAATAAATGTTAATGAATTTACTTTGATATTTTAAGTACCTTACTTAATTTTCATTAGTTCTTAAAACACACCTTTTACAATTAAGAAAATAATGTATATATTGAGTAATCTAGACAAAACTTTTAAGATATGTGCATTCCCATATTCTAATTGAGTTACACTTACTTCAAAAAATTGATTTTTAATTTTAATGAAATGGCGGGACACATGTTTAGCACTACCCCCAAAGGAGCTGCTGGTTGTTTTGGGTGGCACATTTACCTTCGTGGCTCTTCTGAATTCCTAGGGATGTATGGTGCATTTAGTAGAAGTAAAGGAATGTCCGCAACAGGTGCTCTTTGCTGTGCTCTTTTTTACCCAGCCGGGTAAAAACAATAAACTTGTGGTGAGGAAAGTAAAGTTTAAGGAAGAAAGAAGAATAACAAATTCAGCCGTAATGATAGGGAAACAGTCCTGCTCCCACATGTAACACTTCTCTGCGCCACTCCTGCTTGAGTGGAAATAGCGTACCTGGACAGGCCTCTCTCACTGACCTGGCAGCCAGAGTATCGCTTGAACCTTTTGAGGAAAAGTCTCTGCCACAGACCCTCCTTGGATGGACTTCAGGGAGACACCTCTGCCACAGGCCCTCTCTGAATTGTATAATGGAGGCAATCTTCCTCAGATGAATCACGCCTGGATCTCCTTCTTAACATCGCCCAGGGTACCGACTGACAGGTAATCGATCCTTCAGTGTCCGGCTACCTTGATCCCCAGTGGTTTGTTGAAATCCTTTATCGCCAGCCTCTCAATGGCGCTCCTCAGATGGACTCCCCACCGAACAACAATACCGCTTTGGATCCTCAAAGGTGGGAACCCAGTCAATCATTGGGTCCCAGTCACTGCTCAAATGCTCCAGACCAACATGGTCCCGGAACCAGGAACACCGCGTAGCATGCATGCCCTGGCCAGGTAGGCCATAGCACCGGGGTGAGGTGGGTGCCACACTGGACGAAGAAGACCCAGAACCAATGGCGTCTGCCCCATAAATACCCCTCCTCAGTATGCACAGTGAGGCTCAACCCTCCTGACTGGCTGTCGGGGAGGAGCACCCAAACCTCGACTCCACTGCTGCCACCTACTGCACTGGGCTGGGATGGACACCCCAGCACAACAGAATGAGCCCACAGCACAGTCAAGCTGAGACAATGACCCTGTTTTGCACATCACAATTTGGATCAGAGTTTAACTACACTCTGATCTCCTTCTAAATTTAAATAGCGCTGGTACTCCAAAGTAACCAGGCGCTACACATGTTTTCCAAATGTGTAACCGCACAAGTTTGCTGATGCTGTGTAAGCCTACACAAGGCAATTCCCATACGTTTGAGGCCCATCAAGACAAAAGAGCACCACCAGTGACAAGAATTTTTCCAAGTTACCACAAAACCATTCAATGCCATTGAAAGGTAAGATTGAACAAATTATCATTCACATGCTTTAACCACTTAACCCCAGGACCATATTGCTGCCCAATGACCAGAGCACTTTTTGCAATTCGGCACTGCGTTGCTTTAACTGACAATTGCGCGGTCATGCGGCGTGGCTCCCAAACAAAATTGGCGTCCTTTTTTTCCCACAAAGCTTTCTTTTGGTGTTATTTGATCACCTCTGCAGTTTTTATTTTTTGCGCTATAAACAAAAATAGAGCGACAATTTTGAAAAAAAGACAATATTTTTTACTTTTTGCTATAATAAATATCCCCCAAAAATATATAAAAAAAACGTTTTTTCCTCAGTTTAGGCTGATACGTATTCTACATATTTTTCGTAAAAAAATCGCAATAAGCTTTTATTGATTATTGATTGGTTTGTGCAAAAGTTATAGGGGCAGATTCACAGAGTGAGACAGGAGTACTTTCAAATTACGCGCGCCGTATCTCTAGTTTGAATCCTCAAACCAAGATACGGCGGCGTTGGGCTTCGATCTGACAGGCTTACGTCTTCGTACGCCTTCGGATCTACGCTGCAATCTTTTTGCGGCCGCTGGGTGGAGTTTGCGTCGTTTTCAGCGTCGGGGTATGCAAATGAGCTTTTCCGGCGATCCACGAAGTTACAAGCGTCGTTCGCAATCGCGTACGTCATTTTTTCGCTACGTAAAGTTAAACCAGCTATTAGCTGGTCTAACGTTACGCGGCCCATGTTAAGTATGGCCGTCGTTCCCGCGTCGACTTTCAATTTATTTTTTATTTTTTGCGTAAGTCGTCCGGGAATAGGAATGTCCGTAAACGACGCTACTCAAAAAAAAAATGACGTAACGACGTGATTTCGCGCAA
Organism: Rana kukunoris; assembly: GCA_029574335.1. Classification (NCBI taxonomy): domain Eukaryota; kingdom Metazoa; phylum Chordata; class Amphibia; order Anura; family Ranidae; genus Rana; species Rana kukunoris. The sequence goes on from CM056049.1 coordinate 419,180,624, forward strand.
TGCACGGCGGGAAATTTCTGAACGGAGCATGCGCAGTTCGATCGCCGCGGGAACGCGCCTAATTTAAATGCCTCACGCCCCCTAATCGCGTAGTTTGATTCCGCCGGGAGAAATACACTACGCCGCCGTACCTTACGGGCCAAAATCTCTCTGAATTCCTCGTAGAGCCAGGTAAAGTACGGCGGCGTAGAGTATCTCTGATACTCTGCGGGAATCTAATTCTACCTGAATCTGGCCCATAGCGTTTACAAAATAGGGGGTATTTTTATGGCATTTTTACTAATATTATTTTTTACTAGTAATGGCGGCGATCATCGATTTTTTTTCGGTACTGCGACATTATAGCGGACACTTCGGACACTTTTGACACATTTTTGGGACCATTGGCATTTTTATAGCGATCAGTGCTATAAAAATGCATTGGATTACTATAAAAATGCCACTGGCAGTGAAGGGGTTACACTAGGGGACGGGGAAGGGGTTAAGTATGTTCCTGGGGGGGTGGACAGACTGAAGGAAAATCACTGATCTTCTGTTCATACATTGTATGAACAGAAGATAAGCGTTTCTCTCCCTGACAGGACCGGGAGCTGTGTGTTTACACATACAGCTCCCGGTCCCCGCTCTGTAACAAGCAATTGCGGTGCGCCCCCGAGTGGCCTGCGAGAGAGCCTGCGAGAGAACTGACGTAGAACTACGGGATCTCGCGCAGGGGAACCAACCTGCCGCCGTAAAACTCTGTGGGTCCCACAGCATGCTGGGATTGTGACGGCATAAGAGGCCTAAATAAATCGTTGCGCACCGCACACCTGGCATTACAGCGGGAGGGATCGTCGAGTCAACATCGGAAGAAAAGAAGAAGGCGGAAAGGCGACAAAAAAGAGCGGGCTGCGCTGCCGCTAGTAAAAAACCTTCAAAGAAGATAGCGGCAGGCAGCCCTGAAGAAGGCACCGGAGAGGGAGCGGGAGAAGAACCTGATAGCGCCGCAATGACACCGGAAAACGGAGAAGATGAAAGAAGACCCCGGGGGAGCAGAGAAGACCCCAGGGCTGACAAATTATTTTAAAAACCTGTGTTGTGTGTTTATTTTATTTACACTTTGCCTCCAGGTGAATGGGTAGGGGTACTCATTCACCCAGGGTGGGGGGCCAGTATCTGGGGGCCCCCTTGTTACAATTTTTCGGCGTAGGGTGGTTCTCCTTACAATCCATATTAGATCTAAGGGCCTGGTATGCTCCTTGGGGGGAACCAATGCCGTTTTTTTATTTAAAATTTGGCGTGGAGTTCCACCTCATGATTCATACCAAATGCTGTGTCTAGAATTGGTGGGAATCCAAGTCGGATCCCCGTCTGCTTTTTTTCCTGCTGCGGCGAGCTGGCTCCCACAACGGGGCTCGTAGGTGGTCAATCTCTGCGATAAAAGGAACAAGATTGACACAATATCGCAGTCACCTACTGTATAGTGTATTTTTTTTATATAGCACTTTCGTTTTGTATCAGAAAGAATGATTATGGGACTCATTTATGCTTTTATGTGGGTAAATGTGTAGCGCTGAATTGAATTTCTTTATCGTACATCACGGGACACAGAGCGCATAGCCATTACACTTAGGTTATATGGGTACCTTCAGGTGATGGACACTGGTGTAATCAATTTCACAGGAAGTTTCCTCCCTATATAACCCCTTCCCACTGGGAGTGCTTCAGTTTTTTCGCCAGTGTCTTAGGTGTTGGTCACGTCTAGCTGTCCCTCGGAGGTCTCGGGACCCAGGATAGCTAGCCGGATCCGTCCGAAGTGCTTCAAAGCCAAGGTGTACGGTACCCGGGCCCTGCTGGAGTGGGGTTTTGCCTATAATGCCTCTCCTTGGAGGGCTGGATTCTGGGCTCCAGTGCCTTAGTCTCTTCCAAGAACTAAACTCTATTGATGCCAGGATGCTATATAGGTCCAGGTGTGTGGGTTCCTTAACACAGGACCCCGGTCCCTGAAGGTCCAAGACAATACCCACGGAGATGGGGGAAGGTTGGGCCTCTTGCATTTTGCAATACCCTGCGGCGTGGAGCAGGTAAGAGGGAACCTGCGGGACTTGGTTCGACAGTAGGTATCCCCCTGGGGGTTCTGGGTCGGCTAATGGTATGCTTATGCATCAGCCACTATCTCCACTATGTCTTTTGAGGCAGGATGGGATGTACTAATGTTTACCCAGATATGTGGTATATGTAGGTATATGTATGCTTTTAAAGATATGTATTTGCTACTCCCCCCAGATCTGCCTGTTAGCATGATACTGCAGCCCCACGTGCTATAAGGGGGAAATGCTGGCAAAACTCCTGTTTCTTAGAAAGCCTATGGGGACAGCTTCCTCTATGTGTGCACTACAATAAGATTAGTGTCTTGCCTGGTGTCTGTTTTGTTGCTAGCGCTGGTCCAGGCTTCTCCTCTGCTTTCTGCTTCCTCCATGTTGGTTTCAGCGTGGGGGGGGGCGCGCGCGCGTGCGCGCCGCCTTTTACAGCGTCAGCGTGCGTGGGGGGGGCGGGCCAGCAGCGTCAGGTCTCAGTTAAAGCAGCAAAGCATTTCCTGGCTGGTCATTCCCTCCTGAAAGCAGAGGAGGCTGAGGACACAGAGCGCGCAGCTGAGCCATTTCTGGCTATACAGTGACACCCAGTGGGGGTTTGTGGATCTTCAGGTCTGGACTTGACCAGAAAAAAAAAAAAAAAGGGTTTTTTTCTTAAAGGGACTCAGCCTTAGATCTGGCAGTATCTGAGTCGGTGCAACCTTGGGCTCCAGCTAACGGGCATTGGTGTGGCAATACTCACAGGACTTCCTCGGTATTGCCGCCTTCTCGGGCGTATGAAAATTTGGAAAAATTTTACCATAGCCTGTTCTTATTAATGGTTCACTTCTAGCTACAACAGTTGGGTGTTGGCTTTAGGGGTGTCTCAAGGTTGTGCAATGGCTCCCAAGGGATCAGGACCAGCTAAGGCTGCAAAAGGTACCAAAAAACAAAAGGGGTCTCCATCGGGGTCAGAGGATTTGGGCCAGGCTCTAGCGGTCCCACCCTCACCAGATAGACCACCGAACAGCATGTTGCAGGAGCCATTGAGGGTGCTAGGGGCAGAGGCGGCCCCCAATCAACCCATTCCCGTTTACGTTACGGAAGAAATGCTAGCGACCACCCTGGGTGGGCTAGAGGAAAGGTTAACTGCTTTAATTGCCCGCTCTTTGCCAGGTGGCAAGCGGGCTAGATCCCCGTCACCTAGATTGGTGTTTTCAGATGCAGAGGTCCTCTCTTCGGAGGAATTGGACCCACAGGGGGATCAAGCGGACCCGAGTCCCGACGGTTCAGACATTGAGGGTTCCACTGTAGATGAAATTTTTTTGGCTTCTCAAGCGGAGAGCCTGTGGATCCAGTCTCTGACAGATATGGTTCGCACTGCTTTTAAACTTCCAGTGTCAGAACAATTAGCCCCCGCGGTATCCTCTTTAGGTTCCTTGAAGGCACCGTTGAGTGGTGCGTCTTTTCTCGTGAATTGGCACCCCCTTCTGGAGAGCGTGATTTTTCAGGATTGGGCTCGACCTGATAGGATTTTTATCCCTCCTAAAAGGCCTTCACTATTCTCTATCCTATGGAAGAGGAAATTTGCAAAGAAATGGGCACTCTCCTACCGTGGACGCAGCCATTTCCTGCGTAAATAAATCCCTGACCTGTCCGGTTGAAAATGTCCAGATGTTTGGCAAAGATCCAGTCGACAAAAAGTTGGAGACCCTACTGAAGGCTTCTTTTACCACAGTAGGTGCCGTGGTTCAGCCAGCGGTGGCAGCCATTGGCGTTTGTCAGGCTTTAAAGGATCAGACTAAACAGATATTAAGGGACATACCGGCTCAGCAAGCTCGTGAATTGGCTGACCTCCCAAGGGCTCTCTGCTTTGCAGTAGATGCTATTAAGGACTCCATTCAACAGGCGTCCCGTTTATCTCTGCTGTTGGTTCATATGCGTCGCCTTTTGTGGCTGAAGAAATCCTGGTGGCCCCAGCCTGGCTTGGTACGCACTCATCGTGAGGATGTCAGTCGGGGCGCCGTGGCCGCTCCCCCTGCGCCCAGATCTGCTGTCTCAGGGCCCAATCTGCCACCCTGCTTCACAGCAGCTAAATTTGACGGCTTGGCGGCTGAATCCCTAATTCTTAAGGGCAGAGGCCTCTCAGCTCAGGTCATATCTACGTTGATTCAGGCTAGGAAACCGGTCTCTAGAAATATTTATTACAGAGTCTGGAGAACCTATGTGGAGTGGTGCGAGTCTCAAAAATGGCACCCTCGAAAGTTTTTTATTGACAGGATCTTGCGATTCCTCCAGGTTGGCGTTGACAAAGGGTTGGCTCTTAGTACTCTAAAGGGGCAGGTGTCGGCCTTATCGATATGGTTTCAAAGACCCTTGGCCACCCATTCGCTTATGAAAACCTTCTTGCAGGGGGTCTTGCATGTGAATCCCCCTATTAGAGCTCCCCTCTGCCCCTGGAATTTAAATCTGGTCTTGTCAGCTTTACAAAGGCAGCCGTTTGAACCTCTGACAGAAATCCCTCTTGTGCTACTAACCCGAAAGTTGGTTTTCTTGGTGGCTATGGCTTCGGCCAGAAGGGTTTCCGAGCTGGCAGCCTTGTCATGCAGGGAGCCATACCTTATTCTGCATAAGGACAGAGTGGTTCTGCGGCCTCAACCTTCTTTCCTTCCTAAGGTCATATCCAGTTTTCACTTGAATCAGGACCTAGTCCTACCATCCTTCTTTCCTACTCCCCAGTCCAGAGAGGAAAGACTGCTTCATACTTTGGACGTGGTTCGAGCCATGAGGGTCTATCTCAAGGCTACAGAGAAGATTCGGAAAACAGATGTGCTTTTTGTTCTTCCGGATGGCCCCAAGAAGGGTCAGCCGGCTGCCAAGTCTTCCTTGGCTAGGTGGATTAAGCAGCTGATTTTTCAGGCCTATGGTCTGAAGCGCGTTCCACCTCCCTTATCAGTTAAAGCCCATTCTACGAGGGCCATGAGTGCCTCCTGGGCGGCACACCATCAGATCTCTATGGCACAGGTTTGCAAGGCGGCAACCTGGTCTTCCGTACATACGTTTACTAAATTTTATAAGTTGGACGTTGCAAAGGGTACGGACGCAGCATTTGGGCAGGCGGTCCTACGGGCAGCAGTATAGAATCCTCTGGTCTGGGTCACGCCCCCTTTTTTCTGTTGGTGGAGTTACTTTACTTCCTGATAATTTTTTGTTTGGCTATTCTTGGCCTTACGGTCTCCCTCCCTTCATAGAGCATTGCTTTGGGACATCCCAAGTGTAATGGCTATGCGCTCTGTGTCCCGTGATGTACGATCAAGAAAAAAGGATTTTTAATAAACAGCTTACCTGTAAAATCCTTTTCTTGAAGTACATCACGGGACACAGAGCTCCCACCCCTCTTTTGGGGAACATTGTGTAACCTCGGAGGAATTGCTTGCTACAAAACTGAAGCACTCCCAGTGGGAGGGGGTTATATAGGGAGGAAACTTCCTGTGAAATTGATTACACCAGTGTCCATCACCTGAAGGTACCCATATAACCCAAGTGTAATGGCTATGCGCTCTGTGTCCCGTGATGTACTTCAAGAAAAGGATTTTACAGGTAAGCTGTTTATTAAAAATCCTTTTATATATAGTAAGATATATGAATTCAGGTGTATTGAGATTATGAAATAACTACAGTAAATAAATCAAAGAAATGATCAAGTGAAATAAAAATAGTCCAATGAAATCGCACAGAAGTTGCACATAAACGACTTTATGTGACAAAACATCCACCACGTGTCACTGTCACCACATGTCATGAAGTGTTGAAACATAAATCCATTAAAGATGACTTCTTAGGTGCAGCAAACCAACCCACCACCGATAAAGATGTAGGCTTACCAGAAATCGAGGCTTACCAGAAATCGTGTTGCTCACGAATATTCGCATTGCGAATATTCGTTACGAATATTGCATATTCGAGTATTCGCGAATAAATCGAATATCGCGGTGAATATTCGCTATTGCGAATATTCGTATTTTTTCAAATTTATTTTTAAAACAGATCACATCCTAGTGATCTCCATCGACGTCTAAAATCATTGCTGGTATGATTAGAGACCCTGGGCCGAGTAGCTGAGGCGATCCTTTTATGTTGCCGAATATTCGCAATGCGAATATTCATATTACGAATATTCGTGAATACTTTCTCTGCCCTTCTGTGTTTTGTGTATAAAAAAAAAAAAATTAGCTTTAGTTTAGTCATATAAGTTTGTGTAAGTAGAGTTAGTGTTTAGTGCATATTAGTTTAGTAATCCAGGAAATGATCTCCGTTTTCGCTTGTTGACGAGAATTTTGCAATCAATTTCGCATTCGCATTAGCGAAATTTCGCATTCGCATTAGCGAAATTTGCATTGGCATTAGCGGAATTTCGCAAAAAATTTTTTTTGATAAAATATCACGAATATTCGATATTAACGAATATTTCGCAAATATTCTTCTATATATTCGTGAAATATTGCGAAATCGAATATGGCGTATTCCGCTCATCACTACTCTTTTGTAGAACAAGGAATCAACCATTAGCTCTTTTTTTTTTCTTGTTTAAATATTTTATTGAAGATCAACCAATAGCTCTAAGGCCGCGTACACACGATCAAATTTGTCCGCTGAAAACGGTCCGATGGACCGTTTCAGCAGACAAATCCGATCGTGTGTACGGGCTAGCAGACAGGTTTGTCCATCAGACAAATTTCAAAGCATGCTTTGAAATTTGTCTGCTACAAACCTGTCCGTCGGATATGTCCGCTGGTTAGTATGGGAAACCAGCGGACATATCCTCCCGCACATGCGTCGTATCCTGTGAATGGATCCGACGCATGCGCGCGGAAGTGTTTACTTCCTGGTGCGTGACGTAGCGGTGACGTGGCGTGTACACGCCATCGGACCGAAATCCGATGAGACATGTCCGCTCTAAACTGTCCGTCGGACAAGTTTGAGCGGACATATCTCATCGTGTGTACGAGGCCTTAGACAGAGTTGCATTCGTCCAGGTGGTAAATAAGCACTGACTCAAATCGCTTACAGCATGCCTCAGATATATTGTTCAACAATAAGAGCATATAGAGAAGAAGAGAGGAGGCAACATAGTGTGATATCGTAAAAATTGCTGAAATTTAATAGGCAATTGCACTTACATGAAATTGAAAATAACAGCGCATGTAATGATTAAAGATGAGGCGGCACTAGAGTCTTCCCGACGCGTTTCGTGTCATAATACGTCATCTGGGGGACTCATTTATGCTATTAGCCTGAGCTACCCTGAAAACCTAAAATATACCTTTTGAGTTTTTTCAGAAGATCTTTTTAGAGCTAGATGTGGGGAATCTATCTTCAAAATGCTGCCAGGCTGCAGCATTACAAAGTATTCAAACATAAAACCAAAAAAATGTAATAGACTGCAGTTTACAAGGCCTTAGGTGTGGTGACTAAATTCATATATATTTTTTAAGGCATTTTCCCTTTTTTGTTTACCTGATCCTGCAGATAACACACTTCCTGCCCCATCATGTTCACACTCACTTCTCCCTAGTATCTATAAGAGGAGCCCATGGTCATCACCATAGGCATGCGCACAGGGCATGCCAGGTGTGCCCAGGCACACCCTAATAACCCTGTGTGGCACAGTTTCCCCTGTTTAGACCCCTGATATTTCACCAAATGGGGTTCTTAAGAAAATTGTAAAAAAAATACAATAAAGATAAAAACTATTGACACTGTGATCTACTGACACCAATCTCTGCCCTACTGACACCCTCCATTTCTCTGCTGACACCGTCAGTATATATACACATGCAAACACATGTTAATATGTTTGAGCTTTGGGGTGCACACCCTAATTCAATAGGCTGTGCACACCTATGGTCATGACACAAGCTTGGCTTCAAATATATCTTCCTTTGTTCATCTCCAAGATATGGTGGATTGATGGGACTAGGGCCAGTTTCGGCGGACATCTCCGATCGTGTGTACGACCTAGCGGACAGGTTTGTCCAGCGGACAAATTTCAAAGCATGCTTTGAAATTTGTCCGCTGCAAACCTGTCCGCCGGACATGTCCGCTGGTTAGTACGCCTAACCAGCGGACAGAAATCCCCTGCATGCGTCGAATGGATTCGACGCATGCATGGAAGTATTTTACTTCCTGGATTGGTGACGTGGCGGCGTCAACGTCACCGCCACGTCACCGCGATGTCTGTCTGCGGGGATTGTGGTTTGATGGTGTGTACAACCATCAGACCAAAACAGCCCAGCAGACATATCCGATGAAAACGGTCCGTCGGACCGTTTTCATCGGATAAGTTTGATCGTGTGTACGCGGCCTAGTAGTTTACAAAAGAAAGACAAGGATGTTTGAAGTTTCTTTTTAGCTACTGCATTTCTTGCCAGATCAACAAGTGTTTTCTGTATTTGCTGGAAATGTTCTTAGCCTAAAAAATAAAGACTAATGCAGCCACCATATCTAAAGACTAGTAGACTAGAGACCAGCTCCTGCGGGGGGAATTTGCCCCCTGTATATTACATTTTTGTTTTGTGGTTTGGATACTGTATGCTTTAATATAATTTTACAAGTGTTAACATGACGTTTGTTTATTTGCCATGCAGCTCTATAGATGTTGCAACAAGTTGGTCAGATAACATACTGAGCTTGTTTTACCTCATAAGTATTGCCTTATAATGCAGTGTTCCCTCGAGAAAGACAAGTGTTTGCCTCAGATAGTGGTAAATGTGTTTTTTTTTAAATAACGTTGTCTTCTTGTATTTCTGTTCGTTTCTAAGAATATGAAACCACAATACTTACCGCTGTTCGTCATTAAAGATGTTCTTAAATATTATTTTAGAGCCACGATATAACTAAGGCTGGGTTTACATATGAGCATGCAGCGGCTCAAGTGAACGAGTCTGATGTGTACTCCTTCACCGTTTCAGCCCAAATTTTGGGCTAAATTTGTACCTGAAATGGACCAAAAGACACAAGACTCCTGTGCAAATCGCACTGGAGCCGCTGCAGAGATATGTGAACCGGCTCCATAGAGAGCCGGTCACAATCTCCAGCTATGTGAATTGGATGCGGTGAAACCTGCATTCAATTCGCACTAGTGTGAAACCCACTTAAAGCACAACTAAAGGCAAAACCTTGTTTTTATTCTTTTAGATAGAGTGGAGATGGATTAGAACCCCTGTCAGTTTTTTTTTTACTGCTGTCTGTGTCCCCGTTAGGGAAATATAAGCTCTCCATTTGTCCTGGGTTTTCTTTAACAAGAAAAATATATTTGTCCTTTTTACCATTGTCATCAAGTCAAATTTTGTGTTGTCCCTAGAAAATGAATGAAATGTAACGGGTGCCCCGTGGCTCTGCATTTCCATGTGGCCACCGCTGGGTTTAACACAGGCACAGATCGGCTCTCAGAAGGGAGAGCGTGCCTGTCAGCTCCTGCAGGGGGAATTCGCCCCCTCCCTCTCCTCACTGATTTTGCTGTGTGTGAGCGGTGTTAATATGGGCAACCACCTCACTTGCTCCCTCCCCTGCTTTCTCATTGGCAGAGCCAATCCCCAGCCAGAACTGCTGCAGCAATACATCTTGCTACACATAGGGCCAGATTCAGGTAGATCAGAGCATCTTTGCTCTGGAGTAACGCATCTCATTTACGTTACGCTGCAGAAATTTTAGGAGCAAGTGCTGTTATTCATGAAGTACTTGCTCCTAAAGTTGCGGCAGCGCATCGCAAATGAGACAGCGGAATTCAAATTGGGCGGGTACGGGGCGTGTAGTATTCAAACTACGCGCGATCCCGCGGCAAACGTACTGCGCATGCGTCCAGTGTCAATGCATCCCAGTGCGCATGCTCCGAGTTCTGGCAGTGAACGTCAATGACGTCACGTCCCCATTCATGAATGTTTTACGCAAACGACGCGATTTGTTTTTTTTCCGACGCGATGACGACGCCTATACCTAACATAGGATATTCCACTAGGGGGCTGCTTTATCTTTACGCCGCGTATCGCTTCCGGAAACGTCGTAAAGTCACTGCGTTGCGCCCGAAAATGAACGTGAATTGCCGATTTCCGCTCATTAACATATTTTTTGAGCGTAAATCGGCGGGAACGCCATTTTTAAGTTGAAGTAACGATGCGATGGCGAAATTCAATTACGCCGATCGCATCGGAACTCCAACCCGGCGTTTCTTGTTTTCTGGTTATAGAAAACAGAAACGCCGGCTTAAAGTGACAGTTAGGCTGACGGATCACTGGATCCGCCAGCCTAACTCTTCATGAATCTGGCCCATAGTCCCCATCACAAAACAGCCCCAAAGCCTTTTATGGGGGACAGGACTACACACCCAAGCATGCAGTGGGGGGAGAAGAGAAGACACCCAGAGACTGACTGGGAGTTAGTCAGATGCCACGAGGCAAGGAGAAAACCAGACCCAGGGGAGAGGTGTTGCCTCCCAGGTTGGTATACCATTCCTTTCAAGCATCTGAGAGGGGGATACCAGGTGCAATCTCCAGGTGCACCTGTACAGATGGTGTGAAGCGTTCCAGTTGTGAGGTGGCCAGTCGGGTTACCGAAAGGGCCTGCTTTATCCAAGATATTTTGTTTGGGCCTTGATCCCAGGATTGGTGAAAGGGCACTTATCCATTTTACAGGGATAAAGAGACACTTCATGCAGACAACATTGCTGGTGGTCACCTACACTGTCAAAACACTTTGCTGCACTCATCTGCTGCCAGGCAGTAAAAGTGTTCTTTCTGCTCCAGGGATTACACAGTACACTTTGCATCACTCCTACCAAACAGGATGTCTAAGGGCACCAACTTAAATGGCTAGCTGAACAGTAAAGGCCTTTTTCTTACAAGGGACTAAAGTTACTGGTGCCATATGGGCACATACATACATACCCACGGCTCAGTATATGTAGTGCATGAGTGTTTGTGGTCTGACTTGGGAGGTACACTATTGACCACTGAGTTAGGTGCAGTGTTTATGATTTTGTGGGCCTGTGGTGTCAGGAGACAGAAGGGAGAGGTCTGACATAAGAAATCTGACATTCACTCCTCCCGCCTAGACTCGCAGAACCAAATTGAGAGGGGAAATAGAGGGGACGTTTAAATAGCGGCCAACACTTCCTGTCCACCAACATGAAGTGATGTCATTTCCAGGTTCACTCCAGCTGGGCTCATTCAATCTATAAATAGCGGTGTGGGGGTCCACACCCCAGATGATGACTGTTTAGTTGAAACGTGTTGGGTTGACCCATTCACACACATCGCTCTTGTACTTTGTGATATGCCTATGATGTTCTTCCAAATGTGAGGTCACGTACACACGATCAAATTTATCTGCTGGAAACGGTCCAACGGACCATTTCAGCAGACAAATTCGATCGTGTATACGGGCGGACAGACAGGTTTTTCCAGCAGACAAATTTTAAAGCATGCTTTAAAATCTGTCTGCTGGGAACCCGTCCGTCCTACATGTCTGCTGGTTAGTACACTAACCAGCGGACATATCTGTCCGCACATGCGTCGAATGGATTCGACACATGCGTAGAATTATTTTACTTCCTGGTGACGTGGCGGCGTCAACGTCACCGCCACGTCACCGCGCTGTCTGCCGGCGGGAATTTTGGTTTGATCGTGTGTACATGATCAAGCCAAAATACCCCAGCAGACAAATCCGATCAAAACGGTCTGTCAGACCGATTTGATCGCATTTATTTAGTGGTGTGTACGCGGCCTCAGTGTTCATTTTTTAATAAATACTACCTTGTATGGTATCACACTATGTTATTTATTTTTTTCATTACGCATGCTATGTGGTTACTGTATCTCTGGCTCCAACAAGATTACATGTATTTACACTTCCTGTTGTTTATGGGAATTTGCGGTGCCGACTGATATGCGGATTCAGGACCAGCTGGATACATCTTGCTGACTGATTATATAAGCCTGTTTTGACTTGGGTGATATAAACCTCACCTAGTCCAGACCATCTGGTAAGCCTCCTGCTTACATCGATGATGGTGTCTCTATCCTTTAAAGCGGAGGTTCGCCCAAAAATCAACTTTCTGACATTAGATCCAGCATACTGCTAACATCTGCAGTATGCTGTTTTTTTCCTAAGCCAAGAGGAGTTGATTGACGGGCTGCTAAGGCATGTCACGCCTTCCAAAAATACCAGAGTGTCACTCCAAAGAGAACTGTTCACTTTTGGTGTTGTCATTTTCTCTGCCTGTTTCTCTCAGCAGGATAATAATTCCCTCCTGACAGAACAAAAGGGGAAAAAAGTGAAGTGATGTCTGTGGTTTGAAGTTATTATTCCTGTCAGCAGGATAATAACTCCCTCCTGACAGAAATGATATACAGTTAGTTGTTAGGATGGTGTTCTTTTGTCTTATATCACAGGGTTTCTTCGGCATGGACGGCTGTGCATTCCATGGATCAATAATTCCTGCGGGCAGAGGGCCTCCCGTGGGGGAGGGGGTGCTCTGGCCCATTGTACAGGGACCTGTAGTCTGTCATATGTATGTATAGTGTGATGTACATAAATGACTAAACAAACCAAATATATATTTTTATATTTTTTATTTGTGAATAGCCTTGTCTCAGTTTGTTCCCTTTTCCCATTTCAAAACTTTAAGTTTATGGGATTCCCTTGCACCTTGGCCCAGGAGCATTTTTTTTTAAATTTGCCAGCCAAGGGACTAGCTGGGTGATTTTTTATTTTTTTTGGGGGGGGGGGGGGGGTTGTAGTACTAGCACAGTCTAGTGAGTGTGCTAGGTGAGTAATTTAGATTTTTGGCAGTGTAGGCTGGCAGCCAGGCCTGCTTGTTTTGTTTCCTGGGTTGGCAGAAATCCAGGGAGAGCTAGATGACTCATAGGCAGCAACACTAAGACCTCCCATTTGTTTCCAGAACATGCTAGAATCTTCTGGAATGAAAGGAGGAGAGGAGAGGTGGAGCTTCCTGGAGTATTCTGAGAGCCCTGACCAATCCCCAACTTTGATTGGCAGGGGGTGGGCCTCCTCAAATACTCGGGGTCAGCCCAGCTGGGGGAGGATTTGTTCAGGTAGTAGCTGAAGATGAAGTGTTAGGCTGTCGTTGGCCTTGGAGAGAGCTCTACAGTGTGGGGGGGTAACCAACCAACAGAGGTGTCTTGGACTGGAGGCACAGGAGCAAGGAGAGGACAGCAGGAGAACGCTGCCAGGCAAGTCTCCAAGATGAATGGCAAGTTGCAGCCAGGAGGGCTGGTTCATCCCTGAGGTAGAAGAGAAGAAGTTGTATATACCGGAGGTGTATATAGTTCTCAGTTCCTATTGCTTGTATATTCCCATATCTACCCTAGGGATGAGCTTTGTGTTCGACTCGAACGTATGTTCGACTCAAACATTGTATGTTCGACCATCCGTCGAAATACGAACAAAACGGGTCGTTCGCGCCAAATTCGAGTGACGCGCCATGGCCCATAATTCACTGCAGCATTGCGCGCTGATGATTGGCCAAGCATGCACTATGACCCGCATGCTTGGCCAATCACATCGCGCAAAAAACGGAGAGACATAATTGGCCAAAGCCAGGGTTGCTTTGGCCAATTATGGCTCAGGGCTTTAGCAAACGCCCCACACAAACGCCTCGTGTAGTGTGTTCCAGCACTGGTTACAGATCAGACAGACAGAGAGAGAGAGAGAGATTGTCTTTTTTCTAGCAGGCAGGATAGTCAGTTAAATTTACAGTGTGTAGAGGATATATATACATCCCAGGAGTTGTACATATATTTATACACTGTATAGTTTAGTTAGATTACTTCTTCCTAATCTGTCAGGCAGTTGATTGTGCTAGCTGCAGTGTTCTCACGTGTTGTATTGCCCGTGTGCTCATTGCACCTAAACCAACTTGCTGTATACTGCAAGTTTGCACATTACTTGGAAGAAGTAAGGAAAGAATCCCTTTTGGCTAACATAGCTATCATAGCCAAACCAGGAAAAGATAAGACTCTCTGCTCTAATTATCGCCCAATCGCATTGCTAAATGCTGATATAAAAATCTTTGCAAAGATACTGGCAACAACCGTATATGCCCGACCTGATAAGTTCAGATCAGACGGGATTTGTAAGAGGCAGAGAAGGGAGGGATAATAGTTTAAGAACACTCTTATTGCTGCAAGATGTTAAAAGGGAAGGACCCCCAGCCATACTCATGTCATTAGATGCTGAAAAAGCGTTTGACAGAGTGGACTGGGGGTTCATGATGGAAACTTTAAGAAATATAGGATTGGGCCCCAGATTTATGAAATGGGTAGGAAATCTATATAAGTCCCCTTCGGCAAAAGTAAAGGTAAATGGGAGGGAATCTCAGGTGATTGACATGATGAATGGAACAAGACAGGGATGTCCGCTCTCCCCACTCCTATATGTAATAGCATTAGAACCCCTGTTGTGTATGATTAGGAATAATCCAGAGATAGGGGGGGTGAGAGTGGGTGAAGAGGAACAGAAGATGGCAGCATATGCTGATGATGTCCTCTTGTATGTCACCAAGCCCAAAATATCAATCCCTAACATAATAGAGGAAATAGGAAGATATGGTAGACTCTCTAATTTTAAAATAAACCCTGTAAAAACGGTAATTATGAATATAGGGATCGAACACAATGAAGAGGAAGCCCTACGTAGAGCATTCCCCTTTACGTGGGAACAAAAATCATTTACTTATTTGGGAATAAAAATAACTCCCAAAGTGGCTGACCTCTTCGAGGCAAACTACATCCCCCTACTTAGCGAAATAAGACGAGACCTAAAAAACGTATCCCATAAACAGATTTCCTGGATGGGGAGGATTAATTTATTTAAAATGACAGTCCTACCAAAGATTATATATAAATTTCAAATGCTCCCAATAAACGTTCCACAAAGTTTTTTTAAGATAATAAAAAATATAATCTCAAAATTTATATGGCAAGAAAAAAAATCTAGAATAAGTTATTCAACCCTAACGAGGGCAAAAAAAAAGGGGTGGACTGGCTCTCCCAGACATAAAAAGATACTATCAAGCGGTAATTCTAGCGAGACTAGTTGAATGGACTAATGGGAATTCACTAAAAAAATGAGAAAGAAATTGGATATAGAATAGAAGAAGCGCAAATGACTAGAGCGACTTTTTCCTATGCAAAAGATATAACAACAATAGAAGCTAATTATAAATGCATGACGAGATGGCACTTGACACCCGTTAGACTGAATAAAATATCCTCAGCAAACTCCCCCCTATGCTGGAGGAATTGCAATCAAGTGGGGACCACTTCGCACATATGGTGGGACTGCCCGAGAATCCGGGAATTCTGGATAGAGATCATCAAAATGATTGAGGAAATCACTGAAGAAAAGATCCCATTGGATCTATCGACTTGTCTTTTTCATAGATTAGGCTTGGTAAAGGGAAAAAAATATGCCTCAACATTGGTCCCAGTGCTGTTAAACGCAGCAAAGGGATTGATCCCGAAATGTTGGCTCCACCCACATAGACCACCCCTAAAAGAATTCATACATAGGGTTGACTATATTGCAGAGATGGAGTATTTAAGAAGGATTGACCAAGGAGAGGAAGAGGGAGGAAGAGGTGGAAAGATTTGGGACCAGTGGAGAACCTATAGATCATCGGAAAAAGCCATCTCAATACTACTAGAAATAAATCAGTAAATGTTTTGTCCCGACCCAATAGGCAAAAGAAGGAAGAAGCGGGAGGGAGGGGATTAAAATATTGGGGGGGGGGGTATTAAATAAATACATTATAGAGGGACCTAGGGAGGTGGGTGCTGAAGGGTGAATCGGATGAGCTAATTATTAAGAATATGTGTTGTCATCTGAAATCATATCATTGTTTTTGTAAAATAAATATAACAGAGAAAAAAATAAAAATAAAAAATAACACAGAATAAGAAAAAATACCTAAAATAAATGGATTCACCCACAAATGATGCAAATCCGAGGTGAAGTATGAAGGGCGGAATAAAGATGAACCCCTCTAACACCTCATAACCCTGGGGTAAGCCTGATGTGGGTAAAAAAAAAAAAAAAAGAAGTGTGCTCATTACTTTGCAACTGAACCCACTTGGTGGTGTATAGTGCAAGTGTGCTCATTACTTTGCAACTACACCTACTTGGTGGTGCATAGTGCAAGTGTGCTCATTACTTTGTAACTGAACCCACTTGGTGGTGCATAGTGCAAGTGTGTGCATTACTTTGCAACTGAACCCACTTGATGGTGCATAGTGAAAGTGTGTGCATTACTTTGCAACTCACTTGGTGGTGCACAGTGCAAGTGTGCGCATTACTTTGCAACTCACTTGGTGGTGCACAGTGCAAGTGTGCTCATTACTTTGCAACCCACTTGGTGGTGCATAGTGCAAGTGGGCTAATTACTTTGCAACTGAACCCACTTGGTGGTGCATAGTGCAAGTGTGCTCATTACTTTGTAACTGAACCCACTTGGTGGTGCATAGTGCAAGTGTGCTCATTACTTTGCAACTCACTTGGTGGTGCATAGTGCAAGTGTGCTCATTACTTTGAAACTCACTTGGTGGTGCATAGTGCAAGTGTGCTCATTACTTTGCAACTCACTTGGTGGTGCATAGTGCAAGTGTGTGCATTCCTTTGCAACTGAACCCACTTGGTGGTGCATAGTGCAAGTGTGCTCATTACTTTGTAACTGAAACCCACTTGGTGTTGCACAGTGCAAGTGTGCTCATTACTTTGCAACTAAACCCCCTTGGTGGTGCATAGTGCAAGTGTGCGCATTACTTTGCAACTGAACCCAAGTGGTAGTGAATAGTGCAAGTGTGCTCATTACTTTGTAACTGAACCCACTTGATGATGCATAGTGCAAGTGTGCTCATTACTTTGCAACAAAACCCACTTGGTGGTGCATAGTGCAAGTGTGCGCATTACTTTGCAACTGAACCCACTTGGTGGTGCATAGTGCAAGTGTGCTCATTACTTTGTAACTAAACCCACTTGGTGGTATATAGTGCAAGAGTGCGCATTACTTTGCAACTCACTTGGTGGTGCATAGTGCAAGTGTGCTCATTACTTTGCAACCCACTTGGTGGTGCATAGTGCAAGTGTGCTAATTGCTTTGCAACTAAACCCACTTGGTGGTGCATAGTGCAAGTGTGGGCATTACTTTGCAACTGAACCCACTTGGTGGTGCATAGTGCAAGTGTGCTCATTACTTTGTAACTGAACCCACTTGGTGGTGCATAGTGCAAGTGTGCTCATTACTTTGCAACTAAACCCACTTGGTGGTGCATAGTGCAAGTGTGCACATTTCTTTGCAACTGAACCTACTTGGTGGTGAATAGTGCAAGTGTGCTCATTACTTTGTAACCCACTTGGTGGTGCATAGTGCAAGTGTGCTAATTACTTTGCAACTAAACCCACTTGGTGGTGCATAGTGCAAGTGTGCGCATTACTTTGCAACTGAACCCACTTGGTGGTGAATAGTGCAAGTGTGCTCATTACTTTGTAGATGAACCCACTTGGTGGTGCATAGTGCAAGTGTGCTCATTACTTTGCAACTAAACCCACTTGGTGGTGCATAGTGCAAGTGTGCGCATTACTTTGCAACTGAACCCACTTGGTGGTGCATAGTGCAAGTGTGCTCATTACTTTGTAACTGAACCCACTTGGTTGTGCATAGTGCAAGTGTGCTCATTACTTTTCAACTAAACCCACTTGGTGGTGCATTGTGCAAGTGTGCGCATTACTTTGCAACTGAACCCACTTGGTGGTACATAGTGCAAGTGTGTTTATTACTTTGTAACTAAACCCACTTGGTGGTGTATAGTGCAAGTGTGCGCATTACTTTGCAACCCACTTCATGGTGCATAGTGCAAGTGTGCTAATTACTTTGCAACTAAACCCACTTGGTGGTGCATAGTGCAAGGGTGCGCATTAATTTGCAACTGAACCCAATTGGTGGTGCATAGTGCAAGTGTGCTCATTACTTTGTAATTGAACCCACTTGGTGGTGCATAGTGCAAGTGTGCTCATTACTTTGCAACTAAACCCGGTGGTGCATAGTGCAAGTGTGCGCATTAGTTTGCAACTGAACCCACTTGGTGGTGCATAGTGCAAGTGTGCTCATTACTTTGTTTTTATTTAAATTAATTTTTATTAAGTTTTTCAAAACATTTATACATTAACACCACATTATCAATAAGCATACAAAAAAAATGTCTTCAGTTAAATACATTAATCATTTCATACACATAAATTACAGCATTAAACAGTTTCCTATACCACAATTATAGGACAGTCCAACCTCCTCCTTATCTCCTACTCTCTCCTCCCCCCCCTGCCCCTTCCTTGGTGGCGAGAAAAAAAAAACACCCTGATTCAAAAGGTGCCGCCTCATTTTAAAACATATTCCTGTGCCCTCCCTGCTCCGTATTATGAGGGGACAAGAACAAATCTCATCCTCCACTACCCATATTCCTCTCTTGTTAAGTGAGAGGAAGGGAAAAAAAAAAAAACCCTGATTCAAAAGGTGCCTCATTTTAAAACATATTCCTGTGCCCTCCCTGCTCCGTATTATGAGGGGACAAGAGCAACTCTCGTCCTCCACTACCCATATACCTCTCTTGTTAGGTGAGAGGAGAAGAAGAAAAAAAAACACACCCATTGTGTTAAAGTGCAATTGTGCTTAGATCCCCCTCTAATTTCTCCCCAGGGGAGGGGGAGGGGGGAGGAAGGAGGTCCCGAACTCTTATCTCCTATGTGTACCTGCAAGAACTACCTAAGTACTTTCCTCGTTTCTCATATAGATAGATAGATTTTTTTAATTTTTTCCAGCCTCCCCAGGTTCCAGTTTCGTGGATATTTAATTCCTTATATTGAGACATTACCTCCTCCATACTTCGTATCCTTTCTACTTCCCTTAACCACTCTTGGATCGGGGGTGCTAGTTTATCTTTACATTTTTTTGGGATCAAAGTCTTTGCTGCATTTAACAGTATTGGGATAATTGTTGTTTTATATTTATTTCCGGGTATAGTCACAGCATGGAATAGACATTGCCATGGGTCCAAGCTAATCTCGATTCCGCTGATCTCTTTAATAAGTTGTAGTATTTGGATCCAATATGGCTGGATCTTCAGGCATTGCCACCAAATATGGGCATGCGTTCCCACCTCCCCACAGTCCCTCCAGCATAAAGATGTCTCCTGGGGGTTTATCTTGTTTAATTTCACCGGTACATAGTGCTCATTACTTTGTAACTAACCCCACTTGGTGGTGCATAGTGCAAGCGTGCGCATTACTTTGCAACTCACTTGGTGGTGCATAGTGCAAGTGTGCTAATTACTTTGCAACCCACTTGTTGTTGTATAGTGCAAGTGTGCGCATTACTTTGCAACCCACTTGGTGGTGCATAGTGCAAGTGTGCTCATTACTTTGCAACCCACTTGGTGGTGCATAGTGCAAGTGTGCTAATTACTTTGCAACTGAACCCACTTGGTGGTGCATAGTGCAAGTGTGCTCATTACTTTGCAAATAAACCCACTTGGTGCATAGTGCAAGTGTGCTAATTACTGTGCACCTAAGCCTACTTGGTTTATAGTGCAAGTGTGCTAATTACTGTGCACCTAAGCCCAATTGATTTATAGTGCAAGTGTGCTAATTACTGAGCAGTGTGCACCTAAGCCCACTTGGTTTATAGTGCAAGTGTGCTAATTACTTTCCACCTAAACCCACTTGGTTTATAGTGCAAGTGTGCTAATCACTTTCCACCTAAAGCTACGAGGTGTGTGTACTGACTTTGTCCTCTGCAGGCCATTATAATGTCTGGAAGGACAACAAAGAGAGGCAGAGAGTCACAAGGGCAAGCAGGCTCTGCATCTAGAGGCAACAGTGCTGGTGGTGGACATGTTGCATCCTCTTCAGCACGTGGCATTGGACACGCTCATCCTTCGTTTCGGGAGCTGGCCGTGTTGAGCCTCAACATGCAGACAAATTGGTAGAGTGGATGACCAAGCCATTCTCATCCTCCTCATCCTCTCTCACCCAGGCTGAGCTTACTTTGTCTGGCAAAGCAGCTGCCAAGGCGTCCTCTTCCCTCTGCACAATGGCATCACACACTCCTTCCCTAGTCCCACCATGTCCTCCTGAGGAGTCCACCAAACTGTTTCAACACAGTGTTGAAGGCTCCGATGATGGAACTCAGATAGAGGAAGGCAGTAATGTGAGCCCAGAGAGAGGGGGTGTCCGAGAGGGACAGCAATCTGGCAGTTATGTTCCCCCAGCTGCAGCATTCTGCCAGGTTTTCGACAGTGATGAGGGGGGAGGGGATGATGAGGTCACTGACTCTACGTGAGTGCCTGATAGGAGAGAGGAGGAGGAGGAGGCACAGGCACATCTCCAAAAAGGTAGGATGCCCTCCAGGGGACAGCTTAAGGGCAGCACACCAACTGCATTACATCGCAGAGCTACGCCTGTGCAGGGCGCTGCAGTGTCTCAGCGTTACTGCAAAAGTTCTTTGGTGTGGGCCTTTTTTGAGACATGTGCATCAGATCGCACCGTTGCTATTTGCAACATATGTCTCAAGCGTATCTCGTGTGGCCAAAACATCACCCGCTTGGGCACCACATGCTTGACCAGACATATGTCGACCTGCCATGCAGTTCGTTGGCAAGCATACCTGAAAGACCCACACCAAAAGAACAAAGCGGACCTCCCCTTGCGCCTCATCAGCTGGGATCTCCAACCCCACTATACCCTCAGTCCTCTCTGAAGCCTGCACTGATAGGACTGAAGGTGTAGAATTAGGATTGCCACCATTTACACCATGTCCTCAAAGGACATATTGGTGGCTTTGTACCTCCTACTCCGGTTTTTGCTACCGCCTGGCCTTGCTCCTGGGTTGAGCTTCCAGCTTGCTATGTGTCCTCCATGGTGTCTTCACTGTCTTGCATTGACCGACCGAAAAGGGGCATGGAAAGTACAAGAACGTTCGTCAGGGGCGGGGAAACGTGCAGAGATTCTCGCATGCGCAGTTTGTGCGTGAGTGAGTGCGCGTGAGTGAAAACAGTCTCTAGAAAAAGGCGGAAGAAACGATTGTGTAGTACGACGGTACGTAACTTGATTTTGGACTTTATGATCAGTGTAGAAGTTTGTGGGTTAGATATGGGGAGAAAGCTTAGTAAGTAGTAGAGGCTTGACTGACATTAGCTCTTTAGGAAATTGTGCAATATGATATGCAGCAGCAAAGTATGACATGGTTCAGACTCTACTTAACAAACCTACAGTCCTTGTCTTGTTTGCACCGCCTGTATACTGTCGCATACTGGTCTTCAAAGTATATATGGCCAAAGGGTCTTGTAATGACCTGGGGGAGTGGTGGTGGGGAAACCCATGCTATTTTTTTCAGTGATTTTCATCCATATTGCAGGGACCAAGCATTACATTAAAGCCGCAAGCAGTATTAAATTACTTTTTTCTTATAGTAATCTCATTTTGTGCAGGGACAGTTCTAAACACGTGCCACCTCACAGGCATACTATAGACACCCAGCAGGTACGATATTTAAAGGAATTTATTATAAAAAAAAAATCACTTTAAGCATCATTAAAATTGCTGCTCCAGAAGAAACTACCGTTTTTAAAACTTTTTTTTCCATTGATACATGTTCCCTGGGGCAAGACCCGGGTTCTCAAAGACGTTTTCCAACAATAACTTGAATATTGGGCTTTAAAATTAACACTTTTGAATTCGAACATTCGAGTCCCATAGACGTCAATGGGGTTCTAAATGTTCGTGCAAACGTTCGGTCCGTTCGAAGGTTCTGGTGCGAACCGAATGCGGGGGTGTTCGGCTCATCCCTAATCTACCCTATCCCCATCCAGAATACAATCCCCTAAATATAACAAAAAACAAAGTACAAGGACTGTTTCTTGACTACTGAGTGTCTGAAAATTTGTGTGCCTGGCTCTGCAGGGTGAGAGGCAGACCATATCTACCAGCAGCCCCTACATGGGTACCTCTACATATTTAAAGGGGATTCAGCACACTACTGTGAAGAGAAGTGGGGGACTGTGATGTGCAGAGGACTGAGGACACTGCTGTAAGAAAGGTATTGTGATATAAGGGGGGCTGTGATGTAAAGGAGTCTTCGCACAAACATGTGATTCGGACCTATGCTGGAAGAAAATTGTACCGATCTGGCCTCTGTAATATGTATCTCAATACCCATGCTCTAGTGCACATCTTTCAAACACAAGGCCCGAGGGCCGAATTCAGCCCTCCATGCCATTTCATGAGGCCCTCGCACACAGGGGAAGGGTGAAAGTGAGATGCAAAAAGAGATGCTTCCTGCACACTGTGTATAGCACACCCCTAAATCCTGCACTCTGTACGTATCGCTCCCCTGAACTCTGCACCCTGTATATAGCGCACCACTGAACTCCGCACTCTGTAGGTAGCTCACCCTTGAACTCTGCACTTTGTACGTAGCGCACCCTTGAACTCTGCACTCTGTACGTAGCGCACCCTTGAGCTCTGCACTCTGTACGTAGCGCACCCCTGAACTCTGCATGTAGCACACCCCTGAACTATGCACTCTGCACGCAGCGCATCCCTGAACTCTCCATTTAGCGCATCCCTGAACTCCACACATAACGAATTATTGCCTCTTTAAGATCCTTCAACTGCAACTTGGCCACACCCACTGTTCGATAAAGTTTGGTGGGGGTGTGGTTGAGTTCCTGCACCTTTTCTCTGAGAGAATATAAGCCCTGCAGGAATATATAGTACTGCATACACAACCGGCCGTTTGAGGACAACCATAATGCTGCAATGAAATTGAGTTTCACACCCCTGCTCTAGTGCAATTGAGCAGATACAATCCCAATATACATGTAGCGGGGTCACCCTGTCTGAATCTAATGACAAGCCATCCTGCTAGAACTTTATACACATTTGTACATATGTTAAACACTGTTGTGAAGTTATGCATTGCGGGACTACAAGTAGCAGGAGATATGGACTACATGGACTCGTAGGAAAATTGGACTACATTTCCCGCAATGCTTTGCCTGAAGGAGCAGGTGAATCCTCCACACAGACTTGTGGGGGGGGTTACTTAAGGGGAGCGGTGGCGCTTTCTCACTCTCTCGGGATCGGCATTGTCTCCTCTGCGGAGCTGTGGACAAGGACAGCCGTGCTGCTAGGCCAGAAGCCTGGGCATATCCACCGAGAGACCAGCCATCCAGGGGGAAGCCAGACCCCAGTATCCAGCCTGTGTTCCCGGAGGTTGAAGAGGCAGCCCAGCTGACACCCGAAACAGTGGAGCACCCTCGCCCGGGATCCGGTGTACCTCACCAGCGCGCCTTTTTTTTCTGAGGAAAGATCAGGCGGGTTGGCCTGTGGGGTGAGAGAGCATCTGCTCAGCTTTTGACTTTTGAGTTACCACAGACATCCAGTCTCATTTCTTAGGCCTTAGGCATATGCTCAGCCCACAGCTGGAGTTTAGAGACCAGTAGGTTATTTCAACACCTCCCAGAAGTGATTGACACTGATGAGTGATTAACGCACCCACGTTCTGCTGCCATAGGCACTCTGTGGTGTGATTCCCTCCTGTAACTGTTATCCGTGGATTACAATTTTGATGTGCACCAACCGGACACTACGCGAACATTGACTAATCTGTAGGATTGCCCGCTAGGGGCGCTCGCGAGCATAGACTGACTTCTAGTTTAACCGAATGGTACCATTCTTAGGTTCAGAACATCCCATTAATTCACCCTAATTGCTGATTCTTGCAAGGGCCCTTGCGAATCAGACTGAGTTATTACTGATTGGTTGTATTTGCATTTAGACTCCATACCTGTTGTTTCCAAGTTTCTATGCAGTAAACTTACCGTTCTTTATTATTCAATTATATTCACTGTGTGGGGTATATTTTCTTGCCTGGAGGGGCCATTCCGTTACCACAGGTAATTTATTGTCATATTGTCATTACATATTATGTGCCTGCTATTGTGACTCCAGCCCAGCAGGGGTCACAATATCCTATCTCCGGGTTTCTGATGTGTCAGGGGTGGGTTCCACTTATTTAAATAAGGAGTGATTTGAGCCAACGAGAGTAGATCCCAAATTAACCAGCGGCTCCTTCGGGGGTAGTGCTACATAAAAATCGTCAAATTGGCAGATTTAACACGCAGGCTCTGCCTTTTTGCAGATGTATGATGTCTCTTTAATTCTTCACCAGATGAAAATGACCAGATGACCCTTTGTAATAGTGGGTCATAATAAAGCTTTCAATGTTAAACTTAAAACTGTATCTTTTCTTTATTCCACTTTTTCCTCTCAATATTACCCCATTTATGTGTGATAAGCATAACAACAAAATAAAATAGAGTATACATGGTGCACATTTAGGAAATATTAATTTAATCTACAGATGAGCTTTATTATAAGCTAACCTTTTTAGGTAAAAATCAAAATCCTGGGTTTACTACATTGGACTATTGAACTGCAAAGCGCTGCTCAGTCTACATGCCATAGAAGACAGTGAGAAGACAGGTAGTTGTGTTTTTTTGCATAAGAGACATTGCATAACTCTTCTGTGATAAATATCATGCTTTTCTTTTTTTTTAAATACCTTCCGTACTTCTTTCAAAGTTGCACTTTCTGGGTTAAGAATGTTATCAAATAGTTTATTGGGGAATGTTTATTTTGTTGAAATCAATGAGTTACACAATAAAAAAATACAAAAATGATGTAACACCCTCTTAGGTAGATGCACATTCCATCTGCCAATGCCTGCTGCCCCCCTCCCTGCCAATCAGGAAGTGGGTCTTGATACTCGTCTCCTGATTGGGTGAAAGGACAGGTGATCCTATTGGACATCTAGGAGGAGGGGCGTGGATGTAAAGCGGAAGCCGCCATTATGGAGGAGAGGACACAGGAGCCGCTGCCCGCCACCATCTAGGGCAGCGAGCGGGGGGGGTGTTTGTCAATAAATAACCCAAAAATCTAAGACTGACCAGTGGAAAACGAGCAGAAGAGTGTGTGGGTGATAGTGTGAAAATACCCAAGCGTCTGCTGCAGGATAATTAGAGGGAGGTCCGGGGCAGACTATACTCAGCAACCCCTACAGTGACAGTGCTACACTGAGAGTTTATTGCTATTTTAATGCTGTGAATGTGTTAAAGAATATGTCCCCCCAAAATATAATATTCCCAATATGTGTCTGTTGTATCATGTACTTTTAAAAAGTATTCTATTGGCTTTGTAGTTCTTTCTTTGTGTGAAATACCTGGTGATGCTGCTTTCCTATTTCAAACCAAACACACTATTCATGAAAGCACATCCAATCCCAGTGTGGTCAGATTTCTGGCTGTGCTGGGAGAACAGTCTGCTTGTCCTCCAATGACCAAGACTTCTGCTAACACCCCTCCCTGCCCAACCATTTACTGGGAAGATCACTGTACTGCTCTTTGTGTGCCACCTGCTGACACTCCCCTCTCCAGTCTCTACCCTCAGTTCTCTAAACCTCTTATGCAGCTGAGAACAGAGGTCATGTGATCACTTATATAAAAAAAAAAAAATGATATATATGTTTGTGTGTGTATATATATATATATATATATTAGGGTTGTCCCGATACCGATACTAGTATTGGTATCGGTACCAATGCCGAGTATTTGCGCGAGTACTTGTACTCGCGCAAATACTCCCAATGCCTAAATAGAATACTCCCACCCCCCCGCTGCCGCCGCATCGCGCCGCCGTATCGAAAGCAGTCGCATCACGCCGCCGCATCGAAAGCCAATGCAAGGGGTTAAACGCTGTGCGGGAACATCACATCATTCATTTGAATAGCTGTAGTGTTCTCGCCCGTATAGACACTCCCCCTTGCTCGGGATTGGATGGGTGATCGTGATCTGTCCAATCCCGAGCAAGGGGGAGTGTCTATACAGGCGGGCTATTCAAATGAATCCTGTGATTTTCTCCATGCGGCTTTCGGCGGCAAAGGTATAGGGGAAATGGCTAAAGGGACATGGGACATGGCTGTATATGTGAGGAACATGGCTAGAGGGACATGGCTGAACGGACATTGCTGCATATGTGAGGGACATGGCTAGAGGGACATGGGACATGGCTGCATATGTGAGGGACATGGCTAGAGGGACATGGCTGAACGGACATTGCTGCATATGTGAGGGACATGGCTAGAGGGACATGGGACATTGCTGCATATGTGAGGGACATGGCCAGAGGGACATGGCACATTGCTGCATATGTGAGGGACATGGCTAGGGGGACATGGCTGAACGGACATTGCTGCATATGTGAGGGACATGGCTAGAGGGACATGGGACATTGCTGCATATGTAAGGGACATGGCTAGAGGGACATGGGACATTGCTGCATATGTGAGGGACATGGCTAGAGGGACATGGGACATTGCTGCATATGTGAGGGATATGGCTAGAGAGACATGGCTGAACGGACATTTCTGCATATGTGAGGGACATGGCTGAAGGGACATGGTTGCATATGTGAGGGACATGGCTGCATATGTGAGGGACATGGCTAGAGGGACATGGCTGCATATGTGAGGGACATGGCTGAAGGGACATGGCTGCATATGTGAGGGACATGGCTAGAGGGACATGGCTGCATATGTGAGGGACATGGCTGAAGGGACATGGCTGCATATGTGAGGGACATGGCTAGAGGGACATGGCTGCATATGTGAGGGACATGGCTGAAGGGACATGGCTGCATATGTGAGGGACATGGCTAGAAGGACATGGCTGAAGGGACATGGCTGAAGGGACATGGCTGCATATGTGAGGGACATGGCTAGAGGGACATGGCTGCATATGTGAGGGACATGGCTGAAGGGACATGGCTGCATATGTGAGGGACATGGCTGAAGGGACATGGCTGCATATGTGAGAGACATGGCTAGAGAGACATGGCTGCATATGTGAGGGACATGGCTGAAGGGACATGGTTGAAGGGACATGGCTGCATATGTGAGGGACATGGCTGAAGGGACATGGCTGCATATGTGAGAGACATGGCTAGAGAGACATGGCTGCATATGTGAGGGACATGGCTGAAGGGACATGGTTGAAGGGACATGGCTGCATATGTGAGGGACATGGCTGAAGGGACATGGCTGCATATTTGAGGGACATGGCTAGAGGGACATGGCTCAAGGGACATGGCTGCATATGTGAGGGACATGGCTAGAGGGACATGGCTAGAGGGACATGGCTGGATGGACATGGCTGCATATGTGGGGGACATGGCTGCATTTTGGGACACATGTAAAAAAAAGTATCGGTATTCGGTATCGGCGACTACTTAAAAAAAAGTATCGGTACTTGTACTCGGTCCTAAAAAAGAGGTATCGGGGCAACCCTAATATATATATATTACACCCCTATTCAGGGCCTGACTTACCATTGGGCTTGACTGGGCTCAAGCCCATGGGCCCGCCCAATAGGGGGCCCAGGGCCCCAGACAGCAACCCATACTTTATTTTTTTATTTTTGTAAAAAATATGTTTTTTTATATATTATATATATATATATATATATATATATATATATATATATATATATATATAATTATTATTATTATTATTATTAAAGGGCTCAGAGGTCCCCAGGGCCTCATGTGGCAACCCCTACTTTTTTTATTTATTTTTTATTAAAAAAAATATGTTTTTATATACATTTTTTATATATATTTATTTATATATATATATAATTATTATTATTATTATTATTATTATTAAAGGGCCCAGAGGTCTCCAGGGCCCCCGGATGGCAACCCCCCTTTTTTTTATAAAAAAAATAAAAAAAAATTATATATATATATATATATATATATTTTTTTTTTTATTAAAGGGCTCAGAGGTCCCTAAGGCCCCATGTGGCAACCCCCACTTTTTTTATTTATTTTTTTATAAAAAAAAATATATTTATATATATATATATATATATATATATATATATAAAATTATTATTATTATTAAAGGGCCCAGAGGTCTCCAGGGGCCCCGGATGGCAACCCCCCTTTTTTTTATATATTTTATATTCTAGATTTATATTTATATTTTTTATAAATGTTTATTTTTTTATTTTATTTTTATTTTTTTATTAAAGGGCCCAGAGGTTTCTTTTTTCTTTTTATTAAAGGGCCCAGAGATCCCCAGGGCCCTGGATGGCGCCCCCTTTTTATATGAATATATATATATATATTTTTTTTTCTTTATTTCTTCTTTTTTTTATAAAGGCAGCCCCCCCCTCCTTCTCAATTTCAGGCGGCAGCCCCCCCCCCCTGGTTAGAGGGGTGTTCCTTGAAAAGATGTCCTCGGGCCCATGCCTTAAGCGGTGTCAGGACCCCAAAATTCCTGATGGCGGCCCTGCACATACCTCCCACCACGCACAGATTCTGTGAAGGACGAAAAGGTTGCACTTCTTCCCCGCAATCCCGAGAAAGGGTTAATTTTCCCGCACTGCAATAGGTTCATGGGCAGCAGTAAAACGCCCGAAGCAGGAGTGTGGGGCCAGGCAACTGTGGCTGCTGAAGGCATCACTTAGAAAGCCGACAGCCGGGCTAATGACAGTCTGTGGCCCTGGCTGTTGGCACAGGTGAGAGGCACTCCCCCCCCCCCCGCTCAACAACTGCAAAACCTCGAGGTCCCCTAGGCCCTAGGAGGAAGGAGGAACCGGAGCGGTGTGGGGATGTCTGCTGAAGGGAGAGAGCCGACAAGGATTCCGTGCACAGATGAGAGTCCCCCCCCGCTCAACAACTTGGACACTATTGGCCCCCCCCGCTCTGCTTGGACAACTTCAATTGGCCCCCCCCCCGGGCCGCTCAACAACTGTTCAATGATCCCCCTTCGCTCCAGGGGGCCCTTTCAACACTCAAGCCCAGGGGCCCCCACCACCCTAAGTCCTGCCCTGCCCCTATTGTACGCCCCTCACATTTTTGTAAATATTTTATTATATCTTTTCATGTGACAACACTGAAAAAATTACACATTGCTACAATGTAAAGTAGTGAGTGTACAGCTTGTATAACGGTGAAAAATAACTCAACACACAGCAATTAATGTCTACCTCTATAGCACAGTTAGTGATGAAGCTTAATTCTAAAATACAAATGGCTACACCAGCGAGTGCGTCAAATGTGGGCATCAATTAGTGCTTACACCACTCTTTCCGTGTTCCAAAAGGGGACAGGTGCCCTCGCTGTGTTGGGGAGCAGGTGCTGTTACAACAGGTGTTATCTTAATTTAACTTTCATATTCACACTCGAAACCGTTAACACCAACCTCTGGGCTCTGGAAAAGAAATAGTTACACTGTATGTGAGCCTAGGAGGTGTTTATAATTAGCGGACCGACTGTTTCTCAGATCATGTGTCAGCAGCGTTGTGTGCTTCAGGCTTGCTAGGCTTCATGGGAATTGTAGTTCTGCAACAGCTGGAGGTCCGCTAATTGCATATCCCTGGGCTATAAGAAGATTGCCAAAACCCTGAAACTAAGCTGCAGCATGGTGGCCAATAGTGTTGATCACGAATATTTGCATTGCGAATATTCGCTACGAATATTGCATATTCGAGTATTCGCAAATAACACGAATATCGCGGCGAATATTCGCTATTTCGAATATTCGAATGTTTTCAATTTTTTTTTTAGAACAGATCACATCCTATAGATCCCCATCGACGTCTAAAAGCATTGCTGGTATGATTAGAGACCTTGGGCCGAGTAGCTGCAGCGCTCATTTTATATTGCCGAAAAATCGCAATGCGATTATTCGGCAATAGCGATATCGCGCGATTATTTTGTATTGTGATATATCACGAATATTCTGAGCCAATCAGAGTGCTCCATTCCGCATTTCTCGAAATTTCGCAATTATTTTGTATTGTAATATATCACGAATATTCTGAGCCAATCAGAGTGCTCCTTCCGCATTTGCCGAATATTCGCAATTATTGTGTATTGTAATATATCACGAATATTCTGAGCCAATCAGAGTGCTCCTTCCGCATATCTCGAATATTCGCAATTATTTTGTATTGTAAAATATCACGAATATTCTGAGCCAATCAGAGTGCTCCATTCCGCATTTCTCGAAATTTCGCATTCGCAATCGCAATTCGCATTCGCAATAGCGAAAATTCGCAATAATTTCATTTCCAAAAAATATCACGAATATTCGTATTTAGCGAATATATCTCGAATATTCGACTATATATTCGAGATATATCGCGAAATCGAATATGGCATATTCTGCTCAACACTAGTGGCCAAGCCCATACAGTGGTTTAACAGGACAGGTTCCCCTCAGAACAGGCCTTGCCATGGTCGACCAAAGAAGTTGAGTGCACATGCTCAGCGTCATATCCAGAGGTTGTCTTTGGGAAATAGACATATGAGTGCTGCCAGCATTGCTGCAGAGGTTGAAGGGGTGGGGGGTCACCCTGTCAGTGCTCAGACCATACATTGCACACTGCATCAAATTGGTCTGCCTAGCTATCGTTGTGACCAAGATACACTTATTTGGATCAGATGGTGTCAAGCCTGTGTGGCGGCAACCAGGTGAGGAGTACAAAGACAAGTGTGTCTTGCCTACAGTCAAGCATGGTGGTTGAGTGTCATGGTCTGGGGCTGTATGAGTGCTGCCGGCACTGGGGAGCTACAGTTCATTGAGGGAACCATGAATGCCAACATGTAATGTGACATATTGAAGCAGAGCATGATCCCCTGTCTTTGGCGACTGGGCCACAGGGCAGTATTCCAACAAAGTCTACCGAAGACGAAACGGAGTAGAGTAGTGGCGTGCTGACGTCTTCACCTCATACTGAAAGTCCCGGAGTGAACGGGCTGTGCTAGCCAGGGAGCTACATTTATTCACTAAGCAAATTTTTATCCATACATTGTAAGTGTGATTTTAACCTTTTAATTAAACGTTTTTTATGGGTTCACACTATGTCAGTTGTCTTCTTCCACTTCGGTTTCAATTCATATTGATTATCGGTGAACGGTGGGAGACCTACTGGACATTGCACCATTTGCCATACAGACCCCCTGGCTAGGTATTAAGCCATATGCTATAGAAGGTCTCGGGCTGGGACCTTCCCCTCTGGTAAGAGGCTGCTTATTCAAAGGGTG
Organism: Rana kukunoris; assembly: GCA_029574335.1. Taxonomy (NCBI): domain Eukaryota; kingdom Metazoa; phylum Chordata; class Amphibia; order Anura; family Ranidae; genus Rana; species Rana kukunoris. The sequence continues at coordinate 419,211,916 of CM056049.1, forward strand.
GAGGCTTTTTCTTTTCTATTCATGCACTTTTCTGAGGTTTTTCGTTTGATGTCACCAATCATTTTAAGAACACAAGTTTAATACATCAACTATTACGTGCCACATCCGATTATTGGAACTAGAGACTTATATGTGTGTTTTTTCCATATTTGGACATCACTATATACAGTATACCATTCCAAGTATCTCATTTATGTTATCTATATGGTTCCATATTAATTTATGGACAATTGTGTAGACTTGTCATGGTTTTGCGCAGCTGGTTTTCGTTATATTGTTTTTTTGTGTGTGTCTCACATTTTTAGTTGCTTGCATATTTTGATATTTGTTTTCTATCAGACTGCGCAATATTTCCATTCTTACATTTCAGTATTCCAACATAACTACCCCAAAACATACCTCCAAGATGACCACTGCCTTCCTAACGAATCTGAGAATCTCCATGCCCTAGAGGCAGGGCCGCCATCAGGAATTTTGGGGCCCCTTACACAGCTTCAGGCATGGGCCCCTTGGAGCAGAGACCCGGGGAGGGGGGGGGTGCTGCCGCATGAAATTGAGAAGCAGGGGGGGCTGCTGCCGCGAATTGAGAAGCGGGGGGGCCCTTAACTTTTCTTGTGAAGAAGAAAAATATATATAAAAAAAAGGGGGGTAGCCATCCGGGGCCCTGGGGACCTCTGAAAAACAGAGAGAAAATATATATATATATATATATATATATATATATATATATATATATATATTTTTTTTTTTAAAAAGGGTGGTTGCCATCTGGGGACCTCTTCTTTATATATATATATATATATATATATATATATATATATATATATAAAAGGAAATTACAAAAAAAAAGGGGGCTTTCCATCTGGGACCACTGGGCCCTTTAATAAAAAAAATACATTAAAAAAATATATATATATAAAAGAAATAAACATTTATAATAAAAAAAAACAAGGGGGTTGCCTTCCAGGGCCCTGGGGACCTCTGGGCCCTTTAATAAAAAAATATATAAACAAAAATAAAAAAAACATTTATAAAAAAGGGGATTTGACACATGGGGCCCTGGGGACCTCTGAGCCCTTTAATACAAATATATCTATATATAATATAAAATAATATTTAAAAAAGTAAAACATAAAAAAAGAGGGGGGTTGTCATCCGGGGGCCCTGGGGACCTCTGGGCCCTTTAGTAATAATGATAATAATATATATATATATATATATATATATATATATATATATATATATATTTTATATATAAAAATAAAAGAAATAAAAAATATGTAAACATTTTTTTTTATATAAAAAAAAGGGGGGTTGTCATCTGGGGCCCTGTGGACCTCCGGACCTCTAAAAAAATAAAAGAAAAAAATTGTCCCTTTAATAAAAAATAAAAGAAAAATATATTCAAAAAATATATTTTTTATAAAAAATATATATTTTTTATAAAAAATAAATAAAAATCTGGGGCCCTGGTGGCCTCCGGGCCCCTGGGGACCTCCGGACCCCGAAAAAAATGGCCCTTTAACCACTTAAGGACCGCCTCCTGCAGATTTACGTCGGCAGAATGGCACGGCTGGGCACATCAACGTATATATACGTTGGTTTTAGTACCCTGCCGTGGGTCGCGGGCGCGCGCCCGCGACCCGGTCCGAAGCTCCAGGACCGGACCACAGGCGCGGATTCGCGGACCCGATCGCCGCTGCAGTGCGGCGATCCGTCCCTGGAGCGGAAGAACGGGGAGAGCCGTGTGTACACACGGCTTCCCCGTGCTTCTCTGTGGCCGGAGCATCGATCGCGTCATCCCTGTAATAGGGGGACGCGATCGATGACGTCACACCTACAGCCACACCCCCCTACAGTAGTAAACACACACATTAGGTACACATTCCCTACAGCGCCACCTGTGGTTAACTCCCAAACTGCAGCTGTCATTTCCACAGTAAACAATGCAATTTAAATGCATTTTTTGCTGTGAAAATGACAATTGTCCCAAAAATGTGTAAAAATTGTCCGAAGTGTCCGCCATATTTCGCAGTCACGAAAAAAATCGCTGATTGCCGCTATTAGTAGTAAAAAAAAAAATAATTAATAAAAATGCAATAAAACTATCCCTTATTTTGTAAACGCTATAAATTTTGCGAAAACCAACCGATAAACGCTTATTGCGATTTTTTTTATACCAAAAATATGTAGAAGAATACGTATCGGCCTAAACTGAGGAAAAAAAATGTTTTTTTATATATTTTTGGGGGATATTTATTATAGCAAAAAGTAAAAAATATTGCATTTTTTTTTAAATTGTCGCTCTATTTTTGTTTATAGCGCAAAAAATAAAAACCGCAGAGGTGATCAAATACCACCAAAAGAAAGCTCTATTTGTGGGAAAAAAAGGACGCAAATTTTGTTTGGGAGCCACGTCGCACGACCGCGCAATTGTCTGTTAAAGCGACGCAGTGCCGAATCGCAAAAACCCCTTGGGTCATTTGCCAGCGTATTGGTCCGGGTCTTAAGTGGTTAATAAAAAAATAAAATAAAAATATATATTTTTTTAGGGGGGTTCCCATCCGGGCCCATGGGGAACCCTGGGCCCCTTACAGGTGTACTGCCTGTACCCCCCTGATGGCGGCCCTGCCTAGAGGGTTAAGGCAGAGCTGGGAAATAATGGTGGCCACACAAAATATTGACACTTTGCCCTCAATTTGGACATTTTCACTTAGTGGTGTACTCAATTTTGTTGTCAGTGGTTTAATGTGTTTAGTTATTTTAGTGGACAGCAAATTGACACTGTTATACAAGCTGTACGCTCGTTACTTTACATTGTGGCAACGTGCCATTTCTTCAGTGTTGTCACATGAAAAGATATAATAAAATATTTACAAAAATGTGAGGGGTGTACTTACTTTTGTGAGATACTGTGTGCGTGTGTGTATATATATATATATATATATATATATATATACACTGTTATTTAAAATGATATTCTAAAGCCCCGTACACACAGGCTGATAATCAGCTGAAATCAGCCGGTACAGTAGAAATCGGCTGACATACGGCCCATGTGTACAGATCTTGTGCTAAAAAAACTGAAGCCAATCGACATTTGATCAGCAGACAACAAAACCGTGGATTTTTTTTCCGCCGGAACTTTGTCTCAAACTTGTCTTGCATGCACACGGTCACACAAATGTTGTCGGAAATTCTGAACGCCAAGAACGTGGTCATGTATAACACTAAGACGAGCCGAGAAAAATGAAGTTCAATGATTCTGAGCATGCGTCGAATTGATTCCGAGCATGCGTAGGATTTTTGTGCGTCAAAATTGCATACTGACGATTTCCGACAAGAACTTGATTTTATTCTGGCCATTCAAATGAATAGACGCTCAATCGCTGTAAGCGCCTAGCATTAACACGTTTATAAACATTTACCTGCATTCAGGTGCTCAAAAGCTTCTCTTGTGAAAGTATTAAGTACTGATGTTTTGATGTCTGTAAAACAGTGTTTTTGAGCTCAAGTGTGCATTTTTGTTCTGCAATAATAATCAATACACATCCACGACTTAAAGTGATTGTACATGCTGAAGGTTTTTACAAAAAACCTTCAGTGTGCAGCTCCCCCTTAGCCCCCCTAATACTTACCTAAGCCCAATCTCAAACCAGTGATGTGCAAGAGACCCAAAGCTCTCCCGGGTCTCCCTCCTGATGGGCTGAGATGCAGCAGCAGGAGCCATTGGCTTCTGCTGCTGTTCATCACAGCCAGTAAGGCGGGAGCTGAGCCGCACTCTCTGTGTCTTATAGACGCAGAGAGCCAGCTTGGGAGAAAGCATGCACGATTGCCCTCACAGCAAGTGGCTTGCTCTAGGACACTCAACAGGGGGGGAGGAGCCTGGAGCACCAGTGGGGGACCCCAAAAGAGGATCGGGGCTGCTCTGTGCAAATCCATTGCACAGAGCAGGTATGTATGACATGTTTTTTTTAAATAAAAACATTTCCTTTACTATTAATTTAACTACTTCCTGCCCGCCGTATAGACAAATGACATGAAAAATGGTCGTATGTACGCGGCTTTACACTGACAGAGTGTGAGGATAGGAGAGTCGATCAGCTGCATTTCCTTGCAGGGGAGACCTGTAGAGGTAATTAGGGCACTGATGATCAGTGCCCTAATAGTGCAGCCCCAATAGTGCCCAGCAGTAATGCCAGTCTATGCCTATCAGTGAGACCAATCTGTGCCTATCAGTGCTGTAAGTCAGTGTTGCCTTTCAGTGCCCAGCTATGACTTCTCATCGGTGCTACCCATCAGTGCCACCTATCCATGCCGTCTATCAGTGCCCTTCAGTGCTGCAAATTAGTGCCACCTCATCAGTGCCCTTCAGTGCCACCTCATGAGTGCAGCCTCATCAGCGCACATCAGTGAAGGAGAAAAAATGCATTTTTTATAAAATTTATGACAGAAACGAAAAAAAAAAAATGTTTTTTTTCAAAAAAAACAGCAGTTATTAACTACCACCAAAAGAAAGCTCTATTTGCATTGCATGACTGTGCAATTGTCATTCAAAGTGTGACAGCACTGAAAGCTTCAAATTGGCCTGGGAAGGAAGGGTGTAAATGTGGCCAGTATTGAAGTGGTTAAAGAAGACCTTCACCCTGAAGGGCATGTTGTGCTGCTTTGCCTCCACCTTCTCCCAATGGATTTTTTTTTTAAGTGCTTTATTTGTGCAGCAAAGCAGTAATTCTGGAATTTCTTGCCTAGGTGAGAATCTCTCTCCACCATATGCAAGTGCGCAGGCCTCAGGTCCTAAGGAAGCTGATCGCTGCCATTAGTAGTATACAAACACATTCCGGTATATATATATATATATAATATATATATATATATATATATATATATATAATATATAACAGATAAGCATTCAAAGTCCAAAATGAATCATTAAGAAATAAATGCAAAACAGCGCTAAATATGGATATAAGTTTACAACTCCACCATAAAGTAGGCAAAAGGATGGAAAATCTTGATGTCAAAAAAGATAGCCAAAGTCTGTGCGTTTATCCAAAAAAATAGTGTCAGATAGAAAAAAGGAAGCGTGCACCAGCCTGCCCACTCTCAATCCACCACGTGTTGGAATCAAAATCCCCGCAGGGGTTCAAACTCACCAAACAGACAATAATATCAGGCACTTCATATATAGTCGGTCACTGATCGAATTTCCATCCAATGGGGATCACTTGCATGGAGTTAACCTCATAAAGGTGGGATATTTAAACAAAAAGAGGAAACAAATATAGTGTAACTCAATTTATTAAAAAGCCCATGCAGCTATCACTCTTAAGAGTGATAGCTGCATGCTACGCCTGGTATGTTATCCACGCCACACTGCAGGAACCAGGAAGAGTTGATCTGCTGGGAAACCTTTCGGTGGTCGCGTTGAGGACGCCTGACTGGTGATGTGATACATACATTGTCCATTGTTAATGTTTTTCTTGTACGTAGGATTTTTTGGGATACTTGCTGGAAAGGGGCTTTTTAATAAATTGAGTTACACTATATTTGTTTCCTCTTTTTGTTTAAATATCCCACCTTTATGAGGTTAACTCCATGCAAGTGATCCCCATTGGATGGAAATTCGATCAGTGACCGACTATATATGAAGTGCCTGATATTATTGTCTGTTTGGTGAGTTTGAACCCCTGCGGGGATTTTGATTCCAACACGTGGTGGATTGAGAGTGGGCAGGCTGGTGCACGCTTCCTTTTTTCTATCTGACACTATTTTTTTGGATAAACGCACAGACTTTGGCTATCTTTTTTGACATCAAGATTTTCCATCCTTTTGCCTACTTTATGGTGGAGTTGGACACTTATATCCATATTTAGCGCTGTTTTGCATTTATTTCATTTCATCACAGAGCATCGCATCACAGCTCATCGCAGAGCATCGTAAAGCATCGCAAAGCATCGCAAGTCAGCGCAAGCTTCGCATCAAGAAAATACAAGTCTCCTCTAAGACTGACATTTGTTCCAGCAACCTACAGATCACAGTATCCTCCTCTTTAGAAATAAGGTCAGAGCTTTCCTTTTATTACCTATCATTGCACATAGGCTTTGGCATAAAGAGACATTTTCGTGTTCAGGAATAAAAGACTGTAAAGTAAAACAAAGGACAGTTTGTAGTATACGGACTCTAAAGTATTTAAAGTGAAAGTCATTTATTGCCTGCATCTTTTGCTATTGCATTTAAAGTGAAAGTCATTTATTGCCTGCATCTTTTGCTATTGCATTTAAAGTGAAAGTCATTTATTGCCTACATATTGTTATAGCATTTAAAGTAAAATGTCTAAGCCTAGTATTACCATGCCACTGTTAGAGGATACAAAGAAAGATAGTATAGAGGGTGAAGAGAAAGTGATCCTGTCTGAGGTAGAAGAGTCTGATGCAGCATTAGCCTTGCCCCAAACAAGTGAGCTAAGACGCTCAGAACGTATCAGAAAACCAACCCCAAAAATGCAGGAAAATTTGGAGCAAGAAGCAGCATTAAAAGTAAAAAGGTTCACCAGAATATATGATAGGTGGAAATTGTACATTACAGATGCTCGTAGAAAGCTAAAGCAAGATAGTGTAAAAGAAAACTTGAGTGATCTGGTAGAGACGATAGAAGAGTGTGAATCAGAGCTTATGTCAATCTGCGGTCATCCACAACAACTTCCCAGGATATTGTGAGGAACATGGACACATGTACTGCAGTCACTAAAGATTTAGTAAAGCTCATGAGAGAATTATCATCTGAAGCCAACTATGATGAAGTTAAGGCGAGAAAAAGAATGAACAAGCTCTTCACAAGAGACTATGCTAGGTCATTAGGGGGAACCACAATCTCAAGTGGAACTTCCTTCACTATCAGAAGCGCCAGTCAGGGCGTGGCCAGGCAGCGGATGTAGCCGGACGCATCTTCAGCTCCTCTCCGCCGAATCTCCTGAACTAATCCTGCTACACTACCCGGCTCACCTGCTACAACGGCCCGATCACTGCTGTACGGTCCCCGGAGTGTCCCGGTGCCGTCTGAGTCCCGATCTGCGAAAGATGCCCGCACCTATCCCGCCACACGCGGCCCGACCCGGAGACAGCATGCCAGGCCAAAATGGCGCGCCCAGGCCCAGCGCACGCCAAAGGAGAGGCACAAGGAGGGGCGGAAAGACTGTTCTCCAGGGTGCTTGTTCCAGACCCTAGCACTAACCCAGGACTGCAGGGGGGATCATCGGGTGGCTCCTCGGACGCGGATGACACTGTCCCCCTGGAGGATGGATGCGGATCAGGGTTCCTTTGGAACGCAGTGAGTACTCCTGATGACACCCCCACTAGGCCGCAGGCCTCCACCAGTCCTACCTCTGAAGGTGAGCCCTCTCTAAGAGACATATTCATGGCCATAACCTCCTGTAACACCTCCATTGCTGCCCTAGCCACAGATATTAAAGGAGTCAAAGCAGAAATAACTTTCTTGAGACAGGATGCACAAATGCTGAGGGAAAGGACCTCTGCAGTGGAGGGGAGAGTGAGCTCCATTGAGGATGATATGGCTCCCATGCAGAGGGACCTCACATACAACAACCACCTACTTATACAGCATTCATCTCGTTTGGAAGAATTGGAGAATAGGATGAGAAGGAATAACGTGAGGTTAGTGGGTCTGCCTGAGAGGGGCTGAAGGGAAGAATCCTGTTGAATATATTGAAAACTGGCTGATAACTGCGTTTGGCAAAGAAGTGTTCACCCCATTGTTTTCCGTGGAGAGGGCTCACAGAGTTCCAGCTAGGCCCCCTCCTCCAGGAGGCCCTCCCAGACCCTTCCTCTTCAAACTGCTCCATTATAAAGATAGAGATGCTATACTACATAATGCCAGAGTCAAGCCTGCAGCTATGAGAGTTGATAATGCTAAGATCTCCTTTTTCCCTGATTTCTCTGCTGAGCTGCAAAAACAACGTGCTAAGTTCCTTGATGTCAAACGTCGCCTCAGAGATCTAGATGTAAAATATGCTATGCTGTACCCCTCCCGACTAAGAGTGGAGGCCCTGGGCTCTGTCCACTTTTTTGATCTACCATCCGCAGCTGCACAATGGCTGGATAGAGAAGAAAGATCGATCAGGGACAACCGCACTAGACGCCGTGCACAGCAAGATGAGTGATATACAACCTGAATCTTACTGATGCCCATACCTGGTCGTCAAGGCGGAAGAGGTGCTGATGTTTTAACCCTTCTTTGCTCATTGTCTGAGCTACCTGTTTTAGCTGTTGAGAAGATTGGACGCTTTTGTGCGCTTCCACTGCAGCCCTCATGTTGGCCTGGCACAGGCCCCTCTTTGCCATGCTGCATTTAAGTTTGGCCATGTTGGCCAGTTATTTCCTATTACTCTTTATTTTATTTTTATCCGGTTCCGTTTTTTATTCTTCCTTTTTAGAAGGCTCTTACTTGGGACATTCGCCACCGCTACCCCCCACCTACTCCTGAGGACCGAGGTCCCCGTCGTGACTGCTCCACCGATTAGATATGTCCTGCTGAGACTTCCACCATTGCTACATGACTTCCACTCCTTTATTTACCATCCCCCCGATTCACTTACTGCTCTATTGATGCCTACATGTTTTAGTGCTCTTTATTGCCCCGCATCAGGGCGGTCTGGGCATGCCAGAAACATCCTTAATGTATTAATGTATGCGCTGTCATGTCTAAGATAACTAGAATTATGTCCTGGAATATTAGGGGGCTAGGTAACCCTGTCAAACGTTTGGCTGTGCTCCGTACAATTAAGAGGGTAACTGCTGATGTAGTTTGTCTACAGGAGACTCACTTCTCCCCGTCCCCCACGCCTCAATTTGCTGTGCGGCAGTTCAGCCACCAGTATCACTCTACTTTCTCGGTGTACTCGAGAGGGGTGAGTCTCCTGATTAAGCGGGGGGTACAGTTCTCGATGATAGAGGTCAAACTAGACCCTGATGGTCGATATGTTTTTGTTTTCTGCTCCCTCTACGGGACCAAATGTATTATTGCAGGGATGTATGTCCCCCCTCCATTTTCTACTACCATCCTGAGATTACTAACTGACTTTGTTCCGCTTCCGCTTCCCGGGTGTCCCGGTCCTGGTGATTGGTGATTTCAACAATTGCCTGGACCAGGCCAAAGATAGGTTGTCTGTGGGTGGGGGGAGTGTACCACTGAGAAAGACTGGGTCTACCCCGTTTGCCCGTCTGCTGTCAGAAATGGGCCTGATAGATGTCTGGAGGGTACATAATCCAGATGCTAAGGTATACTCGTGTCAGTCTGCTTCTTTGGGAGGATTGTCTAGAATAGACCTGGGGTTGGGAAATGAATTACTTCTACCAATGTTGGATTCCTCCCAATACCATCCCCGGCAGGTATCCGATCATTCCCCCCTAACGATAGATATCCGTTTTGGGATGAGTAGAGGCAATACCCTTTGGAAGCTTAACCCTTTCTGGCTCTCGCTAATCCCTGATCCAGACCCTATGCCAGATCTTCTCATCACCTTTTTTAGACATAATCTGGGTTCTGCAGGGCTGGATGTAGTTTGGGAGTCAGCCAAAGCTTTCATGAGAGGACAATTTATCAGAATAATCTCCCAGATTAAAACCTCCACTAAAGAATGGGAGTTGTCAGTCCTGAAGGAGGCAGGCGCCTCTGAGGCAAAATATGTTGCAGATCCCACAGATGAGACAAAACGTTCATGGTTGGCTGCTCAGTCTATGTTGAGAGATCTGTCACTGCAACTTGCCGAGAATAAACGTTTTTTCTTGCAACAGAGTCACTTTGAGGAGGGTGAGAACACAGGGCATATGCTAGCATTGCTGGCTAGGTCACAACAATCATCCTCCCACATTGTATCTATATTGGATGCCAACGGTACTCCATGCTATTCCACCAGTGACATCACGGAGACTTTTAAACACTTCTTTCAGGATGTTTATTCGTCCAAGGTTAAACCTTCCAGGAGTGACATTTGCTCCTTTCTGGATAAATACCCCCTACCTTGTTTGGCCGCATCAGATGCGGCTCAACTTAATGCCCCTCTAACTGAAGAGGAGTTATTGGAGGCTCTGTCTCATGCTAAAAACAGCCGAGCCCCGGGTGCTGATGGTCTACCGTCTGAGGTGTACAAGCGATATTCGTCTATACTTCTTCCCAACTTACTTAAAGTGTATAACCACGCACTCGAGAAGGGTTGTCTTCCTTCTTCCATGAATGAAGCCATTATAGTGGTACTGTTGAAACCCGGCAAAGACGCTCTGTCTCCGGACTCCTATAGACCAATATCGCTACTCACTTGTGATGTTAAACTGCTGGCTAGGATATTGGCGAATCGGTTGGCCAACTGTATACAAAAAGTGATTCATAGGGACCAATCCGGATTTATTCCAACTAGGTCCACGTCCCAAAATTTACGCAGACTCTTCCTGAATCTGCAAATCCCCACGGACAACATGGGCAACAGGGCGGTACTGTCATTGGATGCCGCCAAGGCATTCGATAGTGTGGAATGGCCATATCTATGGGAAGTATTAACTAGATTTGGAGTGGGTCCCTCATTCCTACGATGGGTCCAATTACTATATAGCGCCCCAACGGCGAGAATACGCATCAATGGGGGGGTCTCGGACTCCTTTAGCCTGGCTAGAGGCACCCGCCAGGGTGTCCTCTTTCACCCCTGCTGTTTGCCATGGCCTTAGAGCCTCTGGCTATCCATGTTAGGGAATCACAAGATATAGTAGGATTCTGTAGGGGATCCAGAGAGGATGTTGTCTCCCTGTATGCGGATGATACTCTAATATACCTGGGTGACACTGTCGGTTCTCTGCAAAGTGTGATGAGCCTGATAGCTGCCTTTGGGCAGCTGTCGGGCTTCAGCATTAATTGGAACAAATCAGTACTTATGCCCCTGGACCCTCTCCCGGGCCCATTGCCTGCCTGCGCGAGAGCCATTGCTGTAGTCAATGAATTTAAGTATTTAGGGGTGCAGGTTACACCAGATCCTACCCATTATCTGGATAAAAACTTGTCCCCTTTGCTTCAGAGGTTTCGACTGAAGTGCTCTGCCTGGCAGAAACTACCACTCTCTGTTACGGGCAGAGTTAATCTTATAAAAATGGTATGGGCCCCTCAACTCCTCTATGTCTTTCACAATGCCCCAGTCTGGATAACACATAAATGGTTCTCCCGAATAGATGCCCAATTCAGGGAACTAATTTGGAATAACAAACCGGCGCGTATCAGCCTGCGCACTTTGCAACTCGCAAAGGACCAGGGTGGTATGGCGGTACCCAATGCCAGACACTACTATGTGGCTTCACAACTCCAACACCTGGGCAACTGGGGGGAGGTGGATAACTCTGACACTATTAGGTCCCTCATAGTTCCCGAGAACTCTAACATGCCGGCACTGGCATACCTTGATGCAGGTCTTACGCAATTTCCGAACACTCTCCCCACTATTAAACTATTGAATAAATTATGGGAATATGTAAGGTCCCTCTTTAAGATCAGAGAGGTCTGCCAGTTCACCCCAATATGGAAGAACAAATATTATAAGGAACTGTTCAAGCTCCAAGGGTTCAGTCTATGGGAGGGGGCGGGACTCCATTATATCATCCAACTATTTACTGGAACTGTACTTAAATCTTTTGAACATTTGAAAGAGGAATTTCATTTATTGAATTCTCAATTCTACCAATACCTACAACTGCGCCATGCTGTGCAGGGAGAAAGCAGGTTGTCTCCATTTGTCCAGACGGTACACCCTCTGACAAGGGATGTCCTCTTGACAGGTGAGAAGACGGGAATGATATCTCGGATATATACCAGGCTCCTCAATTTGACCCATGACGCTAGTGGACTTCCCTGTAGGAAGGGATGGGAACGAGACTTGGGGCCTATAGATGGAGACGTATGGGATCTTTGCCTGACGTCTGCTCCCCAGGTCTCAGTCTCTGCTTCACAGAGGCTGTCTCATTTATACCTCTTGCATAGGGTGTATAGAACCCCAGCCAGATTACATAAATGGGGCATCAGGGATTCGCCTTTGTGTCCGAAATGTGAAGCACATACTGGCGATCTACTACACATGATGTGGAAGTGTCCCAAACTTTTTCGTTACTGGAAATATGTACTCGACACTATCTCTATGGTGTTCCAGATACCGACCTTGCAGGACCCAGTTGTGTGCCTGCTTGGTGCCCTGGAGTTGCCCGAACTATCGCCCAGTGGACATGTTGCTGTGCTACGTTTACTTTACATCGCCCGCAAAGAAATTGCGCGGCACTGGATTACTCCGAGGGTACCAACGGGCGGGCAATGGGTAACGCGAGTTAACAGTATTCTGATTCGGGAGAAACTCACGTATCAACATCGCAATGTCCTACGAAAATTTTACTCAATGTGGCAATCCTGGTTAGATGTCCCGGGATTAGGCCCCCTTCAGTTGGTGAGGGACAGACTGTTGCTAGGCTAACCTATCCGTGGCGGGGATGGAACAGGATTGGGCTATGTGATAGTATGAGAGGGGTGGACAAACTAGTGGAGGTGCTGTGCTGCACAAAACTCCATGTGGTAGCTGGCGATTGAAAAAAAAATGCAGGAGAGCCATGACTGTGTTATAGCCTTCAGTTGCTGTTCTCTCTATTACTCTGAAGGGTCTTTCCTTCTACATTCTTTGTTTGTTTCTCTTTTTTTCTCTTTTCTTTTCTTTTTTCTTCCTCTTTTCATCTCTTCCTATTTCTCCCCTCCTGTGGTTATGTTAGGCTATGGTGTACACACTCAGGTTCTGTCAGCTTGGATACACTCCCTTTTATGCAGTAACATATGCATCGGTACTCCTATCCTTATGTTTGCTTTATTTGCAATTCACTGATTGATTGTATTTATACTGATGTCCGTGACAAGCTTAGTTATGGTATTGATGTAAGGCTCTGCTGGATGTATGCACCTACCACTGCAAAAATCTTAATTACGACCTGTCTGTGTATGTCTATGTACCTTTTCTTTGTTTAAAATAAACTTTTTCTGATTTAAAAAAAAGAAGCGCCAGTCACACATCAGAGTCCTCAAATACTCTAACCAAAAGAAAGGAACCTGTTGAACAACTTGCTGTCAAGAAAGCAGAAATCGAGATGGAACCTGCCATTGAAGCGCAGCGTCTACAAATAGCCGAAATGGAGGCGCAGCGCCATCAAATGGAGGCACAGCGCCTTTAAATGGAAAGTCTGGAAAGGCTGAAAGAAGTTAAGATTATAGAAGCCAGACTAAGAGTACACGAAGAGGACATGAATGGTAGTCATAGGTCCAAATCTGTACTAAGTGATGAAGCAGACTCCTATTCACCTCCATACAGCCAGGAGAATGAAAGGAAACCTTCAGTATGTAGTGAAGAAAAAAGTCATTGCCATTCCATCCCTGCTCAGAAAGACGAAAAGAGAGACTCACTTAATTTAGAACTAAGTGAAAAAATAAAACAGGATTGTCCCAGCAGGACGGCAGAGAACAGTCCCAGCAAAACTTCCCATTCCAGAACCTACTGTATTTTCAGGAGACATACTGAAGTTCATAGAGTGGAAGGCACGTTTTGAAATGATCATTGAGCATCATTGTTCCAGACCAGTTGACAAGTTATTCTACCTTCAGAGATATGTTGGTGGAGAAGCACAGAAAGCCCTTGAAGGCAACTTCTATAGAACAGACGAAGAAGCCTATAAGCAAGCCTGGGAAAAGTTAAATGCAAGATATGGTCATCCTTTCTTAGTACAAAGAGCCTTTAGGGAGAAATTGAATAACTGGCCTAAAATAGGTCCCAAGGAGCACTTCAAACTCCAAGAGTATGGTGATTTCCTGCAAGCATGCAGCAATGCCATCCCACATGTACGAGGACTAGAAGTACTGAACGACTATCTTAATCACAGGATGCTAGCCAAGCTACCTGAAGAAGTGGCTTCTAGATGGAATCGCTATGTGACTGAACAGTTAGATCTAAATAAGGACTTCCCAAGTTTTGAAAAGTTCTCTGAGTTTGTTAATAGGGAAGCAGGAATAGCATGTAATCCAGTAACAGCATCTTACGCCTTAAAATCCTTAAAAGAAAGGCCTGCGAGAGATACAAGACGTGCAAGAGCAACTAGCTTTGCAATCAACTCAGCAGCTAAAGGTCTAGATACCTGCGAAAGCAAGCTTAAAGTCACTACTGGGTTCAGTAAAGAGACAGAACCGACAAATCCTCAGACTACCTTTAAGTGTATGTTCTGTGGAGAGAACCACTCCATACACAAGTGCCAACAATTGAAAGAGAATTCATCAAATGAAAAGAAAAAATTTGTACTTGATAACTAACTGTGTTTTGGATGCTTAAGAAAAGGCCATGTTACAAAGGAGTGTAAGAAAAAGGCTACATGCAGCGTCTGCAAAGGACGCCATCCTACGCCACTACATGAAGAACGTCCAAAGAAGGATGAATCCTCAATACCTAAAGATGCTGAGGAAGAAAAGAAAGTATCAGTATTCTCTTGCAGAATAAGGGAAGGAGAAAGCAACATCAATGGTTGTACCAGTGTGCATTTCAAATCCTAAAAGGAGGAACAAGAAGGTATACGCCTATGCACTACTGGATGCCCAAAGCGACGTCACCTTCATTGATCAAGAAATCTGCAAGAAATTACAAGTGGCTACAGAACCAGTGAAGCTCAAGCTCACCACAATGACGGGGAGAGACACATTAGTGAACAGTCAAAAGGTTAAAGGACTGAGAGTTAGAGGACTTCATTCAAACCCCACATTAAAGCGGAGTTCCACCCAAAAATGGAACTTCCGCTAATCCCACTCCTCACCCCCTTACATGCCACATTTGGCATGTCATTTTTTTGGGTGGGGAGTGAGGGCTTCAGGAGGAGTGGGACTTCCTGTCCCACTTCCTCCTTCCGCCGAGGGGCTGGTTAGGCGATCGCTTGGGACACATGACAGGTCCCATGCGATCGCCTGTCCAATCAGCAGCGGGCCGTGCCGCTCGCGCATGCGCAGTGGGTGCCCGGCCGTGAAGCCGAAGGCTGTCACGGCTGGGTGCCCACAGTTGTGATGAGGACGCCGGCCGGGGAGGGGGGGAGAGGAGCGGAGCCCCGGTTGGCACGTCGCTGGAACGCTGGAGCAGGTAAGTGTCTGTTTATTAAAAGCCAGCAGCTACACTTTTTGTAGCTGCTGACTTTTAATAAACACAAATATTGTCTGGAACACCCCTTTAAATCTACCTCCATCTTATACGAAAGTGACATACCTCTAGATCGAGATCGTATACCTACCTGTGAAACAGCCAATAAATGGGAGCACCTATCTATCATATCTCATGAGATGTCCCCGCTGAAGGAATTTGGTGTCGGACTGTTGATAGGCTACGATTGTCCCAAAGCTTTGGTACCACGAGAGGTAATCACAGGAGGGAAGGGTGAACCCTACGCTGTTCGAACTGATCTAGGATGGGGTGTTGTTGGAGGAAAACAGCAGATTGCAAACTCAAGACAGGTGACAGGATTGTGTCATCGAATATCTGTCCAAGAGCTACCAACTGTAAGTTCAGCAAAGGTAATCAAGATCCTTGAATCTGACTTTGCAGACATAAGTTCTGAAGAGAAGAGTGTATCCCAAGAAGACATAAAGTTCGTACACACTCTAGAACAGGGGTGGCCAACCAGTGGCCCGGGGGCCACATGTGGCCCGCGGAACCCTCTGATGTGACCCACGACCTCCTGCTCTGGAATTGCAGGTTGGCAAGTCTAGATCGCAGGTTGTTGACCCACCATACCACAGCATCAGTGTGAGCAGAGCCCCATAAGCCGATGCTTCCTGTACAGCACCAGCTTCTCTAGTTCAGCTAATCTGCAAGATAGACACAGGAGCACTACGCTGAACCCGCAGTGTGGGTAAACCGCAACACATTAGTGTGAACGCAGTCTTAGGCCCCTTTCACACGATCAGCCCGACCAAATGGGACTCTCATGTCTATTTACGCCCGCCTACCTCCAATCCGAAAAACAGAAGGGAATTCATCGTCTTCCATCTGGGTGTAATCGGAGGGCCTATAGAGTAGCCGCGACCCTTCATCTGCCCACTCCACTCATTGTGGCCCGCGACTGGTTACCAAGTTGCTAAAGTGGCCCTCACTCTTTAAAAGGTTGGGCACCCCTGCTCTAGAAGAAAGTATTCAGCAGAATCAACAAGGTTGTCTTGAAATGCCCTTACTCTTCAGAGAACGACCTCGTCTGCCAAATAACAGAAATCTTGCCCTAGCAAGATTGAAATGCTTGAAGAAAAAGATGGAAAGAGATCTCAAATTCAAGCAGGATTATTTGAAATTCATGGAAGACATCCTTGAAGGACATGCAGAGAAGGTGAATAACCAACCTAAAGAAGGAGAAGTGTGGTACATCCCACATCAAGGTGTTTACCACCCGAAGAAACCAGATAAAATTAGAGTAGTATTTGATTGCTCAGCAAAGTATGATGGTGTTGCATTGAATGATCATCTACTAAAACAGGGATGGACTGGCCATTGGGACTACAGGGAGTTTCCCGGTGGGCCGATGGCTCAGCGGGCCGGCTTCAGTGACAGTGGACCACCACCCCCTCCGCTCCTCTGTCTCTACCTTCCCGCAGTGCTCACCTCCTCTCCCTCCCCGCAGCGCTGACCTGGGGGGACAAAGAAGCAGGGGGAGGACCAGAGGGGACAACAGAGGAGCATGGGGGAGGGGACAGACAGCTGACTCAACAGCTATGGCCTGGGAGTTTCTAACTTCTGCCTAATCTTGTCCCATAAGGGGGAGCACCAAACTGATTGTTTGCCCCGGGTGAAATAATGTCTAGCTTCCCCACTGGTACTGCCTATAAGAGTACCTGTACCAGCCATTCTACTTTAATAAAGTAGAACGGCTAGTGGCTAGTGAGGGGGGAGAGGGGGCATGGGTGGCTGGGGGGGGGGGGGGTGGGAGTTGTCCGGCCGCCATGGGAGACACCTGTCAAAGTGGGCCAGTCTGGATGAAGTCCAGGGCCAAATTTTTGTCCCAGTCCAGCCCTGTACTAAAAGGACCAGATCTTACAAACACTCTGCCTGGAGTACTCTGTAGATTCAGAAAGTATCCCATAGCGGTCATGTGTGACATTGAAAAAATCTTCCACCAGTTCCATGTGAAGAATGAAGATAGAGGGAGCTGTGGTGGCTCAACGTGATTGGCACTGCGCTGACAAGCCATTCACCTCTGCAGCCAAGGGTTCGGATCCCGGTCTCGGCTACATGTGAATTGAGTTTGGTGGTCTCAGCCCGGCTCCCGGTGGGAGCTCCCCGCCTGTGCTTAGTACGCCCACCCCCCCCCCCCCACACAAAAACCACCACACTTGCACGCACACAAAATTGGTTTAAAAAAAAACACATGCACTTTGGCCATGCGGTCTCTTAAAATAAAGTAAAAAGAGAGGCGAAGGACCTACGGGGCTGGCTGGGTGGGCTAGGCTCCCTCATAGGGGGAGTCCCTCTGCCCCATTGGGGTCCCGTTGGGCCCCAGTTGGGCTCCCAAGAGGAGCAGGTAGGGCGGGGTGAGTGGGAGGCCCCCCTTCACACCCGCCATTGCCACCAGGGGCATGGAGAAGGATGGCGATTGCCTCCGGGGGGAGGGTCTGCCTACTCCCAACTCCTGCAGTCCGGCTCCTCTCTCTCTCGAGTTCACGCACAAAAATACACTTTAAAAAAAAAAAAAAAAAAGAATGAAGATGGAGACTTCCTGAGGTTCCTATGGTGGGAGGACGGAGATACAGATACAGAGCTAGCAGAATACAGAATGAAAGTACATTTGTTTGGAGCAGCATCGTCTCCAGGTTGCGCCAATTATGGTATGAAGTACTTGGCTAATAAAAATGAAAAGGATTGTCCATCAGCAGCAAATTTTCTTAAGAAAAACTTCTATGTAGATGATGGTCTTATAAGTCTAGAGTCCACAGAATCTGCAATCAAATTAGTTAAGGAAAAAGGGATTTTTAAATACAGCTTACCTGTAAAATCCTTTTCTTGGAGTACATCACGGGACACAGAGCGGCATATTCATTACTATATGGGTTATATGGAGTACCTTCAGGTGTGGACACTGGCAATCTCAAACAGGAAGTCCCCTCCCTATATAACCCCCTCCCCTAGAGGGAGTCCCTCAGTTTTGTAGCAAGCAGTATGCCTCCCAAAATGTTTCCCCAAAAGAGGGGTGGGAGCTCTGTGTCCCGTGATGTACTCCAAGAAAAGGATTTTACAGGTAAGCTGTATTTAAAAATCCCTTTTTCTTTCTCGTACATCACGGGACACAGAGCGGCATATTCATTACTATATGGGATGTCCGAAAGCAATGCTTTAATGAGGGGAGGGAGACATCTTCCAAAGAAGGATTCAATTTAGAGGTATACTCAAATAATAATAATAATTCCAACTTAGTCAAGAAAAAACTTTTTTTTTTTTTTTTTTTTTTTTTTACAACCAAGGGTGCTTCTGATCCCGAGGATCTTAAACTGCAGCCTGTAGTACTGCCTGTCCAAAGGCAGAATCCGCATTCCTTCTCACGTCTAGTTGATAAAACTTTGTAAACGTGTGGACTGATGACCACGTCGCCGCCTTGCATATCTGAGCCATAGAGATCTGATGGTGTGCTGCCCAGGAGGCGCCCATGGCCCTGGTAGAATGGGCCTTTACCGACAAAGGAGGAGGCAACCTCTTCAAACCGTAGGCTTGAATGATTAATTGTCTAATCCATCTCGAGATGGTGGATTTTGCAGCTGCCTGCCCCTTCTTGGGGCCATCTGGTAGAACGAATAACACATCTGTCTTCCGGATCTTTTCTGTAGCTTTAAGATAGGCCTTCATGGCCCGGACAATATCCAAGGTATGCAGCAACCCCTCCTTTCTAGATGTGGGTTTTGGAAAGAAGGATGGAAGTACCAAATCCTGGTTCAAGTGAAATTTGGATATAACCTTTGGTAGAAAGGAAGGATGGGGCCGGAGAACTGCCCTGTCCTTATGCAGAACGAGATATGGTTCCTTACACGATAAGGCTGCTAATTCTGACACTCTCCTGGCCGAAACTATGGCGACCAAGAAAACCAACTTTCTTGTCAGTAAGACTAAAGGAATCTCAGCCAACGGCTCAAAGGGTTGTTTCTGTAGAGTGGACAGGACAAGATTTAAGTCCCATGGACAAATTGGTGACTTGACAGGAGGATTAATACGCAAGACCCCCTGTAAGAAGGTCTTTACCAGCGAGTGGGTGGCCAGCGGCCTCTGAAACCACACTGACAGAGCTGAGATCTGTCCCTTGATTGTGCTTAGTGCCAGGCCTTTATCCACTCCTAGCTGGAGAAAACTTAACACCCTATCAATAGTATATTTGCGGGAATTCCATCTTTTGGATTCACACCAGCCTACGTAGTTCCTCCACACCCTGTAATAAATCACCCTGGAGACCGGCTTTCTAGCCCTAATCAGGGTAGGAATTACCTGCCTAGACAGACCTCTACCCCTGAGAATCAGGGATTCAGCCTCCAGGCCGTCAAATTTAGACGCTGTAATGTAGGGTGGAGGATCGGGCCTTGTGAGAGTAGGTCTGGTTGTAGAGGAAGAGTCCAAGGGTCTCCCACTGCCATCTTCAGGACTAGTGAGTACCAAGTCCTCCGGGGCCAAGCCGGAGCTACTAGAATGACTGGCTTGTGCTCCACTCTGATCCTGCGCAACAGGCGAGGGGAGTAACTGTAGCGGAGGGAATGCATATAGAAGTTTGAATTGATGCCAAGGGCAAACCAACGCATCGGTTCCGCAGGCCATAGGATCCCTCGCTCGAGACACGAACCTGTCTAGTTTCTTGTTGAACCTGGATGCCATTATATCTATGTCCGGCATTCCCCACCTCTGGCAGATTGTCTGAAAGACCTGGGGATGCAGAGACCACTCCCCTGGCAACAGACTCTGGCGACTTAAGAAGTCTGCCTGCAGGTTGTCCACTCCGGGAATGAATATCGCCGAAATGCAGGGTACATGAACCTCTGCCCACTGAAAAATCAAGCTCACCTCCCTCTGAGCGGCCTGACTCCTGGTTCCCCCTTGGTGGTTTATGTATGCCACCGCCGTGGCATTGTCTGACTGAATTCTCACTGGGAACCCCTTTAATCTGGAGGTCCATGCCAGAAGGGCTAGGCGAGCAGCTCTGATCTCCAAGATATTGATGGGGAGCTGCCTCTCTGCTTTCACCCAAGTTCCCTGGCGAGAGAACCCCTCGAAGACCGCCCCCCAGCCTGCCAGGCTGGCGTCTGTGGTAACTACCTTCCAGACAACAGGGCTGAAGGATTTTCCCTTTAGAAGATTCTGGGGGTTCAACCACCAGGCCAGGCTTTGTCGGACCCTTGATGATAGCGTCAAAGGGGACTCTAAGGCATGTGCCCTCTTGCCCCAGGCTGCTAGAATGGCTGCCTGTAGGACGCGAGTGTGGATCTGAGCGTATGGTACTGCCTCGAACGTGGCCACTAGCTTGCCTAGTACTCGCATACACAGGCGAATAGTTGGTTTTTTCTTGTTTAGAACCAACTGAACCAACCCCTTGATAGCCTTGATCTTTACAAGGGGCAGGAACACCCTTTGCTGTTCTGTGTCTAACCTCATGCCGAGGTATTCCAACTGCTTTGTAGGCTGGAACGCTGACTTTCCCCGGTTTAGGACCCAGCCGAATCCTTCGAGGTACCGAACCGTGAGGTTTACTGCCTGTTGCAGACCCGGCCGTGAGTGATCTATGATTAAAAGGTCGTCCAAGTATGCTAGGACTGTGACCCCTTGGATCCTTAAATTGGCCAGAACTGGGGCTAGGATCTTCGTGAATACCCGGGGGGCCGTGGCCAGCCCGAAGGGGAGCGCCCTGAATTGGAAGTGTCGCTGCCCCACCGTGAAGCGTAAAAATCTTTGATGCGACTGAAAGATTGGTACATGAAGGTAAGCATCCTTTATGTCTATGGAGGCCAGAAAATCGTCCCTCTGAAGCGCGGCGGCTGCTGACCGGATGGATTCCATCCGGAAGGAACGAACCCTTAGGTAACCGTTTAACCTCTTTAGGTCCAAGATTGGCCTGACATCGCCGTTGGGCTTTGGTATGACAAAGAGATTGGAATAGAAACCTAGCCCTTGCTCTTGGGCTGGCACCTCTATTATTACGTCCTGGCAAAGCAGGTGATCCAAAGCTGCCAGCAATGAGGCCTTCCTTGCTGGATCCGTTGGTAGCCTTGATTCTTGAAAATGAGGCGGAGGACACCTTAGAAACTCTAGTCTGTAGCCTGTGGTTACAGATGCCCGGACCCATTTGTCGGGGATCTTGGCTTCCCAAACTTCTGAGAAGAAACGAAGCCTTCCCCCCACCCGCGAGAGTGGGGGCGCCCCTTCATAAGGCAGACTTAGGGGCTGTCTTTGTCGGCTTGCGATACCATGGCCTCTTACCCCCAGGGGCCTGTCCCTGCGATCTACTGTTAACGTTGGATCGTGCAGGCGGCCGTCGATACTGCCTGGAATTTGAGGGCCCCGAGATAGGAAAGAGCTGCCTTTTAAATGTAGGACCCCGGAATGTCTTTTTGACCGGTAAAAGGGTACTCTTGCCACTTGAAATAGTCTGAATATATTTATCCAGATCCTCTCCGAAGAGTCGTCCTCCATTGAAGGGAAATCCTGCCAGAAGCTTTTTGCATGGGGGCTCCGCCGCCCAGTTCTTCAACCATAAGAGCCTTCTCATGTGCACCAAAAATAGTGATAAACGAGAGGCCTGCTGGATGGAATCTTTTATAGCATCTACAGCAAAACACAGAGCTCTGGGAATGTCAGAAAACTCTTCTGCTTGTTGGGTAGGCATGTCCTTTAACATTTCTTTTGTCTGGTCTTTTAACGCCTGACAAACTCCAATTGCAGCCACAGCTGGCTGTACCACTGCTCCTGCCGTAGCAAAGGATGCTTTTAAAAGTGTCTCTAACCGTTTATCAACCGGATCTTTAAACATATGTATGTTTTCCACCGGGCAAGTTAGTGATTTATTCACACATGAGATGGCTGCATCCACTACTGGGAGCCTCCACCTCTTGGAGAATTTTTCCTCCATGGGGTAAATGACCGCAAATCTTTTCGGTGGCAGAAAAATCCTGTCCGGCCGTACCCAATCCCGAAAGATCAATTCCTCCAAGAGAGGATGGACCGGAAAAAACTGCGTTGCTTAACGGAGCTTTCAAAGAGCCCAGAGAGGATACCGGAGGAACCTGAGGCTCTGGCAATGGTAAACTAAATGCCGAGCGGACCATGTCCGTCAAAAACTGTACCCACAGTCTTTCTGTCTGGGAGTCTGAAAATGGTTCCTCAGAGGCAGATCCCTCAATCCCTGAACCCTCTTGGTTCAGGTCTAGTTGATCCTCCTGTGATTCCAATTCCTCCGGAGAGAGAATCTCAGCATCTGAGGATACACCTCTTGGTGATGGGGATCTAACCCGTTTCTTACCAGGAATAGCTCTAGCGATCAATGCTGCTATTCTCTCTTCTAGCCCCCCTAGGGATACGGCTAGCATCTCCTCTGTGATAAACACAGGGCTGGGCTGATCTGGGCCAGCCTCCGCACCAGATGCCCCTAATGGCTCATCCAAGGCGCCCTTTATGTTAATAAGTTGCGGGGAAAGTATCGGCATATCATCAGAATCAGAGGGGGAACCCCTTTGTTTTTTGGTCTTTTTTGTACCCTTTGACCCCGAACCTTTGGGAGCCATAATACAAAATCGAGGGACTCCGCCAACAACAACAGACTGTAGTGGCCAGGAGTACAAAACCAGAGCTTAGGGGGACAATAGATCACTAATGCCCAAAAACTGATGGGGCCCCGTATGTTTTTTTTTTTTTTTTTTAAATATATATTATATATATATTTTTTTTTTTTTTTTTTTTTAAAACATACAGTGACCCCAAACTTAGTTTGCCAGCCTCCAACCTGCTGCAAAAAGGGGAATTTCTTGGCTTAACAAAAAAGGCATTGGAACAAAGTCCAGCATGTACTACCCCTCTTCCGCCACCGGGAGTCACTGTTCTGCCGCTCTGCGTCCTCTCCTTCTGAAATCAGCCTCATACTGAGCACTGACAATGCCTGCTTATCTATAACAGCACATGGCGCGCCCCTTTATGACGCCGCAGGCACGCCCCCCCCCCCCGCCCTCTTCTCTGAACGGCGCGAAAAAACGTCTATAAAACGTGCGCGCGCGCACCGCGCGCGTATGCCGGAACAGGA
This sequence comes from Rana kukunoris, assembly GCA_029574335.1. Lineage (NCBI taxonomy): Eukaryota > Metazoa > Chordata > Amphibia > Anura > Ranidae > Rana > Rana kukunoris. The sequence goes on from CM056049.1 coordinate 419,235,267, forward strand.
GGAACATGGAGGAGCCGCGCTGCTGGAGACCCAGGACTGCAGTATCAGGCGGCAGATTCAAACCCCCGGCCAGGTAGGACTCTCCAAAAGGCCCCATAGGGATCCTTACTAGTCCTAGGAAGAAAGCAGCAGGTTAGCTAGCAACACCATTCTTAGACAGGGGAACCTAGTGATGGGGGAAAAAAGGGGTCATCCTGTCTTTCTCAGACATAGTGAGCAAGGTTGCCAATGCAGAGCATACTTAGGCTATCCCCCCTTTTAGGTTACCCCGGAGAGCCTGCTGTCGAACCAAGTCCCGCAGGCTCCCCCTTACCTGCTCCATGCTGCAGGATGTTTGTCCAGCAAAACGATCCAATCTTCTCCCATCTCCGTGGGTAGCGTAGTAGACCTTCAGGCCCTGGGGTCCTATGAAGGTACCCACTGTCCTGGACCTATATAGCACCCTGGCAAACAGGCACTTATGGTTTTTACAAACTCCAAGTCCTGGGCCCAGGGTCCAGCCCTCCAAAGAGGAGCATTATAGGCAAAACCCCACGGTTTGGGGCCCGGGTACTGTCCACTTTGGCACTGAGGCTCCTTGGACAGATCCGGTTAGCCCGCCCTTAATCCCAAGGATGTGGAGCAAAGCTATTCCGTGACCAACACCTAAGACACTGGCGAAAAAACTGAGGGACTCCCTCTAGGGGAGGGGGTTATATAGGGAGGGGACTTCCTGTTTGAGATTGCCAGTGTCCACACCTGAAGGTACTCCATATAACCCATATAGTAATGAATATGCCGCTCTGTGTCCCGTGATGTACGAGAAAGAAAGCCAAGAATTATGCGCAAGAGGAAACCTGCGCCTTCACAAATTCATCTCAAACAATAGAGAGGTACTGGAATCCATCAGTGACTCTGAACATGCATCAACAATGAAGAATGTAGATCTCAATTATATACATCTTCCAGTTCAGAATGTACTTGGCTTGGGATGGAATGTAGAGAACGATGAGTTCTTCTTTGACGTATCCTTTGAAGAGAAAGTTGCAACCAGATGTACCATTCTCTCTGCAGTGGCTTCTATATATGATCCACTGGGATTCTTGGCCCCAGTAATCCTTAAAGCGAAAGAACTACTACAAGAATTATACAGACGGAAGTTGGGATGGGATGAATCCATACCTGAAGATTTGAGGCCAAGGTGGGAGACTTGGATAAGAGACTTGCAAAATTTGAAAGAAGTTCAGATACCCAGATGTTTTGTACCTCATGATTTTGGAGAGTACAAGAAAATAGAACTTCATCACTTTTCAGACGCCAGTAGTTATGGCTATGGTCAGTGCTCCTACATCAGAGTGATAGGAGAAGGAAAAATACATTGTGCCCTGGTTATGGGAAAGACCAGAGTTGCACCTACCAGTATTCAGACAATACCAAGACTTGAACTGACAGCAGCTGTTGTTTCAGCATCAGTAAGCAAGTTTCTACAAAAAGACTTAGGCCGCGTACACACGATCGAATTTGTCCGCTGAAAACGGTCCGATGGAGACAAATCCGATCGTGTGTACGGGCTAGCGGACAGATTTGTCCATCGGACAAATTTCAAAGCATGCTTTGAAATTTGTCCGCTACAAACCTGTCCGTCGGATATGTCCGCTGGTTAGTACGGGAAACCAGCGGACATATCCTCCCGCACATGCGTCGTATCCTGTGAATGGATCCGACGCATGCGCGCGGAAGTGTTTACTTCCTGGTGCGTGACGCAGCGGTGACGTGGCGGCGTCAACGTCACCGCCGCGTCACCACGCTGTCTGCCGACGGGGATTTTGATCCGATGGTGTGTACACGCCATCGGACCGAAATCCGTTGAGACATGTCCGCTCTAAACTGTCCGTCGGACAAGTTTGAGCGGACATATCTCATCGGATTTTGTGTACGAGGCCTTAGAGTTAAAAATAGATGAAGAATATTTTTGGACAGACTCACAAGTTGTCCTAGGATACATAAACAACGAAGCTCGAAAAATTCTAATTGGTTCACCGGTCCAGAGTTCCTTTGGGAAAAGGAGATCATACCCAGTGAAGGTTACACAGAATTGTCTATGGGTGATCCAGAAGTAAAGGTTGTACAAACATTAAGCACTGCTGCCAAATGTCAAGATGACATACTTGAAAGACTAGCCAGATGTTCAAAAGGGAAAACGTCTCACTACTCCACTCAGGTTGGAAAGTCCTATACAGAAGTTAGTTGTTCTACTTGAGAGTGATAAAAGACACTTGGAAAGTTGAGAACCTGATAGAAAATTCCCCAAATTCATGTTCACATCCTACTATAGGGAACAAGAATTAAAGGTAATTTTGGTGGGAGTGTAGCTGGCCAGCTAGAACCTGTCCTAGGTAGCTAATATAACTTGCATGTATATACAGCTAAACCTGCTAAGAACCTAATGTAGAGCACATGTTTATATGTGAGAGACAAAGGCAGAGTTATTCACTGTGATTTTGTGTTTGGATGTTATATAACAGTTGTATGTTGTGTTCACAGAAGCAAAAGAAAAAATATGCCTTTAAGAGTCATTTGTTTGTATGGGGCAGGAGGTAAGCAAAGTTATTCACAGTTTAATTCATACCAGCAAGCATAGAGTTAAGCTTTTGTGACTCATCAGAAGCCTTGGCCCGATCACAGCCAATCTCACATTGAGCAGAGTTTTGACCAATCACAGCCAGCTTTGCATTCTATGCTGTCAGGAAGTTTCCAGCACATGTGCTGCTAGTTCATTCCACCACAGAGGACAGAGCACAACAGACACAAGACCAGAGATCAGTTCTTATGGAAGCCAGAGGGCAAAATTAGGTAATTATACAGTTATATATATGTTCTTATTGTAAATAGTGTGATTAGAACTGTATACTGATTTAGCTGTGTGTTCACTTGTAGTTCCACCAAACTAAGCTAACCCTGAAAACCCGAACCATATCAAACCCGAACCATATCAAACCTTCATACCTTCAAACCACAGTTATACCTTTCAGAGAAATTAGAGAATGCTTTGATAACTTACAGAGAGAGAGAGAGAGAGAGTAAATACTGAAGAAAGAAATATATCCATCATCTTATGTTAAATGACAAGACTGAATATTTGAACCACCATTTTATGTTATACTTATTCACCATGTGTTTTTGTACATGGACTGTCTGCTGCAAAGCAGCAGTATTTTATATGAAGAAAAGTGAAGTTATTAAAGAAGTTATTTTAAGCATTTGGTGTGCTCTTTAAACCTACTGCTTCCATAGAACGGCACTAGAGGAATTTCAGAGTAAAAGACAGTCTTGTTGGACTGAAAAGTCAGAGATATCACAATTCTTCTAATGCCACAGCGCATGAGGTACTTCATAGTGCTGCGCCTGCCACAGGACACAGTAATCAAAGTATATGCTTCAGTCTTATGTTGCTAAATGGCTTCCTCTAGACTACAGTTCAGTGTGACCTTAACTGTATGGTGTAAAACTTAGTGAAGGACAAAGTAATAGCAATTCCTTCTGTTCCAGTCTCTTCTTCAGCTAGCTTAGTTGTCCTGAGATATAAAGTGGTGCACTTAATTGTAATCAAATGTGATAAGAGAGAAACAATAACTGAAGTATGTGAAGTGACAGGTTCTCTTATAAAAGAAATGACAATCCGGCTGTAGAAACACTTAGATGCAATAGATACCTATCCGTGGGACTACAAGTGTCAGCTACAGTCTGGACAGCAAGAAATCACTTATCAATATCTCAGTCAATTACTTTGATAGGTAGATACCCTCTCACCCCTATGGATCCTCAGCCAGCTGGTGTACTTCGTCCAGAACCTCACTTGATGATGCCTCTGTGAGAAAAGATAGCGCCGTCACACTGCATGGCCGCTCCCGGCACCCGGACGAGTGAACCGCTTCAAATGCTCTAAAGGGCAGGTTGATCCACCTGCTCGACTAGCAGGGCCGTCCTCCAAAGATCCCTCTGGGGGGGATGATCCGACTCTCCAGTGTAGGCCGCAGGCTCTTTCACCCCCGGTCACACACAGACATCCTGCTGGCAGTTGAATGTCGTCCAGAGAGGCCGAAGACAGGCCACACTTGTCCTTTTATTTGGCTACCCAGCAAGCTGTTCTGTGACACGTTGCATTGTGGGTCCCGGCTTGGCATTGTGGGTTTGTAGTCCTCAACCGATTTACACAATAAGAGTCACTTCCTCATGAAACTACACATCCCACAATGCATCACTGTTCATCTTTTAACCAAAAGAGAAATATTCTAATAATGTTCAATGTTCATCAGAGGTAGCCAAACCCTTTACTAAATAAACAATACATAACTTAATATGATAACTTTCCAGTAGCAATCCATTGGCTTGACAACATCATAGAATGTAGGCACCATAACTTGCATGCAAACCAATCAATACACACTTATTGGGATTTTTTTAACTCAAAAACATGTAATAATAATACAAATTTTAATTTTCTTTCTTTATTTTTTATTGGATATGTTTTATAGCAGAAAGTAATATATATATATATATATATATATATATATATATATATATATATTTATATTTATTTATTTTTCTGTATGTTGTTGCTTATGGGGCAAAAAATTAAAAACCTAGTTGTGATCAACAAAAGCTATATTTGTGTGACAAAAATGATAGAAATTGACTTTGTGTACAGCATTGCATGACCACGCAATTGCTAGTTAAAATAGCACAGTACTGAATAGCAAACAATGGCCTGGTCATGAAGGGGGGTAAAAGCTTCCGCAGCTCAAGTGGTTTCCCTCACTACGATTTCCTCTGACTTCCTGTTGTGTCTCTAGGCCAGGAAGAGAAAGCATATCTCACTTATGGGCACAGGGGACACGACAAAATGCTGGCAAGGAAATGCAACCATTCTCTGTTCTCTCTAAAATAAAAATGTGTTTCACACTGAGGCACTTTTGCACTAAAAAAAGCGCATTAAAAGCTTCTAAAAACGGCTTCCAATTAATGCCAATGATTGTTTTCACACTGGGGCGGTGTGCTGGCAGGGCAGTGAGAAAAGTCCTTCAAGCAGCATCTTTGGAGCATGTTCGGGTGCTTAAAAAAGTGCCTCTATAATGCCCCTCTCCATTGAAATGAATTGGAATTGCTTTAAAAGCGCCAGAAAAGCTTCCCACAGGTGTGCAGTGTAGGATGCTGGGATATCAGGAAATGCTGTTGAGAGGAAGAAGGAAACAGCATGAAGGGAGAAAACCATTAGAGAATGAAGGGAGACAGAATTTATGAGAGTCAGGAGAGAGCAGAGAGTGACAGACAGGCAAGAACTTATTGCTTTGAGCCAGAAAGTTCCTCCACTTCCTATGTATCCATCCTGAACTGGGGGATCTGAAGAACACCAACTATGCCAACTAGTGGCGGTTCGTTGATAGTGAGAGCAGGAGCGCTGCCCCCTCTCTCCTGCACCACCACTGAAACAATACATAGAATCATGCATTGCATGAATCTATGTATTGTCGCCACTGCCGCCATTATTCAGGTGGCCGACCCCCTGGTGAGCGCCGGCCATCTGAATAACAGCAGTTGGTTGGTTTTTGGAAGTGTCTATCAGAGCCAGCGGATCTAATAGGCTTCCCGATTACAGCCTGTTGGCTGTAATCGGCTTCCAAAGAGTTAACCAGGGGACGCAGGGGTGTGCGCTCCCTGGTTAACACTGACACGCGTCTCAGCCAATAAGGACCACTGGGTCTGGTTACCGGTCACCTGATTGGCTGAAGCGTCATCGAGGGCGGGAGAAGACATCGAGGGACAGTGGAGGGAGGATGGCTGACCCGAGAAAGGTAAATGCAATCTGGCAGCATTTTACAGGGCAAACTGGCGGCATTTAATGGGCACAGTGGCAACAATTGATGGGCACAGTGGCGACAATTGATGGACACAGTGGTGACAAATGATGGGCACAGTGGTGACAATTGATGGGCACAGTGGCTGCGTTTAAAATGCACAGTGGTGACAATTGATAGGCACAGTGGCGACAATTGATGGCACAGTGGCTGCGTTTGATGGCATGGCACAGTGGTTGCATTTGATGGCATGGTACAGTGGCGACAATTGATGACACAGTGGTGACAATTGATGGCACGGTCGCTGAGTTTGATGGCATGACACAGTGGTGACAATTGATGGGCACAGTGGCGACAATTGATGGCACAGTGGCTGCGTTTGATGGCATGGTACAGTGGTGACAATTGATGGGCACAGTGGCGACAATTGATGGCACAGTGGCTGCGTTTGATGGCATGGCACAGTGGTGCCAATTGATGGGCACAGTGGCTGCGTTTGATGGCATGGCACAGTGGCTGCGTTTGATGGCATGGCACAGTGGCTGCATTTTATGGCATGGCACAGTGGCGACAATTGATCACACAGTTCCGTCGATTGATGGCATGGCACAGTGGCGACAATTTATGGCATGGCACAGTGGCGACAATTGATGGGCACAGTGGCGACAATTGATGGGCACAGTGGCTGCATTTGATGGCACAGTGGCGACAATTGATGGGCACAGTGGCTGCGTTTGATGGGCACAGTGGCTGTAATTGATGGGCACAGTGAGGCTGCAATCATTTTTTTTTTCGTTTGTTTGCGCCCCCCCAAAAATGTTGAGCTCCAGCCGCCACGGATGCCAACAGGAACAGAAAAAAGGAAAGCGTGGGATGAAAAAGCTGTCCATAACATCCAAGATTAGAGCATCCTTCGTTGACATCAGGACGTACAGGATTAGCATAGTTCAAAGATAGGATATTGGGACTAGAGTATTGGGATTAGGACTAGAGCATTGAAATTAGGGGATTGTGAATAGAGTATTGAGATTAGGGGGATTGGGACTAAAGTATTGGGATTAGGGGATTGGGACTAGAGTATTGGGATTAGGACTAGAATATTGGGATTAGGGGATTGGGACTAGGGTATTGGGATTAGGGGATTGGGACTAGAGTATTGACATTAGGGGATTGGGATTAGGGGATTAAGATTTGTTTCATTTTAATTACTCTTGTTAAATTCACTTTAACAAAATACAGAATATTCTTTTTATTACATGCCTGCTAGCAAATGTGTAACATTTCAAAATATGTAGAATTGGTAAAACAAACAAACTGCAAGTATTGGTCAAAGTATATACAAGAATACACCAACTAAAAAAATTGTCCAAGCAACTTTACAATGTTGGGGTAAATTGGATTTGTAAGTGTCATGGATATGTAGTATGTCTGGCAGCTTACCTTCTCTTTGTGTGTTCATTAGAGGCCTGACTCTCTTTTCTGGCTGTCTTTATCATCTCTCCTCCCTGTATGGCTCCACCCCAGGCCATCCCAGGAAATCTATATTACCACTGCACTGCAGGTCTGTTTTGCTGTTCAACGTTGTTTGTTAGCATTGTGTTCCTGCTTGCCGTGTGCTACGTTATCTCTGTGTACCGACTTTGGCTTGTCTTCGACTACTCCTGTTTGCCTGTGACCCTGACCCTTGGCCTGTCCCCTGATTATCCTCGTCTGCTTGTTGCCCTGACCTCGGCTTACCCTTCACTATTCCTTGTGTCCTGAGTGGCTGCTTCCCCTCCCTCCCTACGGAGCGTGACCTAGACTCCAGGGGCCGCAACCTGGATCCAGTAGCAGCGAAGGCCACCACTAGAGGCTCTGGTGAACAGTGGCGTCTCCAGCTTTTATATTTAGGGTGGGGACATGGGGGGACAGGGACAAAAGTAGAGGGGCCAACTAAAATGCAATTTTATATATATATGGTATATATATTTCCTGGGGCCCTTTACTACGATCCCACAACGGGCCCTTTAACATGTTCTGCAGTGAGCTCCCTTCCTACTATACTGGGGTGGCAGAAAACACGAGATATATGTCACCAGCACACCAAGAAAATATAAGGGTCCACTGCTGTGGGAGAACTCTCAGGGTTGCAAAGGTTGTCTTGCCATCGGGCCCTGGTGTTCTGCCACTGTGGGGTCCCCCAGCTGTCCTGTCCCTGCTATTGACAGCGCTGGTCTGGCATCTGTCTCCTTGGCAGTGGCGGCAGTCGCTTAGGACCTAGTGCTGGTGACATTATGGGTGCATGCAGGGGAAGGCTGGCACTATTGGTTATAGAGAGCCGAGCCGCCAGCTGGTCACCTAGCAACAGTAATGCTGTATAACCTTCTCTGTTGACATGCTAATCAGGATGTGATCCAGGTGATGCTCCCAGTCAGATCTAATAAACTCAGTATTAGCATCAAAATCACTGATATTTAACACTAGGATTTGACTAGGGGTAGCTAAGCAACCTGCAGGGAGCTTAACTGTCTATAATCAATAGAGATGGGCTCGGGTGTGTTTGAAATCCCACATGCCCGATCCCGCCAGGAAGCCGACACTCCACAGCCACTGAGACAGTCCTGATCTGTTCAGCTTCGGACTGGGAAATGTCTCACTGCCCTGCCTGTGATTAGCGCTGTGCAGTGTGGGCTTCCTGGCAGGCTCTGGCATGTGGAATTTTGAACATGACCAGCCCATCTCTAACAACAAATTGTGCGGGCCCTCCTGTACATCAGCCCCATAAAGTAACCAGCACTGGGTTCCTATGTGCTGCCACCGCTGCCATGGAGACAGAGACCAGAGCTGTGAATAGCCGGGACAGGACAGCAACTATGGTTGTTCCAGCACTGGTCTACACTGGGAGGATTACCCCATCCACCTATAATGTGTAGATGGGGAAATTGGATAATTGTTTTTATTTTTTTTCATTCACCCTAAAAGTTGAATGAAAAAAACTAGGGATCAATGTATGGGCTGCCTAAGAGCTAAGATGAGCCATAGACTGTTTACATCTCAGCTGGTTCAGCAGGAACTGGCTGAGATTTGAACCATTAATGAGAAGATTCTCTTATGATTATCACTAGTGGTTGCTGTATAGCCACTAGTGATAATCACTGTTTGTCGGGAGAATACAATTGCTGGGCAGGAGGGATATTCCCCTGTCAGCACTGTGTGTTGATGGGGGAATCATGCAAGTTGCCTAAGTGAAAGTTAAAGTAAATTGTGACTGTCTTGAAAGAACAGGAGAGGGGAGGGAGACAGATGGGGGAGAGAAGGGATGGAGATAATGCAGTTCAGTAATTACAGTGTACTGCAGTCTGCAGCGCACACACTTACCCATGGTCCAGGCTAGAATCTCAGGCATCATTCACACACAGCCAGGAATGCTGCTGATTTTCATATTGCCTGCCCACACATCCCCTCTCTTCAGATACAGCACACCGGGATAGTATGGGCGGGACTGAAAGGAGGAGGAGGAGCTGTATTCCTCCCTGCTCGTATGTGAGGAGAGTGAGGGGGTGGGGTGGGGTGGCTGGACACGCTGGGCTGTAAAAGAGTGACACTCGGCTCAGCATGCAGTCACCACTCTCGGAATTTACAGGCTGGTTCTCCTGTCTTCCTGTCCTAAGGACTGGAGAAATCAATCTGTTTTTTCAGTAACTGAGATGAAGGCTTGCCCCCCCCACAGTGCTCATGGAGTCCTTTCTGCAACACTCTCTTCTTCGTGCCAATGAGGATGCAGGGGAAGGAGCAGATCGGATGGCTGTGGTTGTGTGAGCGCTTGCATTATGCAGTGTCAGCGAGCAGAGGGAGGGGGAGGAATGCCCCGCAGAGCTGACTGTGGACGCTCTCCCTCTCAGAAGAGACTGTTACTCCAGTGGCGGCTTGAGCAAAATACAAAAAATGCAGGTGAACACCAACTGGATCTTAGACTCCCGCGCCCTGGGGAATCTTTTGCTCAAGCTTCCTGTAGCCTCCCTGTTTGTGCTCCAATCAACCTCTCCTCCAGATCCACTCTGTTGGTTTTCCTTCAGAAATGCTGGGCAACTTCATCCCAATTCTCTTTAGTAGGAATAGGCATGAATACATTCTTTAGATTCCAGATAGCATCACAAGTTAGCTTCACAATCTTACTTATGGTAGATACTCCTGTGCGAAATTCATAATGTGATGTGTAGCTATTTCCTGTGGCAAGATATCTGTAAAAAAAACAAATCAAAATACATTTTTTTTACAGTTAAAGCAATGAAAACACGATGGAAAACAATGCATGAGAACTTTAGGACGGAATTTTGGAGGGAATTTAAAAAGCATCTCGAATGTACTGCCATTATAAAGAACTGATGTTTTTGAAGCCCGTCATGGAGCGTAGGACTGTTTTCTGAAGGGTGTTGGCCGTGAACTTGTATTGCATACAAACAGCATTGTTGACCAACAAACACGAAACAATGTGGTTTTTCAGCTCTTTAGCGCCACCCTTTGGGCAACTTTTGCTAATGTGTTATGGTTATCATTGCTTCTGAGCATGCGTGTTTGTACTTTGGAGTTTTGTCCGAAGGACTTGTGTACACACGATTGGATAATCCGAAAACACACATTTGTTGTCGGAAAATTTTAAAGCATGTTATCCAACATTTGTTGGTGTAAAATCTGACAACAATTGTCCGATGGAGCATACAAATGGTCGGATTTTTCGACAACCGCCTGTCATCACACAATTCCCTTTTGGAAAATCTGATCATGTGTACGGGCCTTTAGTTTAACAACTTGTATAGATCTCAAGGAGTAATATTTTTAAATTTTATAATTTGTTTTTAATATTTTTTTAGGACTCAAAGCAACATGGACTCTGAGAATGACAAGGACCTTGATGAGACACAGATTCTGGAAGAATCACAAGATGTGAAAGGGTCCCAACTACTTTTTGAAGATGATGAGGATGACACCCCAGAAATATCATTAAAAGGGGTTGTAAAGGTTTGTTTTTTATTTTCTAAATAGGTTCCTTTAAGCTGGTGCATTGTTGGTTCACTTACCTCTTCCTACCGTTTCCCTTCTAAACGTTTTTTTCTTTGTTTTCTTTGTCTGGATTTCTTACTTCCTGTTCCTCCTAGTTTTTGCACTAAAATGGTGCAGTAAATTTTTTTTGGGGGTCTGCACTGGAATCTGACCACATGGGTGTTCGCACCCATGCAATCAGATTCCTGTCCGATTACACAGTTTGTCCTCGGAAAGCTCCTTATTTGTTATCAAATTTAAGAGCAGTGTAAGCTGCATGCGAGAGAGTTTCAATGCGGGTCAGGAACTGCAATTTCGCTGGCTCACACATTGCACAATTTATGAAAAAAAAGCTGTATGTTTTGGATAATACTTGAGGTTTCTACTAGTGCACATGTTAGTTTATATTGACTAATTGGATCAGTGGCATTGAATTTTATTTTAAGTGCGCTTTTATTTGCTTATATTATGCAATAAAAAAATTGCAATTTGAAGTATGCTGTTTTTTTATTGTGGATACTGGGTTACATGGGGATGGGTCTATTCATCATCAATTGTCAACTTATCGGAGTTATCAGTAACCGTTTGCATGGAAGTATTGCATCCCTGAAATTTCTCTCAACAAGGCAGGCATCAGAATTTCAAGGAGAAAGTGAAATCTGGAAAAGAAAATAGAACAGTTGCTAACACTAAATAACCATGACCCTAGAACTATGCAAACCATAACCATAGTCCTATGCTAACCCTAGTCGTATGCTAACCCTAACTTAACCCTAGTTCTATGCTAACTCTAACCTAACCCTAGTCCTATGCAAACCCTAACCCTGTGCTAACCCTAACCTAGCCCTAGTACTATGCTAACCCTAACCTAACCCTAACCTATGCAAACTATAACCCTGTGCTAACCCTTACCTAGCCCTAGTCCTATGCTAACCCTAGTCCTATGCTAACTCTATTCCTATGCTAACCCTAACCTATCCCTAGTCCTATGCTAACCCTAACCTAACCCTAGTCCTATGCTAACCCTAACCTAACCCTAACCTAGACCTAGTCCTATGATAACCCTGGTCCTATGCTAGCCCTGGTCCTATGCTAACCCTAAACTAACCCTAGTCATTTGCTAACCCTAACCTAACCCTAGTCCTATGCTAACCCTAACCTAACCCTAGTCCTAAGCTAACCCTATGCTAACCCTAGTCCTATGCTAACCCTAACCTAACCCTATGTCCTATGCTAAACCTAACCCTAGTCCTATGCTAACCTTAACCTAACCCTAGTCTTATGCTAACCCTAACCTAACCCTAGTCCTATGCTAAACCTAACCCTAGTCCTATGCTAAACCTAAACCTAGTCCTATGCTAACCTTAACCTAACCCTAGTCTTATGCTAACCCTAACCTAACCCTAGTCCTATGCTAAACCTAACCCTAGTCCTATGCTAAACCTAAACCTAGTCCTATGCTAACCTTAACCTAACCCTAGTCCTATGCTAACCCTATAGCAACTATGCTACTCATATGCAAGGAGTGTGCTAATATTTTTAGGCCCTTTTCACACTTTGCAAAGAATATGCTTACTTGAGGTCTAGGGACCTCAAGTCGCATCAAAGTCATAACAATTGAGTGCATGGACTATTTCTGAAGTCGCACAGATATAAACGGTCACAGGACATGTTAAACAAGTGTGAGAAGGGCAGACCAAACAACAAACTGCCTCTTCTGCAGTCCCAGTGTGAAAGCCTAAGTGCTTTGGGGCTGTGCGGGAGTGGTCTATAAACCGCTCCCCCACTGCCCCTGCCCATTGAAATTAATGGGTACCACTTACAAAGCAGTGCTAAGCAGGTGCGTTTAACCATTTTTTAACCCTTCCTGGGTGGTTCAAAGTGCCGCTATAACAGCGGTAAAGCGCTGCTAAAATTAGCGGCGATTTACCCCTGAGAGCCGGTTCACACTACTGCGACCTGGGGGGTGACTTGTGTCGCCCCAAATGGCGCAACATGACAAATTACATGGCAGTGAATGGAGCCGTCTTAATGCACACTACTGAAGTCACTCCGACTTCAGAAAAGGTTCCTGTACTACTTCAAGGCGACTTCTTTTTTTTTGTTTACAAACTTTTTTATTTGGTCTTAAAGGCGACTTCAATGGAAGTCGCCTCCAAGTCAGATCCCCTGTCTTAACTGAAGCAACTTTCCAGGAAGTTAAAATAGTTTTCTAAGGCAAATCCCTCCCTCCCACAGAGCAGAATATTATGTGATTGGCCACTGGCAAAGTCGCCTGTCCTGGAGGCGACTTGAAGTTGCGTTGTAAGTCGCTCCAAGTAGCGCTGAAGTTGCGCTCAAGTCGTCTCCATGTTGCCTTGTAAAGTCGCACTGGAAGTCGTGTTGCCCCAGTGTGAACCGGCATTAACGGACCCACTTCAGTGAGAAAGTGGCCTTACGTTGAAATGCAATCACAAAGTTCAAGGAAGTGTACAGTAAGTGATGTGGGGGGAGTTGTTAGCTAACGCCAATGCTTCAAAAATGCCTCAAAAAATGTATTGTAAAAAAAAAAAAAAAAGCCTTAAAACCGCCCATTATTGTGCTAGCGCAAGCGCGACAAAAGCGCTGGTCATTTTTCAAACATCAGTGTGAAAGAGGTCTAATGCTGGTCATACACTCTACGAAAAATTGGAAAATCTGAAAAACGGACATTCGCCTGCGAGAGCAAACGATAGTGCCATCATGTAACGACCGATAAATCGTTCAGTGGACATATATGAATCCATTTTTTGTTCATTTTTTTTACATATACCTAGTGCAGATAGGAAACACAATAACCTTTTAATTTATCATTTCCAAATCTGTCCTTAGTTTTTTTCGGCTCAAAAACATCCCAACGATTAACGATCTTGTGCCCATTAACTGGCTGAAAAATTAACAAACTGTCCGAATTTCGGATGATTTTTAGGGGCGGATGGCACAAACTCGCCCATCAACAGTGCAAAAGTCGCCCTCCTTTTGATACACCCGCCCCCCTTGCAGACAATATAATAGTAATATACACACCCCTTGCAGAGTGGAGCGAGCATTGTGAGCGCACGTCAGCGTGTAGCACAATATTGTGCTCGTTGCACATGCGCCGTGTCTAGGCGATTCACAGCTGTGTTGAGCTTCGGCTATTTTCGGAGGTCCGCTGCACCTGCGCAGGACAGAGCGGGCAAAATCTGCCAGGGGAAAATTCTCGGCAGGACACCGGGACAAGAGGTGGGCAGGAGGGACGGCTGCCCCTGGCGCAATGGTTTATTGCAGGGATGGGGGGCACCCTGACCCTAAGGGAAATGGGGGCGCAGCTTGACATCTTTGCCCTGGACGCTAGATGACCTTGTCCCGACACTGCTGGGCAGTAGTTGAAATCGCCACGGCACATAGTGATTGGGGCAGTGGCAGTTCGTCCATAGAGGACGCTGGAGCGCCGCCCCCTCTGGCTCTCACCGCCACTGAATCTAATAACATAGATTCATGCATTGCACGAATCTATGTTATTATCGCCGCTGCCGCTGTTATTCAGAGTCGGCGCTCATGTCCGGTCATCTGAATAACGCCAGCTGGTTGGCTGGAGGGAAATGTCTATCAGAGCCAACAGCTTTGATAGGCTTTCCCAGTACAGCCCTCGGGTCCCGGAAGCTTATTTTCGGAGCGCATAGACTGTACGCCCCTTGGATAAGATGACAGGCGTCTCAGCCAATCAGGTTGGCCGGTTCTGGCTACCGGTAACCTGTTTGGCTGAGACGCCTGTCAGTCATCGAGGGCGGGAGAAGACATCGTGGGGCGTGGATGCCTGACTCCAGTAAAGGTAAGTGCCGGGGTGGGGTGGGGAAGAGAGCAATTTACAGGGCACAGTGGGGACAATTGGCACAGCGGCGACCATGGGCACAGTGGTGACAATGGATGGCACAGTGGCTGGTTTAATGGCATGGAACAGTGGTGACAATGGATGGCACAGTGGCTGGTTTAACCACTTAAGGACCGCCTACTGCACATTTACGTCGGCAGAATGGCACGGCTGGGCACATCAACGTATATATACGTTGGTTTTAGTACCCAGCCGTGGGTCGCGGGCGCGCGCCCGCGACCCGGTCCGAAGCTCCAGGACCGGGACCGTGGGATTCGTGGACCCGATCGCCGCTGCAGTGCGGCGATCCGTCCCTGGAGCGGAAGAACGGGGAGAGCCGTGTGTACACACGGCTTCCCCGTGCTTCTCTGTGGCCGGAGCATCGATCGCGTCATCCCTGTAATAGGGGGACGCGATCGATGACGTCACACCTACAGCCACACCCCCCTACAGTTGTAAACACACACATTAGGGCACACATTCCCTACAGCGCCACCTGTGGTTAACTCCCAAACTGCAACTGTCATTTCCACAGTAAACAATGCAATTTAAATGCATTTTTTGCTGTGAAAATGACAATTGTCCCAAAAATGTGTCAAAATTGTCCGAAGTGTCCGCCATATTGTCGCAGTCACGAAAAAAAATCGCTGATCGCCGCTATTAGTAGTAAAAAAAAAAATAATTAATAAAAATGCAATAAAACTATCCCTTATTTTGTAAACGCTATAAATTTTGCGAAAACCAACCGATAAACGCTTATTGCGATTTTTTTTTACCAAAAATATGTAGAAGAATACGTATCGGCCTAAACTGAGGAAAAAAATTTTTTTTTTTATATATTTTTGGGGGATATTTATTATAGCAAAAAGTAAAAAATATTGCATTTTTTTTTAAATTGTCGCTCTATTTTTGTTTATAGCGCAAAAAATAAAAACCGCAGAGGTGATCAAATACCACCAAAAGAAAGCTCTATTTGTGGGAAAAAAAAGGACGCAAATTTTGTTTGGGAGCCACGTCGCACGACCGCGCAATTGTCTGTTAAAGAGACGCAGTGCCGAATCGCAAAAACCCCTTGGGTCATTTGCCAGCGTATTGGTCCGGGTCTTAAGTGGTTAATGGCATGGAATAGTGGTGACAATGGAAGGCACAGTGGCTGGTTTAATGGCATGGAACAGTGGTGACAATGGATGGCACAGTGGCTGGTTTAATGGCATGGAATAGTGGTGACAATGGAAGGCACAGTGGCTGGTTTAATGGCATGGAACAGTGGTGACAATTGATGGCACAGTGGCTGGTTTAATGGCATGGAACAGTGGTGACAATTGATGGCACAGTGGCTGGTTTAATGGCATGGCACAGTGGTGCGAATTGATGGAACAGTGGCTGCATTTGATGGCATGGCACACAGTGGTGCAAATTGATGGCACAGTGGCTGTGTTTGATAGCATGGCACAGTGGCTGCGTTTGGGCACAGGGAGACTGCAATTTTTTTTTCCTTTGCGCCCCCCCAAAAATTTTGAGCACCAGCCGCCACTGGATTGGGGCACACCCCCTGCGCACACCTATGGACACATAGAATAACACAAAGGGGAGTTTATGGGCTGTTAAAAAAAGAAAAACGCCCAAACTACCAAAAACGTCCGTTTATAAGCGTGCATGGAGCCTACGATTTCCTTTGACAACTTCCTTCTGCCTATTTGGAAATGTAGAAATAAGCAGTCATGTATGTATGTATGTCCACAGATCTATGATTATCTATTATTGTAGGAAGAGGGTCACCCAGGGCAGTGCCGTCCATGTGACAAGTTCTAATTACTGGTTATCACTGGGAGAAGGGGGCGGGGGGTTAATTGAGGGAAGCGGGTGAGCCCGCCGTGACGTCACCCGTAAGGGCAGGCTCCCTGGTTTGGCGGTGGGCGTGGCCGCTTCAGTCAGTCTGGTCCCAGAGCACGGACCGGAGCGGGCGGAGGGGGGAGGATGTTGCCCGGCCGGAGGAACGTTTACGTGCTGCTGGATGTGCTGTGCGTGTGTGTCGGTGAGTAGTTGTTTTGTTTCCCGGGGTGAGGAATGTGTAAAAGTTGCTGGCGCTGTGTTCCGTCCACGTATGTGACTTCTTGTGTCTCCCACCTGGGGATTAGTGTGCGCTGCTCTCCTCATGTCTTTGTGCCGTGCTGTATTTCCCATTCTCACTCCCTACTCGGTGCCCCGTGTGTGTGTGTCACTCCTCAGAGCCTTTCCTACCGGTGCTGCTCCGTCTTTGTTGTGCCTCCTAGCCGTGTCTATGGAGCAAGCCTCTCCATAACAAACATCACCCCCCACCAGGTTGAGCAGCACTCCCTCCCTGCCCCAGGCGTCTGCATTGTTTACCTGTGTGCTGCTGGGACATGCCGCCCTCTCTACAGTCCCCTTACCTGCACACATTTCTCACCATGTTTACTCTTAAGGCAAATCCTCCTCCCTTCTTTTCTTTTCTATTAGTTTTGGCCAGAGTGGAAAGTTAAAAACCCCTGCCAGGTTTCTGTACAGTATCCGTCCCCCTTGCAGAGATTTCCCCTCACTTCCTGATCTGTAAACATGCAGGAAGCAAGAGGAAATCTCTCCAGAATGAGGAAAATGATATCCTAGTTGTCACAGCCCCATTGGACGATTCCTTAACCCTTTTCCCAAAATGTTGGTTTTTCCTTGTTCACAGCCATTTATTAATCTGTCACAGGAAGGGCCTTTAGTTTTTTTTAGTTTTTTTTCAGAATGTTGGAAAATATTCATCTATGTCCTGTTAGATAAGCCATGCATGGGCAAATCTTCTACTTAAAATGAACCAGGACCTTTACCAGCTTTTCTCCCGTGCTTTGCATGCGGTATGCACCAGTCGAAGAGACAATTTCTTGTGAACCTAAGGGGTTAAATCTCTAATGTTTAATCGCATCAATACTGGGCACTTTCACCCCCTTCCTTCCCAGACTGATTTTCAGGTTTCAGCACTTTCTGGCAATTTCAATGACAATTGCGCGGTCATGCAACACTGTACCCAAATGAAATTTTTATAATCTTGTTCCCACAAATAGAGCTTTCTTTTGGTGGCATTTATTCTTGACTGTTTTTAATTTTTTTGCGATATATAAGCGAAAAAAGAGTGGAAAAATAAAACAATAGTTCTTTCTTTCCATTTTAAAAGAAATCCAATAAAATCGAACTTTTCATCAATTTAAGCCAAAATGTATTCTGCTACATCTTTGGTAAAAAAAAAATCCTGTTAAGTCTATGGTTTATGTCGGGGGTTTCCAAACTGGGGGCCTTTGCTTGCTTTTATCTGGCCTTTAGGGCACTAATCCTCCCACTGATGCAAGGCACTAATCTGCCATTGAACACCAGTAATGGAGCACCATTTCTCCCACTAACACTAATAGGGCATGGTGCCCAATCCTTATGATACCAATGATTGGGCACTATTCCTCTAACCTAATACCAAATGTGGTGATGTTTACTCCTACTGATGCCGCTGGCCCTCCTGAAGTCTGAAGGACTGTAAACCGGCCCTTTGTTTAGAAAGTTTGGAGACCTCTGGTTTATGTGATCACAGGCAGATGATCATTGGGGCATATGATTTTACTGCTACATATGTGGGGGACAGGGGTTTTTACTGTATGGGGACATTGTGCGGGGACATGTGTTTTACACTGGTGATCAGTGTGTAAAAAGCTGTAAAAAAACGCTCATACACACTGATCGCCAGCCGGCTACCGTGATCCGCTCTCCTCGCTGACAACTTCTGTGTGAGGAGAGCCGCTCGCCTAGCAACCGGCTCTCTATTTACGTCACATGAAGGCCGTGATTGGACACGGCCGTCATGTGATCAAGAGGGCCAATCACAGAGCCCTCCTGCCGATCTGAGATGCGCTGTGTCTAGGTGACACAAGCACATCGGGATCGCACTGCAATGCGCGGGCACAATCCCTCTCCTTCTGAGGGACGTTCCTGAACGTATATATGCACTATGCAGTGGCCGGATGTGATTAAAAACAGCTGTTTGATGTCTTCTCTGATTCTCTCCTGATAGAACAGAGCCTTGGGGGCACTCTGCGCATGTCCAGTTGTGGTGTGTACTGCTAGAGCGTTTGTAAATGTTGACTTTTCTCTTGCTTTCCGTACTGGGGAAAATTCTACTGCTACCACAGTATAATCTTGTATCCGCAATCAGATTTTAAGACAACCGTTCGTCCCGTTTTATGTTGCATGCTAGTCTCATGTCGAAAGTGAAGAGGTTACTTGCCATACGACAAATTTTTGGACGATAGAATACAACTTCAGAAGTGACGTAATGTGCTCAATAGTTTTGTATGTATTCTTTCGTTTCTGAGCATGCGTAGTCCTGCTGTTACGATTTATTAGTTTTTCGTACAACAACTAGTCTTATTAAATTAAGTTGTGTTCACATCTGACAACATTTTTATAGTATGCGCATCCTGCTTTTGACAGACGAAAAACCGTAATCGGTTGTCAGAAGCACCATACGAACGATCAGAAAATTGCAGATCGTTCGGACAAATTTTTTAATTCTGAGTTTTGCATCGTGCCTTTAGGTCTGATTCGCCCCAATGCATTTTTAGTGCTTATTGCGTTTTTCAGACTTGCACTGCAGAATGTGTTCCATAGGAAACCATGTTATGGACTGTAGTTCAAATCTGCAAAAAATGTGAACCAGGCATCTGTGTATCTATCCTATCTCTTCCATCACACACATTCCAGGAGATGGTGAAAAATAAACTAAAGGCAAGAAACCCTGTGTTCCCATTGGAGGATGGATTTTCCCTCTACTATGGTTCTGGAGCCTCCACAAAATGTTTTTTTTTTTTTTTTGTAACTTTCAGGGCCAGTTCACACCACATGCAGTGTAAAGTAGGTTGTATTGTTTCCAATGGCATAGTTAACACCAGTGCGGTCAGTTGCAGGGCATTCCATTTCCAGAAGAAAAAAAGTAAAATGTGCTGCATTTCTTGCATTGGACTGTACCTGAACATGGTAAAATGCACTGGAACGCATCAAAATCGAACTGGACTCCAGCACAGAAGAACAAAAAGCATCTGGAGCGGGTCTGATGTGCGCTTTTGTGTTGTAAACCAGCCAGTTATAATTGTATAGCTGACTAAGGGCCAGTTTACGTCGAACGCATTCCAGATGCGTTCTGCATGCATGTTTTCTATGCATTCCAGTTTTCTTTTTTTCCTCCCCTCTTTTTTTTTCAGCTTTGCATATCTCGCACATGCTCTCAGTGCTGCACAAGCAATGTAATAGGTTTCAGTCAGGTTTGCAATGACTACTGGGAAACATAATGCCTATCCCAGAAACCCTTGCAAATAGCCTTGTGACTTAATAGCCTAATCTAATAAGGAGGAGGAAGTAATAAAGGGCTACAAAATAAAGGTATTTACAAGCAACAAAATAAATAAGAATTGTCCATTCTGAACACTATGAGATTAGGGCATGCAGCACAGACAAACCTAAAAAATGGATGGAACTCCACTTTAAGTAAGGACATGTGTGTTTGTGTTAATTTTTTTTTGCGTTCCAGTGTGTTTTGATGCATTGTTTCACATTCCATTACAGTTCAGTGCAGGAAAAATGCAGCATGTTTTTGTTTTTTTGGACTGGAATGCACTGGTGAACTATGCCATTGGAAACCATATAACCTGCTATCCATGTCCATGCATTTTTGTTGTTGGGGGGGGGGGGGGGCACTGGACTGCATGTGGTGTGTACTTTGTGTACTGTTTGATGCTTTTTGCATTTTGTAGAAATGCAGGGATTTTTTTTAACATGGGTCTCTATGAAACACGTTCATATATATGCATTTATGTGCCTCCGCATTTTTGGAAAGGGTTGTGGTCTTTTTTTTCCCCCCACAAAATGCAGCGTTTTGGATGCAATATGGAGCCCTGGTTCACACTGGGCTGCAGGAGTGAAGTCGTGCGATTTCGGCCACGATTTAAGAGACATCTGTGCAGGTTTCTGCACAGATGTCAATGTAAATTGCGGCCCGAAATTGCAAAAAGTAGTACAGGAACTACTTTTTGAAATCGGTGCAGCGCCGCAGATGCGGCGTCTCACCGATTAGGACGGTGTCATTGTCGGCAAATGATGCCGATTTGAGATGCGGTTTTCACATGTGAAATCGCATCTCAAATCGAACCAAATCGTACCCAGTGTGAACCTGGGCGTAAGTGTTTTATTTAATTTTTTTAGTGCAGAAATAAATTACACAGAATTACATCTGGTGTAAACTGGCCCTTTAAGTAGAACTTACAGCTATTTTTGTTTTTAAATACCATGGTGGAAATTTCCCTTCACTTCCTGTCCCATAGCCAAAACGGGAAGTGAGGAAATTCTTGACTGTTAAAATTTGTTTTTCTTTCACTCTTGGTGATGATGATAATAAACAACAAATAGGCTGAATTTACCAAACAGGGACACAGCCAGCAATAAAAAACCTGACCGGTTTTCAATCTCTCAAAAGGAAAATATTATTGGATATTTTTATGGTAAAAAAGTTACTTTCTTTTTTAGTTTTTTATTTAATCTTTGGTCCAAGTTCATCTCTCCCCCCTGGGTGTGATATTTAGCATACTGATTGCATTGGGGGATAGTCATATTGGCAAGGAGCAAACTTTTATTTATTTTTTATTTTTATTTTTTTACTTTTGTGTGGTTGGTTCAGTTAATGCAGAACTTTCATTGTTCAATGTAAACATGTTTACAGCTGGCCATTTGTTCCTGTGCTGCCTTTAAATTCAATCAGTTTGTGCACACCCTTTCTGTCATGCAAGTGATTAAGCATTAACAGGCACAAGAGCAGATAAGATGGCAAATAAGCAAAGACTGTCAATACGGATGTGTTGTCAACATCCATGAATATGACCATGGTATTTGTGTTGGTGTACTGTAAAGGCTTTGCCTTGTCCGACATTATTAGCATGTTATACTTGACATCACCTCCAATATTTATTGTAACCTCCTTTCCTCTTCATCCCCAGGGGTCTAATTAAATTCACAGTTACTCAATTAGAGGATGTTGTTTGGTGAAATCCAGCTATAATGGGTTGTCTGCTGGCACATTCTTCTGTCTGTGTGTAATCATTCCTGCATTTTTCAGCTGGTCTCTTGTAACTTTTCTACTCCTGAGATTGTAAAAAAAAAAAAAAAAAGAAGAATTTAGGAGAGCTTGTAGGACTGTCATACCTGTTTGGGAAAGTGTTTGTTTGACAGTAGGTAATTTTTTTTTATTATTTTTTTTATCGGACAACAGGACTGTGATGTAGAAGCTTATGCAATGTATTTTTTGGCTCAGGGCAGTCAGTTGGCCAGTATCAGTCAAGGTGCCTGTTCAGTGGTCCAAAATTGCAGGAAGCTTTTCTTTGTTGACTGGCATACTGCACACCACTTCTGTCTGTCCAGTGTAATTAAACACAGCCCAAAGACCTTCTAAATGTTAATTTATGGAAATGTTCAGGAAGCCGCCTGCTTCAATGTCCTTTTTTTTTTTTTCCCTTGTTTAAAATATGTTAATGTACGCCTTTTCATGCAAAAATTACGTCTGTGGGAGAGCTGAATGTTTTGTCTTTTATGCAAGGAGGAAACAGTAAACTATTTGTTTGTGCTAGTGCTGAAGCTTGTGTCTGAGATGGAAACTTTAAACGGAGGTCTGCCCACAGCTGCAAAAATGAAAAGCCATCAGCTACACAATACTGCAGCTGCTGACATTTAATAATCGGATATAATCGGCACTGCAGATGATGTTTCCATCAGCTGTCGGTGCATGCCGCCTCCATTGTGATGGCTTAACGCTGGGAACTCTACTGCACATGCGCGCGGCTACACTCCGGCGGAGGAGGGCGCTTGGGCGGTGATGTCAATATCCATGGCTGAGGCTCCCAAAAGTGGGATCAGGATACCTGTAAAAGCCAGGTATCCTGTACCCCCTCCTCCCTAGCAGTGGGGCTGCTCCCACACTGCAAGTGTTAACTGCTTGTATATGTCTGGTGGATTGGGTAATGTCGTTTTTTACTTACCTGATCATTTACTCCTACAGGCTCCTCTGTGCTTGTTCCGGGAGCTTCTTCTCCCATGCAGTCTGGCAGTT
Source organism: Rana kukunoris (assembly GCA_029574335.1). NCBI lineage: Eukaryota > Metazoa > Chordata > Amphibia > Anura > Ranidae > Rana > Rana kukunoris. Next base: position 419,258,125 of record CM056049.1, read on the forward strand.
GCATGCACATGATATCACCAAGACCAATGTAGGGACTTAAGCCAAAACATGTAATAGTATGAGGGCCTGCCAAAGTGTTATTTTAGATGAGGAATGCACCTCGCAGTGCGCAATTATTAATATAAAGGAATTTTGTACAATTGGATTATAACATGTGGTCAGCTTTTAATTTCAATTTCAGACCTTTGTTGCTCTAAAAATGGTCATACACTATATAGTCCAATTGTATAATCTCCTACACTGCTGCCATCTATGTAGTGCAAGGACCTGCCTGATAGGATAAATACAATAGATTGTTTGCATCTGACCTTTATATTGCATAGTTTTGGTAAAACTAAAGATGATTGTACTGTCTAATGGTATGCATGGCTATCTTAACCAACATCTCACCAAGGCTATCCTCCATAGATAAATGCTGTTGCATAACACATTGATAAATAGTTACTGGTTTATCTGAGGGACATGTGACTGAGCTTGTTGTTCAAGAAGCTTTCCTCTAACAGGCCCACAATTAAAAATCAGC